>NC_069461.1:7244973-7339973 GCF_026875155.1 Cherax quadricarinatus | reverse complement strand
ATGCCCTCTGTGTTCATGTATTGTTTGTAACGGCTCGACAGAGCTTCTGGAGAGCGAAACGTTGCCACAATAAAATGTCGCATTCGTTGCCCCCGTGTCCTTTTACCTAACAAGAATGGTGTGAACTGTTTATTTTTCTTTACCGCTCACACTCTGAGCAATTGGTGTCCAACAAACTCACAGCTCAGAATCAACAAATTTATGATAGATTTAGGGCATTGTCTAGATGTTGGAAGTTTGAGGTCAGAATAGAGGGAGGCGACTATAAAGTGGCTGCTGGGAGTCGAACTTCCGTGAGGAGCCTTCGTCAGATCTCGACAGGTGATTTGGTAACGAATACAGCATTAACTGGCCGAAGGAGGGAAGGTCCTGGGTTACAACCTTGGCTGAAGGAACTCCGTCGGTCAACTGGCCAATGATTTTTTTTTTATTCGCCAGTACTCTCCCGGGCCCCGGGGTTTTTTCCAAGTAGTGGTGACCCGGCCTTGGCTCCCTATCTGGGGGTATCTCGAGACATAAGTCTCCCATGGGAGGGAGATACAAGTACCCCCTCATCTTTTTGGACTAAGTGCCCCAGGCCTAGCCAAGTCCCCGCCCTCCGGGGCTCGTAGGGAGAAGCTATGCCTCGGTCTGCCATCGCCCCGCCCCAAAGGGCTCGTGGGGAGGGAGTCTTATAAGCTGCAGGTGAAGCAACTCAGGCCACTTTTGTGGCAATGAAGTTGTAGGAGAAACTTAAAAGGTACTAGTGTGGGCAGTCCGGGCAACACAAGTCATAAGGTTTACTGGGAAATCTTGCAACACAATTAATGAAACAGCTGGGTAGTCCTGCAACACAATCATGAAGGCAGCTGGGCAGTCCCTGCAACACAGTCATGAAGGTAGCTGGGCAGTTCCTGCAACACAATGATGAAGGCAGCTGGGCAGTCCCTGCAACACAATAATTAAGGTAGCTGGGAAGTCCCTGCAACACAATGATGAATATAGCTGGGCAGTCCCTGCAACACAATCATGAAGGGAGCTGGGCAGTCCATGTAACAGAAGCATGAAGGTAGCTGGGCAGTCCATGCAACAGAATCATGAAGGTTGCTGGACAGTCCCTGCAATATAATGACAGCTGGGCAGTCCCTGCAACACAATGATGAAAGTAGCTGGGCAGTCCCTGCAACACAATCATGAAGGTAGCTGGGCAGCCCCTGCAACACAATCATGAAGGTAGCTGGGCAGTCCCTGCAACACAATCATGAAGGTAGCTGGGTAGTCCCTGCAACACAATCATGAAGGTAGCTAGGCAGCCCCTGCAACACAATCATGAAGGTAGCTGGGCAGTCCCTGCAACACAATCATGAAGGTAGCTGGGTAGTCCCTGCAACACAACCCATGAAGTAGCTAGGCAGCCCCTGCAACACAATCAGAAGGTAGCTGGGCAGTCCCTGCAACACAATCATGAAGGTAGCTGGGTAGTCCCTGCAACACAATCATGAAGGTAGCTGGGTAGTCCCTGCAACACAATCATGAAGGTAGCTGGGTAGTCCCTGCAACACAATCATGAAGGTAGTTTGGGTAGTCCCTGCAACACAATCATGAAGGCAGCTGGGTAGTCCCTGCAACACAATCATGAAGGTAGCTGGGTACTCCCTGCAACACAATCATGAAGGTAGCTAGGCAGTCCCTGCAACACAATCATAAAGGGGAGCTAGGCAGTCCCCTGCAACACAATCATGAAGGTAGCTAGGCAGTCCCTGCAACACAATCATGAAGGTAGCTAGGCAGTCCCTGCAACACAATCATGAAGGTAGCTAGGCAGTCCCTGCAACACAATCATGAAGGCAGCTAGGCAGTCCCTGCAACACCTCAGCTGAACGCTGTTTACCTGTCTTGCTGATGCCAATATTTGTCGTCCATTAAAAAAATAGCTTTCCTATAGATGGCATATATTTGAACTCATTTTTCTTCAGACCTTTTCCATTCTAGTTTTGTATTGGCTTCCTAACTCCAGAATCCACACTTGTCGAGCACAACAGGGGCCAGGAGCGACGTTTCGATCTTCACAAACTGGTAAACACAACGGCTCCTCCTCCTCTCCTCCTCCTCCAGCAGCAGCAGCACAGCACAGCAGCAGCAGCAGCAGCAGCAGCAGCAGCAGCAGCAGCAGCAGCAGCAGCAGCAGCAGCAGCAGCAGCAGCAGCAGCAGCAGCAGCCAGCAGCAGCCAGCAGCAGCAGCAGCAGCAGCAGCAGCAGCAGCAGCAGCAGCAGCAGCAGCAGCAGCACAGCAGCAGCAGCAGAAGCAGCTGCAGCACAGTGGCTCCTCCAGCAGCAGCAGCAGCAGCAGCAGCAGCAGCAGCAGCAGCAGCACGCCGGAGCCACTACTGAGAAGCGCAATCAACATTTTTCATTTATATATATTCAAAACGATAATCGTTTTACCCTCCCCCACCACCAACATTGGCTGCCGGACCATGCACTCCCCATTGTACTCACCGCTCTACTCGCCACTATACTCGCCACAGCACTCGCCGCTGTACTCGCCGCTCTGCTCGCCACTGTACTCGTCACTGCATTCGCCGCTGTACTCGCCATTGTACTCGCCGCTGTACTCGCCACTGCACTCGCCACTGTACTCACCGCTGTACTCGCCATTGCACTCGCCGCTGTACTCGCCACTGCACTCGCCGCTGTACTCGCCATTGCACTCGCCGCTGTACTCGTCACTGCACTCGCCACTGCACTCGCCGCTGTACTCGCCACTGCACTCGCCGCTGTACTCGCCACTGCACTCGCCACTGTACTCGCCACTATACTCGCCGTTGTACTCGCCACAAAGGCTCATTTGTCGGTATTTAAAATTGCAATTTGCCATAAAAATGGACATTGTATGCGTGCGCGCGTGTGGATATAACCACTAACACTAATAATGAAAAAAATGAACGAAGATGAACGTTAGGTGATGCCTTAGTTTCTGAATCTAGTGTTCATGAACGTGAGAACACAATCTAGTGTTCATGAACGTGAGAACACCAGTAAATTCTGGTATGGAGTTCGCAGTTGCAATGACGCTGATTGTACTTCATGTTCCCTGAACAAGTGAAATGATTGTATGTTAGGTTCACTAAATAGATGAAATGATTGTATGTCTGGTCCCCTGAACAGGAGAATTGATTGTACATAAGGTCGTTTAAATTGGTAAAACGATTGTGTCTCGCTCCGTGAACCGATGGAATGACTGGATGTCATGTCCCTTCAACAAGCGACGTAAATATTTTACAATGGGTCACCCTGACAAGCGAAATGATTGTGTGTCGGGTCTTCTGAACTTACGAAGTGATTGTTTGTGGGTTCTCTGAGTGACATATAATGACGTCAAATCTCGTGGCTTGGTCATACCTATGGATGACACGTTTGGAAGATGAACGAAGTAGTGTCTCATAAAATTAGTCCAGCACTGCCCACTTGATGTTATCATCAGTGGGATGGATATGCTGTACATGTGCACTGTTCACTGCGGCATGATGCCTCTTACCCAGCTGCTCATGCCGGCAGTGTGGCTGGAGAAAGTGGAGCACAGGGAGAGAGCCTTTTTCTACATTATCCTTGCCTCAACTACCTAAGAAGAAGTAGAGGTAGACTGTATTTTTGTCCTTTCAGCAGATAGCCTCCGAGTGGGGGTTAGCTCTCCTGGCTCTCTTTTCGTGTACTATGTGTTACTTTCTGATGCCTCCTTTGCTAATCTTACATTTTTCATTTTAATTTTGAAGCGATCCTAAATAGCAAGCCGTCGGGGCACTCAGGAATAGTATGGTAGAGACTGGGAAAACACACTCGTTTTACAACATTCAACTAGTTGCAACAGTTGTCTGAGGCGACATAAACAAGTTTCAGTACGGTGGAAGTATCTTCGAGGCAGGTTGCATCAATCACTGGTGTTCCAAAGTCTACTTCTCAAGTCAGAGTTTCACTTTTGACTTGTAGGACTTTCCTAACATGAGCTGGGCCCACTGTCAACATTCCTAGACGTAACAACCGTAAACTTTTCTCATGACTTACTCTGCTCCTGATTTCCCAACAGAGTGTGGCGTTTGTTCTTTACCTTTGCACTGTTCTCTATTCTAAAAGTACATACACACACACACACGCACACACACACACACACACACACACACACACACACACACACACACACACACACATAAATACTCACGACCACTGACTTGGTCTTTTTAAAAAATCAGAGTTGATACGAATTTCTTTTCAGAATCAAAGCTTGAGGAAATAACTGTCTCCAAGTTTACATGGTTCTCGCAATTTCACGCTTGAATATATATATTTTTTGGTAATACCAAAACTTCCTTGCGTTGGGAAACAAACATTACATACATACATATTGTATATATTTTATATATATATATATATATATATATATATTATAATATATATATATATATATATATATATATGTACACACACATTGGGAGATCCAAAAATCTGTTGATAGGATTCCCATAATTGGTCTTCTAAGTCACTCGTTCTTCAGAAAGTTTTATATTCAGGGCCAAGTTGTAGTTCATATGTCAAGAGAGACGAAGCCTTAACCAATAATAATGTGGTTGTTCACAACAGCGGCTGATTATCTAGGAAGCACTAGAGTGACGTCCTTCTGTGGTGAGGGGGAGGTGGGCCAGCAGGCACCAGTGCCATGAGATCCTCAGGTGTCAGATTGGCTGTCGTAGTCTGAGTGCGGGGGGTCAAGGGAGGTGTGAAGAGTGACAGTGACGTTCCTGTTGACGCTCACCGCCGGGTAGAAAAGCCCCTCCAGGTCGGTGAATGCCACGTCGCCCTGTTTGTGAAGAGATGAGTCAGATGAGAGGTGTGGAAACTAGACGACATTTTGGTCTGTTCTGCTATATTGTAATGGTTCCAGGGTTCATCGCCCTCGCGGCCCGGTCTAAAACTAGGCCTCATAATATGAAAAGATAAATGTTACAGGAATAAATATTTAATAAACACACAAGAAAGTAAAAGAAGTAGAGACAACTTCAACAAGGTAGGTAGGTAAGGATTGTCAGGAAACAGAACAAGTGTTTCCTCCACGCGGGTCTTAGCCATATGACCCCACAGCTGGAGCTTCTGGTCATCTGAGCGAGGCCTTACCCTGGCTTACCGGTCCACCCCTTTAAAAATTATGGTTATATCAACAGAAAGGTGTTTAGGTAAAACTATATTTTTTCCCTCGCCACAGTCACGAAACTTTTTGATAGCACCTCGTATGATGTTGGCGGAAACACAGTCAACCAGGAATCATTTCTCACCTGCTGTTCATCATTGACGTAGAAGGTGAGTGTGCCACCATGGTTGAGGTCGAGGAGGACGCCCACGGTGGAGCCCACGCCCACGCCGCCCTCACACCGCCCATGGTGGGCTGCTCCGTGCAGGAACCACGACCGCTGGTGATCTATGTACATAGCCCACCCGTGCACGTCGTTACCTGTGGTTGTGGAAGGAGGACAGGTGTTATGTTCAGGCGATGTACGGGTAACAAACGTTATTAGATAATTGTAGAGGAGGAAGAGTCGTTATTAAGTGCTCGTTTAGGATAGACATTGTTAAATGGTGTTTATAGGGTAGACGTTATAAGTTGATCTAAGTATTATGTGCTTAATGTGTGTTGCGATGGAGGATATACTTATTAGGGATGTGATATATTACAAACACCAGCACCAGCATGGGATGTGATATATATCAAACACTGTACAGATGTTTATCGGATATTTACACCAGACAATGGATGTATATTTCCTCATGATTTCCTTCCCACATCCACTTTTATATTTGCTTATCACCTTTAACACCGAAATGATTAATTATATTTTTTTTCGATTCCTGTTATCTTTCACCCCACTGAAGTTCCCCTTTATGCATTGTTAGCTTCTGAGATATATATTATTATTATTATTAGTGTAATAAGTCACTGAGGTTCCTGCTAATTATTGGCAGTGAGAAGATTATTTTATTATTTAGCAAAATGGTTACGTCAGCAGTGTGCTAATACCCATTTTTACATGATAGTTGAACCGTGGGAACGAAAGCTAGCCTTGTTTCCCTGTTATATTCCCTCTCACGCTGGATGGGTCCCACACAGAGCTGTTGTATGTGTCAGTCTGAGCTGGGAGACTTCCGTAGGGCAATGAGGATATGGTCAAGTAGTCCGGTTATGGGATGGGAACAGGGTGAGTGGCAGGGATGGCAAGTAGTAGAGGATAAACGGGAAGTTTGTTTTCGTTGGAATGCGCGGTGGGGGGACAGAGGGGCTGCGCAGGGCTTGGCATCATTAGGTCAGGTTTCAGTTCACGTTTTCGGGGAATGAGTTGTAAAGAAGACAGCAGCCCAACGAAAACGGAGTTAATAGAACCCGGCGATGAGCTATGATAAAAAAATGGTGTCATATCTCGACCCATCCTAGCTACCCTGGGTGATGCTCGTGAAGATTTGCGTTTCTGCAGCTGCTGAGCCACTCCTTTACCAGACGCATTTATGTCTGTTTGCGTTTAGTTCGCTTATTTGTAATTATATATAAATTTATTATAGCCTTGTTTTAGCTAATTTAACCAAGCCGTGACTGGAACAATACACAAATAACCGGCACATAGGAGAAGGAAACTTTGGTCGACTTTTCGGACCGACTAAACTGACGTTGGTATTCGACAGATAAAATTATCATAGTGAAATGATGATAGGAAGTACAAGGCGAGGAGAGACGAGGCTCGACACTTCATAAAATTTGCCTTTGCACCAAATATTTTCAGCGAACAATTAAAACGAGGCTAGCCAAGAGGAAATTTATATCCGAGTCCATTGTAAAGTTGAATTAGTGTGTGTGGTACTGTGCTGAGATTTTTGTAACGGTTTGGCTTTCATGTTAGTTTTCATGAAAGGGATTAATTGTTACTGAAACAATGAGCTAATGAGTAAACAAGAGGGACAATAAAAACTGCCATAAAGAACAGTGCTTCGCACTAATGAAGTGATCGACAGATAAATTATATAGTGAAATTGAAGAAGTTTACGAGAGAGACAGGCTCACACTTATAAAATTATGCTTTGACCATATTTACAACTACAGGCTGCCAAAGGAATTATATCGAGTCCATTGTAGTAAATAGTGTGTGGTACTCTGAGATTTTGAACGTTTGGCTTTCATGTTAGTTTTCATGAAAGGATTAATTGTTACTGAAACATATGAGCTAAATGATAATCTAATTGACAATAAACTCTTTAACAACAGTGTCTAGATGAAGATGAAATTAAAAAATATTAGTACATTTTCTACTACACATCTACCAATTACTGCTAATACCTACTACTGTACTGATTAGTACTGATAATAGTAGTTAATGTTACTACAACTACTGCGCTAACAGTAATAAATATTCACTAATAGATCTTATGGGATCCTGGGGTTTATAGCTAATATTTTCACTTCAACTCGGAAGGACCAAAGCCCATTGCAACAAAGCCAATACTTCAGTACATTTCTGCAGCGAGTGCTCTACCCTGTTGGTAATCAGTCTCTGGTCAGGTGGACGAAACCATAAAGTCTTGAGAGGGTTTACCTACTGGAGTTACTGGAGGGTGTTCAGGCGGTCACGTTCGCGGCCCAGTCCTTGACCAGGCTCTGGTGTTCAGGGCCTGATCAACCAGGCTGTACTGCTGCCCAAAGCAATCGGAATATAACTTTCAATTCGTAAGTTACGAGTGTTTAAAGTTTGGTGACTAACTTAAATTTATGAACATTGTAAGTTTGTGATTTGGCCGGACTTTTTAGCAGCATCCTGTACCACTGTATCTCTGTACCACTGCATCCCTGTACCACTGTATCTGTACCACTGCATCCCTGTACCACTGCATCCCTGTACCACTGTATATCTGTACCACTGTATCTCTGTACCACTGTATCTCTGTACCACTGCATCCCTGTACCACTGCATCCCTGTACCACTGTATCTCTGTACCACTGCATCCCTGTACCACTGTATCTCTGTACCACTGCATCCCTGTACCACTGCATCCCTGTACCACTGTATCTCTGTACCACTGTATCCCTGTACCACTGCATCCCTGTACCACTGTATCTCTGTACCACTGTATCTGTGCCACTGTATCTCTGTACCACTGTATCTCTGTACCACTGTATCTCTGTACCACTGTATCTCTGTACCATTGCATCCCTGTACCACTGCATCTCTGTACCACTGCTCGTACCAGCATCCTGTACCACTGTATCTCTGTACCACTGCACCCCTGTACCACTGTATCTCTGTACCACTGTATCCCTGTACCACTGCATCCCTGTACCACTGTATCTCTGTACTACTGCATCCCTGTACCACTGCATCCCTGTACCACTGTATCTCTGTACCACTGCATCCCTGTACCACTGCATCCCTGTACCACTGTATCTCTGTACCACTGCATCCCTGTACCACTGTATCTCTGTACTACTGCATCTCTGTACTACTGCATCTCTGTACCACTGTATCTCTGTACCACTGTATCTCTGTACCACTGCATCCCTGTACCACTGTATCTCTGTACCACTGTATCTCTGTACTACTGCATCTCTGTACCACTGCATCCCTGTACCACTGTATCTCTGTACAACTGTATCTCTGTACCACTGTATCTCTGTACCACTGCATCCCTGTACCACTGCATCCCTGTACCACTGCATCCCTGTACCACTGTATCTCTGTACCACTGCATCCCTGTACCACTGCATCCCTGTACCACTGTATCTCTGTACTACTGCATCTCTGTACCACTGCATCCTGTACCACTGCATCCCTGTACCACTGTATCCCTGTACCACTGTATCTCTGTACCACTGTATCCCTGTACCACTGCATCCCTGTACTACTGCATCTCTGTACCACTGCATCTCTGTACTACTGCATCTCTGTACCACTGCATCTCTGTACCACTGCATCCCTGTACCACTGTATCCCTGTACCACTGTATCTCTGTACCACTGTATCTCTGTACCACTGCATCCCTGTACCACTGCATCTCTGTACCACTGCATCCCTGTATCTCTGTACTACTGCATCTCTGTACCACTGCATCCCTGTACCACTGTATCTCTGTACCACTGCATCTCTGTACCACTGTATCTCTGTATTACTGCATCTCTGTACCACTGCATCTCTGTACCACTGCACCCCTGTACCACTGCATCTCTGTACCACTGCATCTCTGTACCACTGCACCCCTGTACCACTGCATCTCTGTACCACTGCATCTCTGTACCACTGCACCCCTGTACCACTGCATCTCTGTACCACTGCATCTCTGTACCACTGCACCCCTGTACCACTGCATCTCTGTACCACTGCATCTCTGTACCACTGCATCTCTGTACCACTGCATCTCTGTACCACTGCATCTCTGTACCACTGCATCCCTGTACCACTGCATCCCTATACCACTGCATCCCTGTACCAATGCATCCCTGTACCACATCTCTGTACCAGTGCATCTCTGTACCAGTGCATCCCTGTACCACTGCATCCCTGTACCACTGCATCTCTGTACCACTGCATCCCTGTATCACTGCATCTCTGTACCACTGCATCCCTGTACCACTGCATCCCTGTATCACTGCATCCCTTTACCACTGCATCCCTATACCACTGCATCCCTGTACCACTGCATGACGCTGTGCCTCGTAGGGTTCAAACTGCGGCTGGGAAATGAAACGTAATGAGGATGCAGTCATGTATAGGAGGAGAGCTCCACTACCCTGTACCGTCAACAAGGTGACATCCACGTCACCACCGTAGACGCACTCACCCAACATGCCCTCCTTGTCGACATTGGCTCTGGCGACGCCGAAGACGACGTCGGCATTGGCGTCGTACGCGTCGACGGTGAACTGCCAGTAGTGACGCCCTCGGGAGAACCCGACGGAGGCCAGGGCGACGCGATGCTGGTAGCTCTCACACGTGGCCCCGGCAGCGTCGCCTACCAGGCGACACTCTGGGTGTGAGAGTGCACGATCCAGCGAGAACCACGCAGCTGTAAATAATAGAGTAGGTAAGTATATACGTCTTCCAGCAGCCGGCACTCCGGGCCAGAGTGCGCGCGATCCATAGCGAGTAGATTATTATTATAATCAAAAAGAAGCGCTAAGCCACAAGGGCTATACAGCCATAGCGAGTAGAGAGCTGCTCGAAGTAAATGAGTAGCTAAGTGAATAAGTAAGCATATGCTTATGTGTCAGTATTTAAGCGGACACCTCCATGTGCTGAGTTCTAAGCATTTTGAGTTGCTGTAGGAAAATCAGTCACGCAAACAGCCGAGAACAGTGCACACTATATGACAGTGTACATATTGTCTATGATAGTATACTATTGTCTATGACGGTGTACATATTGTCCATGGAAGTGTACACATTGTCTTTGACAGTATACATATTGTCTATGACAGTACAATTTATGCCTGCCCTTCCTGGGATCAAATCTGACTGAATCCCATTTCATAGGCTCCGTACGATCCCTAAAGGTCTAGCGTTCCCTCGTGAATGCAATAACAGTAATTTGGGTACAAGAAATACAATTTTTTTTACCATAGTACTGAGGGTGTACAGATATTTTGGGCACATAAAAATTACATTATGTAGATTTAACCTAGGAATCCCAGCGAGAACACTAGACATGTTTTCCTTAATGTTCGCTACAGTCAGGGGAGAGGAGAATAAAATTAGTCTCGGAGCTTACCATACTCAGAATGTAGCGGGCGTAAGGCTAAACTTGTCTAGTGTACTCACTACACACCCGACGTTATATGCTATGGTGGTGTAGTGGTCTAGAGCATCGATAATTTAGCTGGCTTTCCTGGGAGGCTGCCTATATTTCGAGGTAGCCTCGGCCTAGACTAGGTTTCGAGTCTCGGCCAAGGCTATTTGTTTCCATGACTGGACTTGCTTACACAAAGAAGTTTTAAGACACACTATTTTACCATTTCCCCATATACTGAGGAGTTTGCACGTCATTATTAAACCTACTGTAAGACAAGCAGTACACGAGGATGAAGATGAGATACTCACTGGCCGAGGTTCTGATAGCGACTGACGAGGAGTATGATGAGACGCCGGAGACATTGTAAGCTCTGACCCTGAGATGGTAAACAGTGTTGAAGTGTAGCCCCTCCACCGTGCACAGAGTCTCCGGTCCCCGGTGCACCTCCTGCAGACACGGTACAAAGAAACAACACACGAGTGTCACGAGAGAAAGGTTCCATAAAAAAAAAAATACCACGGGCGGGGATAGAACCCGCGATCAGCGAGTCACAAAACTCTGATCGAGGGTTCTATCCCCGCCCGTGGTATGGTGTGTTTGCAATCGTGTCATTATGATTTCGTGAGTCAAACGTCCCATACCTTTAAGGTAAAATACAGAGTATCATACAGTAAGCTGGCCCATGTCAACAGTGAGTAGCCCCTCGTCAGCAGTGAGTTGAACTGTGTTCTGCGACATCAGATGAAACAAAACTGAACACAAACGAATGAATAAGAAACTAAAATTTTTTTTTTTCTTGCGGGAGAAGAGAAGGATTTGTTGATGAACTGTTATATTCGTTCGCATTGAAAGAAAGGTTTAAAAAAGATATAGGAAAAGCCGAAAAAGACTTTGAAATTAAAGTTACAAAGGAACCAACGATAAATACGAAAGGTTTGTTTCTCGTACATAGAAAAAAGTTTAGTGAACAAAAATTGGTCCCAATTAAAACAAATGTTGGACAGCTTATTGATAATGAGAAAAAATATGCTCGATTTTTAACAATTAGTTAAACTGGCCTTTACACAGGATGACACAAACGAAATCCACGTAATAAATTGTTACAATTAACCTGAGGAAACCAAATAATGTATTATCACAGTTATTAGACATGTTTAGTAAAAAAAATAGGCAAATTAAGGCAAAATGAGTTCTAGGCCCGACGAACTGTCAAAATTTCTTAAATTACACTTGAAGGAACTCAATGAACCGCAAGTTAGTAATCTGATATTAATAGAAACGGGTATCGTACTCGTTATGTGAAAGATGCTTCATATGTAATTCCTATATACAAAGGAGGGGATGGATCCCTACCACTGAAGTAACGCCCAATCACCTTGATATCAATACTGGCTAAATTACTATAATAGATATTAGTGGAGAATCAGAAGCAGCCTTTATGAGCATAAACACTGTATACAGTATACGGTATTCCAGTTTACAACTGAGGCCAAGAGTTACATATTCAAGGCGTTAAAAAGAGCTAGAAATGGGTAATCTCACTCTCTCTCTCTCTCTCTCTCTCTCTCTCACACACACACACACAATACCTTGTAGTCTCCATCACCGTCGTCAATCTCCAGGATGTACCCAGCTACCCTGGAGGTAGGGTGAGGCGTCCAGGTGGCTGTCACACTGTTGTTCTCCCCAACACACTCCTCC
Source organism: Cherax quadricarinatus (assembly GCF_026875155.1). Lineage (NCBI taxonomy): Eukaryota > Metazoa > Arthropoda > Malacostraca > Decapoda > Parastacidae > Cherax > Cherax quadricarinatus. Next base: position 7,327,485 of record NC_069461.1, on the reverse strand, counting down.
GCCAGGAACTCGGGAGCCCCGGGTGCTGCACGCCCAGAGACAGTCACTTTAGTACTAGAGTTCTCTTATTATTAATAAAAACACATGTAGAGAATGGCGCAACCTGAAGAGGAGAGACTATTACCTTCCATACAGAGTGGAGGATGAAGATAGTAGAAACTGCTACTTCAAAGGGAAGGGGAAGCGATAAGTTGAAAGTTACTTTGACGTAAAGTATAAAAAGGCACAAGACGGTCTAAACGCATATATCATCACCTATCCACACACATCCATAATAAACAGCCAGGGTAAGCAACGCTCCTTTGTTTTGTTAACCGAGTTGTGGGAGGTGGCTGGGGCATGACAGTGTGGAATCCTGACGAACATGACCAGTGTCAAGAGACAGTGTGTTGCGTCCTGACGAACATGACCAGTGTCAAGAGACAGTGTGTTGCGTCCTGACGAACATGACCAGTGTCAAGAGACAGTGTGTTGCGTCCTGACGAACATGACCAGTGTCAAGAGACAGTGTGTTGCGCCCTGGCGAACATGACCAGTGTCAAGAGACAGTGTGTTGCGCCCTGGCGAACATGTGGTCAAGAGACAGTGTGTTGCGTCCTGACGAACATGACCAGTGTCAAGAGACAGTTTACCTGGAGTTTACCTGGAGAGAGTTCCGGGGGTCAACGCCCCCGCGGCCCGGTCTGTGACCAGGCTTCCTGATGGATCAGAGCCTGATCAACCAGGCTGTTGCTGCTGGTTGCACGCAAACCAACGTACGAGCCACAGCCCGGCTGGTCAGGAACCGACTTTAGGTGCTTGTCCAGTGCCAGCTTGAAGACTGCCAGGGGTCTGTTGGTAATCCCCCTTATGTATGCTGGGAGGCAGTTGAACAGTCTCGGGCCCCTGACACTTATTGTATGGTCTCTTAACAGTGTGTTGCGTCCTGACGAACATGACCAGTGTCAAGAGACAGTGTGTTGCGTCCTGACGAACATGACCAGTGCCAAGAGACAGTGTATTATGTCATGACGAACATGACCAGTGTCAGGAGACAGTGTGTTGCGTCCTGACGAACATGACCAGTGTCAAGAGACAGTGTGTTGTGTCCTGACGAACATGACCAGTGTCAAGAGACAGTGTGTTGCGTCCTGACGAACATGACCAGTGTCAAGAGACAGTGTGTTGCGTCCTGACGAACATGACCAGTGTCAAGAGACAGTGTGTTGTGTCCTGACGAACATGACCAGTGTCAAGAGACAGTGTGTTGCGTCCTGACGAACATGACCAGTGTCAAGAGACAGTGTGTTGGTCCTGACGAACATGACCAGTGTCAAGAGACAGTGTGTTGTGTCCTGACGAACATGACCAGTGTCAAGAGACAGTGTGTTGCGTCCTGACGAACATGACCAGTGTCAAGAGACTGTGGTTGACGTCCTGACGAACATGGACCAGTGTCCAGTGAAACAGTGTGTTGCGTCCTGACGAACATGACCAGTGTCAAGAGACAGTGTGTTGCGTCCTGACGAACATGACCAGTGTCAAGAGACAGTGTGTTGTGTCCTGACGAACATGACCAGTGTCAAGAGACAGTGTGTTGCGTCCTGACGAACATGACCAGTGTCAAGAGACTGTGTTGCGTCCTGACGAACATGACCAGTGTCCGGAAACAGTGTGTTGCGTCCTGACGAACATGACCAGTGTCAAGAGACAGTGTGTTGCGTCCTAACGAACATGACCAGTGTCAGGAGACAGTGTGTTGCGTCATGACGAACATGACCAGTGTCAGGAGACAGTGTGTTGCGTCCTGACGAACATGACCAGTGTCAGGAGACAGTGTGTTGCGTCCTGACGAACATGACCAGTGTCAGGAGACAGTGTGTTGCGTCCTGACGAACATGACCAGTGTCAAGAGACAGTGTGTTGCGTCCTGACGAACATGACCAGTGTCAAGAGACAGTGTGTTGCGTCCTGACGAACATGACCAGTGTTAAGAGACAGTGTGTTGCGTCCTGACGAACATGACCAGTGTCAAGAGACAGTGTGTTGCGCCCTGGCGAACATGACCAGTGTCAAGAGACAGTGTGTTGCGTCCTGACGAACATGACCAGTTTCAAGAGACAGTGTGTTGGGTCCTGACGAACATGACCAGTGTCAAGAGACAGTGTGTTGCGTCCTGACGAACATGACCAGTGTCAGGAGACAGTGTGTTGCGCCTGACGAAACATGACCAGTGTCAAGAGACAGTGTGTTGCGTCCTGACGAACATGACCAGTGTCAAGAGACAGTGTGTTGTGTCCTGACGAACATGACCAGTGTCAAGAGACAGTGTGTTGCGCCCTGACGAACATGACCAGTGTCAAGAGAACAGTGTGTTGCGTCCTGACGAACATGACCGTGTCAAGAGACAGTGTGTTGTGTCCTGACGAACATGACCAGTGTCAAGAGACAGTGTGTTGCGTCCTGACGAACATGACCAGTGTCAAGAGACAGTGTGTTGTGTCCTGACGAACATGACCAGTGTCAAGAGACAGTGTGTTGTGTCCTGACGAACATGACCAGTGTCAGGAGACAGTGTGTTGCGTCCTGACCAACAAACCACCACCATCTGGCCACTAAATAATTTCCGCGTAAATCAGTGCAATTTACGGAACTAACTGGGCACAGATGTGATTTTTTTCATTATTGTTCACAATTTTTTTTCGTGAATAACAAAATTTTTTGTTGAAGTTCGAGAATTGTGGAGGAGAAAGACAAGTGTCAGTGTGTTTTCTCTTGGCAAGCGTCCGGGAAGTGCTGGCTGGAGGACACAGGAGCGTCACCAATAGGTTAATGGATCTATCACGATACTTCAGTACGCATGCGCGTCACCACTAGGTTAATGGATCTATCACGATGCTGGAGTACGCAGGCGCGTCACCAATAGGTTAATGGATCCATCAACTCGTTATTCCGGCGTAAATGATGATTGGATGCCTCTAATTCAGATTAATTAATGACGAAGTTACTGGGTGATTTACAGGTGTGTGTGTGTGTGTGTGTGTGTGTGTGTGTGTGTGTGTGTGTGTGTGTGTGTGTGTGTTTGTGTGTTACGTGCGTTCGTGTACGTATACTTAAGTCTTTCACAAAAATTAAAAAAATGAAACAATTCACTTGATAAAACAGTAAACAGAAATAAAAAACATCGTGATAAAGGGTAAGAGAGAGAGAGAGACGGCGAGGCAGGAAGGAAGGAAGGAAGGAAGGGAGAACGGCAGTGAAGGAAGGGAGAATGGAAACAGGATAACATGAAAGCAGGAAGGAGTGGAGGTAGGAAGGCACTAGAGGAAGCAAATACGAAGACATAAGATAGCAGAGAAGAAAGCAGACCGGAAGAGAAGAGAGGAGAATACTGGCATGCTGGATAATTGATGGAGTCGCAGACACTGCTACTCTCCACTTGATGGCGCTGGTAGCCAGAGTCACACTCGCCTTAAGACACCGGATTCTTTTGACCAGGGATAACGATAACATATCCTTGAATATCACTATGTCACTAGGTATGTCACTAAATATATCATTAATCAATTTCTTTAAAAAATTTTCATATCTGTGAATATATATTGAAACTAAGGAAGAGCTCCGTAAAGCTGGGGAAAATAATTAAACTTACGAATAAATCTCAAACACGCAAATTAAATATGCCACTAAATGTGTCATTAAATGTCATTAAATATATCACTAAATATGTCAATATGTCAGTAAATATGTCAAGAGTTCTTGAAAAGTCCATCATGTAGCTCAGGTGAGAGAGCAAGAGTTCTCAAAGTGTGTGTATGTGTGTGTGTGTGTGTGTGTGTGTGTGTGTGTGTGTGTGTGTGTGTGTGTGTGTGTGTGTGTGTGTGTGTGTGAAGGAGTGACAAGACGTGACAGGTAAGTAGTGGAAGAGTGAATTATTGATAGATTACTGCAGACGAAGAGAGGAAGTGAGAAAGAAGAGAGACGAATAACTAAACAAGATGCTTGCCCCATCTGAGAGGGCTGGGCCCCTCAGGGTTGAAGGGCTGAAGGGAGGCCGATACCCCTTCCTTGGAGAAAAATTTTCCACAACTGGAGTAAATACATGAGAGATTACTGCAGAGGTAGATGAGAAAAGGAGAAGGGAGAGGAAGAGGAGGAGGAGGAGGAGGAGGAGGAAGAGGAAGAGGAAGAGGAGGAGGAGGAGGAGAAAGAGGAGGAGGAGGAGGAGCAGGAGAATACTGACTAAGCAGGAATAAGCCTCTCAGGGTAAGCTGGCAAGACATGCAGACGAGACAGTTCTACCAACATCAAACAGATTAACACCAGCAAGGGGCTGACGGTGACACATAACAAAACACACGGACTTCAGGTCAGGCTGTGAGAATACAATGCTCGAAACATCGTCGCTCTCTTCATCAGAATGAGAAAGCTAAACATCCAATTCCATTATAAAAATTAAGTAACATGATTAGGAAATATAATCCCACATTCTGGTCATGTTAAAAAAAAGGCATCCGATAGTTATAAGAAAAAACAGTCACGGTAAACTATGAAAAATGTTTATGCAAGAACACAAACAGGAATTAACAGCCATAATAACTTCAAATACCAAAAAAAGAGGAGAGAGGAAGCGAGAAAGTAAGACGATAAAGACGATAAAGACGACTTAAGAGATAACGGTGGACAAGACTGGGTGGAATATACATTGTGAGGGGGCTATAACGTGTGATAAATGGGGTGGGAAAAACAGCGAGAGAAGTCGTTAACATAGTGTGCAATAATGTATGTGGAGTGGGGGAGGCAGTGGATGGGGCGAGATCGCGCGCGCGCGCAACACCCACCCCACGCCCACCCACACACACACACACACACACACATGTGGAAAATCCACACTGAACGAGACGTGGTGGAGAATGGATGTTGGAAAATACCGCGAGGGGAGGATGAAATTGTGCATATATAGGCGATGCGAGTTGTGGTCAGGTGCTCATGTATGTACGAGTGTGTGTGTGTGTGTGTGTGTGTGTGGTGTGTGTGTGTGCATGTGTGTGTGTGTTGTGTGTGTGTGTGTGTGTGTGTGTGTGGTGTGTGTGGTGTGTGTGTGTGTGTGTGTGTGTGCGTGTGTGTGTGTGCGTGTGTGTGCGTGTGTGGTGCGTTGTGTGTGTGTTTGTGTGTGTTGTGTGTGTGTGATGTGTGTGTGTGTTTCGTATGTATTCGTGTCACATAGGATTGATGTTCCCTGTCTATCAATCACATAGGATGGGGTTCATCTCTATTACAATCACACAGGATATGGATTTCCTGCATGATGTTATGCAATCTTTTTCCTACCTACGTAAATTTGACCGAGGGATGGTATGGTCGCTCCCTTTACGAGGTTATGGTAGGTCGTTCCCCGAGGGGTTATGGTAGGTCGTTCCCCGAGGGTATGGTAGGTCGTTCCCCGAGGGTATGGTAGGTCGTTCCCCTATGGATTCAGTAACTACGGAAGCCTCAATTTGCTCCAACAGAGCATGAATTACTTTCGCCTGGGAATTACAATGAGGGAGGGAGAGAGAGAGAGAAGCTGTGTTTTGGGTAGAAAGTGAATTGTGATAAAGGGTTAAGGGGTAGTACGTTGTTGCTACTGTGTTCGTCAGGGGAAATTCACCTGACATTGGTATTTGTCGTATGACGACCCACTGGAGTGCGATGCATAGTATGTATGGATAGTTATGTTCACAAACATACCAGGGAATGTGGCAGACCTGTCACCCTTCGTTGCACCATGGCAGAGTGGCCACTGGCGTACCGATTGAATTCGGTATTCTGAGTGAATGAGCAGGAAAAGTTTTGGTTAGTTTTGGGTGACGGGGGGAAGGTGCTATGTGTGTGTGGTTACAATATATAGGTTTGCGTTGTGCCTGTCGTCTCTATCTCTCCGCGTATCTTGTTTTGTCCCTTTCCTTCCTGCTTTTATTCCTCTCCTATTTTAGATTTTTAAACATATTTTACTGGGTTATCGTAATTTTCCACAGTTCCTCGATGATAGCCATTATATTTTTTTTATAATATCTTAGCCAAGCTTTCTACAGCTTCATTCATGAACAGTTCACAACCATTCATAGACTCTTCCTGGATGCTTCTCTTTTTTTCCACCCCTTCCCTCTATTCCCGGCTTCATCATGTTTAAAGCTGCTTTTTTTTTACCTCCAATCTGCTTCTAGTTTTCTCCTGCACCTTACCTGCAACCAGGCACTCAAGCCTACTCTCCATTCAAACCACCAAGCGAGGTCTCAAATGAGCCACCAATGGCTTCAGCGTCCTCCATAAACGATAAACTTCTCTCTAGGTACCAACTATCATTACAGAAAAACAGACTTAAGAAATGGGCTTGACACATCATTAATCTGCTCTCATTTACAATCGCTGACTACACCTGCACCAGGACACACCAAGCCTGCGTCTCTCCAGACCACCAAGCCTAGCGTCTTTCACAGGACCACCAAGCCTAGCGTCTCTCACAGGACCACCAAGCCTTGCGTCTCTCACAGGACCACCAAGCCTAGCGTCTTCACAGGACCACAAAGCCTAGCGTCTTTCACAGGACCACCAAGCCTTGCGTCTCTCACAGGACCACCAAGCCTAGCGTCTTCACAGGACCACCAAGCCTAGCGTCTCTCACAGGACCACCAAGCCTAGCGTCTCTCACAGGACCACAAAGCCTAGCGTCTTTCACAGGACACAAACACTAGCTTTCTCACTCAGACCACCAAGCCTCAGAGTTAGTCTCTCATCAGTGACACCAAGCCTAGCGTCTCATCCCAGGACCAACAACAGTCCTAGTCGTCTTTACAGTTCACCAGCCTAGCGTTTCTCAAGACACCAAGCCAATGGGTCTCTTACAGGACTAGCAAGCCTAGCGTCCTCTAATCAAGGACCACCAGCTAGCGTCTGTTTCACAGGGACCACCAAGCTTACGTCGTCTAACAAACAGGACAGAGACTGAATTCTTTAACCACCTAATTGCTGAAAATCACATTAACCAACAGTTAAGCACTTTCCATATGAATTTAAAAATGTATGCTCATCAGAGTCTTTTGGTAATTTTTTGATCAGTATATTTTCAACGCTCTCACTCGGATCCACACACTAAACGTCGATTTACTGAATCCAACGTTCCTGCATTCTGTTCATTTACCCATATATTATAGATATTCAAGCAAGCGCTAGACCATATAGTGAAGGTATCTTTGACAAGAGTAGTAGAATTTGATCCTAGGACCTCCTAATCAAGTCTGAGTTTTGTGTCATCCAGCTGGATATCAGCTTGGCGGCGGTGACACATTACCGCTGAAGCAAAACAAACATACGCCGTAGATGAATTCTTATAATCCCGCTATATCGAAGAAATCGAATAAGCCAAGTATTAAAGACATTACCATACTCTATGTCTTCAGGTGCTTGCTCACCAGATAAGTCATTACAGAGCATCTGTATACCATCGTGACTGTATATAGTTCAGCTTCTCGCCAGAGAAGCAAACATAGTCGTCAGATGTTAGAAGTCGCGAGATGGTTGGGACTCGAAACAATACCCACGAGAATGAACAGTACGCGACCTCTTAAGGCTAACGTTGTTCAGTGCACTGCATCTTATCAGTGGAAGGTTGCTTTTCTGTAAACCAGTTGTGTTCTGTGCCCCTTATCCTGGGTAGAGATATCGATACTTCCATAAACGATACGGCAGCGCCGCTCATATGTGCCATGCAACATCCAGTCATAAAACAACATTAACCTAACTAGGTCGACTCCCGCTGGCTAAATCAACTCACTGGTTAAGCTAATGACTGGATCGAGTTGACTATGTTCACTGCGCAACAATGAATGATACAATTAATGTGATGTTCTGAGAGGTACATGTCCACACCCTACACTGATGGTGTTCAAAGGTCCGACCTTTTATGCAGTAATCCGCGAACACGCGATACAGAATGCAAACCAATCACGGGGAGTTTTGTAGATAATATGCCCTCGTGTTTCTAAATCAACACTCATTCGTCAGGAGCTTGCAATGTTGAGACAAACTAAGGTAAGGATTCGATTACAAATCCGACCAGCTAGTGATTGATCAAGTGGCAGGGGATTTCCATGCTCTATAGAATGGCTAAACACGTGTGTGTGTGTGTGTGTGTGTGTGTGTGTGTTGGTGTGTGGTGTCTGGCTCACCGCCAGCGCGAGGAAACTTGTTTGCAGGAAAGTCTTATTGTAGGGGAAGTTTGTTATCTTTAAGTTGGAACGTGTAGCTGGAGAATATTCAATACACACACACACACACACAATCATATATATATATAATATATATATATATATATATATATATAATATATAATATAATATATATATAATATAATATATAATTGAACAAAATGTTATTTGGGTTAACTATGTCAGGGTATCAGGTTTCCACTAGCCTCGCAAATTGTTGGAAATATTTTTTTTTTGTAAACTGCTTGTTACAATTACCCTGCAAGTAGACAGTAAGGTACATTTGTTCTGCACGTTGCACTTGCATTTTCATAATGGTTGAAGTCAAGAAATCCACATTGTGAGACAGTTAACAAGGTTTAATGGGGGGAATAATAAAACAGAACGGCGAGGGAAGAGGAAGAATCCTGGGAACTAGTCACAGGTATAACACCAACAATACCAATACAACAAAACAAACAACACAACAGGCTCATGTGCACTACATGAATAAATACCAAAGAAAATAAAAATATTCTCTTAACAACACCTGCAGGCTTTAGGCAGACCTCAGGCAGGCCTCAGGCAGGCCTCAGGCAGACCTCAGGCAGGCCTCAGGCAGACCTCAGGCAGACCTCAGGCAGGCCTCAGGCAGGGCTCAGGCAGACCTCAGGCATGCCTCAGGCAGACCTCAGGCAGACCTCAGCAGACCTCCACAGGCAGACCTCAGGCAGCCTCAGGCAGGCCTCAGGCAGACCTCAGGCAGACCTCAGGCAGGCCTCAGGCAGCCTCAGGCAGACCTCAGGCAGACCTCAGGCAGGACCTCAGGCAGGCCTCAGGCAGACCTCAGGCAGACCTCAGGCAGGCCTCAGGCAGACCTCAGGCAGACCTCAGGCAGACCTCAGGCAGGCCTCAGGCAGGCCTCAGGCAGACCTCAGGCAGACCTCAGGCAGGCCTCAGGCAGGCCTCAGGCAGACCTCAGGCAGACCTCAGGCAGACCTCAGGCAGGCCTCAGGCAGACCTCAGGCAGACCTCAGGCAGACCTCAGGCAGACCTCAGGCAGACCTCAGGCAGACCTCAGGCAGACCTCAGGCAGACCTCAGGCAGACCTCAGGCAGGCCTCAGGCAGGCCTCAGGCAGGCCTCAGGCAGACCTCAGGCAGACCTCAGGACAGGCCTCAGGCAGACCTCAGGCAGGCACCCTAGCAACCAGGCCACAGGCCTCAGGCAGACCTCAGGCAGACCTCAGGCAGGCCTCAGGCAGACCTCAGGCAGACGTCAGGCGCGCATGCTCAACGAGGGAAAAAAAACTGAAATAAGAAATCAAAACATAAAATTTTGAATAAAGAAAAAATGAAAAGGAAAAATACAACCTACAAAACTCAGAAGAAATCTAGAACAACCTATTACTAGGCAAAGTTCGTGAGATACCTCGCGGTCCTCAGCAGACTCGCGCTCCGCGTCAGGCAAGCTGTGGCGTGAGCCACAAAACTTGAAGTTAAATTAAATAATGAATAACAATATAATATATATTAATATAATAAATATATATAGATATATATATATAATACATATATAATATAATATCTATATAAATATTAATGATAGTTTGAATAACGCATATTCAGGAACATATTTCCATTAAAACACGACTGAATTAATTGAACCCTATTATAACGAATAGAAGTGAGGTATGATATGCAGCACGTGTAAATTATAGGGAATATACTAGTGATAGCATCCAAGCTGGTGACTCATATTTTATTGTAACTACACTATTCCTATGTTTATTAGCAGCTATTTACTTAACCCAAGTTAATAATAATATCACAGCTGTATTACCCGAAATTGTAGTGAGGCACCACAGGTATACGTAATTGATGTCCTACACATGACTCACATTTAAGCGTAATTGACTACCAGTTACCAAGGGTTTGGTTTAGAACCGCGATCAAGAGGGGGCTTGAGCTAGAGTTTGTCACGGACACGCTAGCTGGAGATTCATCTGTAAAACCTTGCATTTGTGGTCACAGTAGTGCCTATGCTAACCTTCCTATTGTGTATAAATATACCTAGTTGGATGAATCTTATTGTGGCTAGCTGACCCAGTGGCTAACGCGACGGTCTGGAGTTTTGAGACTCACTGATCACGGGTTCTTCTAACCCCGCCCGTGGTATGGTTCGTATTGTTCCTGCTCATACAGCTCATGGAGTCGTCGCCCTTAATAACCAACAAGAACAATTTCTCACAATTTTACCAGTTATTTCTTTCTCGAATGCATTATTTGCTAAAGGTGTGGTGAGTCTCCAGGTGGTGGTGGGTGATGGGGGTGACAAGTAATGGTGGTGATAGGTGGTGGTGGTAGCTGATAGTGATAGCTGATTCTCCCTGCCACATACATACTGTACAGGGCCATATTAACCCCCTCTAAACATCGCCAAATCATCAGGAACGACGATTGCAATGAGAAAAATAGAAACCTTTATCACTTTTGACGAATTACAGAACCTTAACAAACTAGTTTGGTTTTTCTGGAGGTTTAAAAAACGTAACTCTGTTTTTCCTGCATGTTATTTATTTCGTTTAACGCGAATTGGTGTAACTTACCATTTTCAGTAATAAAACTAACGTGTTTTTCGACGGTTTACTGAATATATCACGAGTAATTCATTTCCCAACTACCTCCGCTTCATGCCATTTAAAATTTAATGTCGACAGGACAGCAAGATGGATCGCAGATGCATGACAGTAACCAGATACAGCAAGATCAACCTCTAGCTGCATGACTCCTCAAGGGAGGTTCCTTGATGCGGGTGAGGGGGAGGCTCTTGATCTAGAGAACTGGATCTGTGCTCCAGTTCCCTGAATTGAGTCCGAATGCCTTCCCCCCTCCCCCCACAGGCGCTGCATAAATATAATAATAATAATAATAATAATTTAGCTGCATGACAGAGACCAGATAGACCACAGTACCTTAACAGCAGAACAGAAAATCGACTTACGTTTCATCTGGACGAAGTTGAATGTATTGAGGGCTCTTAGGACGCTCTTGTGCTCTACGTCGAGGTCAATGTAGGGGCTGAGGCGTGTGGAGGAGGAGGCCAACTCCTTGTCCCAGGTCAGGTCAAGGTCGCTCACTCGACCGATGAGCTGTGGACCCATCTGAATGGGGGAAAGCAGTAATGTGGTAATGGTTGCAAAAATTGCTGGTCGTGGTCCTTTCCAAGACGCGAACACCATCGACAGTACTGGGTTTAGAAAGTAGTCGAAGAGGGAAAAGGCGCATGAGGTAAACTGGGCAGAGTGACATCAAAGGCTGTTGTTAACTGCAAGAGTAACGGGAAAGGCTGTTGTCTGCTAGCTGTATAGCCCTTGTGGCTTAGCGCTTCTTTTTGATTATATTGATAATAATAATGCTAGCATCACGCAGTTTATGTAGCCTAAAAGTTTTTTTTTTACGTGCGTAACAGATATTTGAGTTCGTTTTGACTCACTTTTCTCGTGACTCTCGTGTTTTAGCAAGTCTCTAGATAGTCCGTGGAATTGATCCCTGGACCTCGGTGATGCGAGTCGTTCCTCTCACACTGGACAACGTTGTTTTCAACACCACGCCAAGCACCACCTGCAGTCCATTCATGACACTGATTTCTTGTATTCCATTTCTAGTATTCTAGTATTTAGGTGTAGTAGTAGTAGTAGTAGTAGTAGTAGTAATAGTAGTAGTAATAGTAGTAGTAGTAATAGTAGTAGTAATAGTAGCAGTAATAGCAGTAGTAGTAGTAGTAGTAGTAGTTAGTATTAGAAATAATTGCTATGCATATTCATATACATCTTTATATCTACATATACCGAGAAAGTTAATATTTTATATATATATATATATATATATAATAATATATAATATATATATATATAATATATATATATATATCATCTTCTTTCAACAAATCGGCTGTATCCCACCGAGGCAGGGTAGCCCAAAAAGAAAAACAGAAGTTTTATTTTTTTAACTTTAGTAATGTATACAGGAGAAGAGGTTACTAGCCCCTTGCTCCTGGCATTTCAGTCGCCTCTGGCGACTGAAATGCTTACGGAGGAAGAATTCTGTTCTGCTTACGGAGGAAGAATTCTGTTCCACTTCCCCATGGAGATAAAAGGAAATAAACAAGAACTAATAAGAAAATAGAAGAACACCCAGAGAGGTGTGTATATATATGCTTTATACTGCATGTGTAGTGTGACCTAAGTGTAAGTAGAAGTAGCAAGACGTACCTGCAATCTTGCATGTTTATGAGACAGAAAAAAGATACCAGAAATCCTACCATCATGTAAAACAATTACAGGCTTTCGTTTTGCACTTACTTAGCAGGACGGTAGTACCTCCCTGGGTGGTTGCTGTTTACCAACCTACTACCACAGGACGGTAGTACCTCCCTGGGTGGTTGTTGTCTACCAACCTACTACCACAGGATGGTAGTACCTCCCTGGGTGGTTGCTGTCTACCAACCTACTAGCACAGGATGGTAGTACCTCCCTGGGTGGTTGCTGTCTACCAACCTACTACCACAGGACGGTAGTACCTCCCTGGGTGGTTGCTGTCTACCAACCTACTACCACAGGATGGTAGTACCTCCCTGGGTGGTTGCTGTCTACCAACCTACTACCACAGGATGGTAGTACCTCCCTGGGTGGTTGCTGTCTACCAACCTACTACCACAGGATGGTAGTACCTCCCTGGGTGGTTGCTGTCTACCAACCTACTACCACAGGATGGTAGTACCTCCCTGGGTGGTTGCTGTCTACCAACCTACTACCACAGGATGGTAGTACCTCCCTGGGTGGTTGCTGTCTACCAACCTACTACCACAGGATGGTAGTACCTCCCTGGGTGGTTGATGTCTACCAACCTACTACCACAGGATGGTAGTACCTCCCTGGGTGGTTGCTGTCTACCAACCTACTACCACAGGATGGTAGTACCTCCCTGGGTGGTTGCTGTCTACCAACCTACTACCACAGGATGGTAGTACCTCCCTGGGTGGTTGCTGTCTACCAACCTACTACCACAGGATGGTAGTACCTCCCTGGGTGGTTGCTGTCTACCAACCTACTACCACAGATGGTAGTACCTCCCTGGGTGGTTGCTGTCTACCAACCTACTACCACAGGATGGTAGTACCTCCCTGGGTGGTTGCTGTCTACCAAACCTACTACCACAGGATGGTAGTACCTCCCTGGGTGGTTGCTGTCTACCAACCTACTACCACAGGATGGTAGTACCTCCCTGGGTGGTTGCTGTCTACCAACCTACTACCTAGGATAAACTGGATCGACTCTTTCCTTCATTAGCCTTGAATATAAAACTCTCTCTCTTATAATAAGAGCAACACAGTTATCTTCGTCTTTTTTCCCCAACATAAAAATGCTTATCTTTTTTTCCCCACCACCTCGGAACATCAGGAAGAAAATATCCCTACATTTTATATGAAGAAGGGGAGAAACTATTATATTTCTCCCTGTTGGGTCTGATCCCCAGCTGGGTAATGCTCACGCAATGCTCTCTTTATCAGTGGGTAACCATGCGAACATCGCAGTTGCTCTCTGCGGCTTATGGATCGGCTCTTAGAAGGCCTCTTGTAAGTCTCTGGGGTTTAGTGGTCTGTATGTGTGTGTGTGTGTGTGTGTGTGTGTGTGTGTGTGTGTGTGTGTGTGTGTGTGTGTGTGTGTGTATGTGTGTGTATGTGTGTGTATGTGTGTGTGTGTGTGTGTGTGTGTGTGTGTATGTGTGTGTGTGTGTGTGTGTGTGTGTGTGTGTGTGTGTGTGTGTGTGTGTGTGTGTGTATGTGTGTGTGTGTGTGTGTGTGGCGCGCGCGCGCGCACGCTTCCTGAGGTGTACGTTGAGTGTGTGTGCTTCCTAAGGTGTACCTTTGATATACCTTTGAAGTTTCGAGAGTTAATCTAATTTCTGAGCCCTGCCATGGGCCAGGCTCGTCTGGTGCTTGCCTGGTCAACCAGGCTGTTGCTGCTGGAGGCCCGCTGCCCCACATATCCATCACAGCCTGGTTGATCTGGCACCTGGTGAAGATACTTGTACGTACATCTTAATGGTGCTTACAGTCTGTCAACTACACGAGGGTGATACAGACTGCATGTCACCTGTTCACCACCAATCAAGAACACTTTAATCTCTAACACAGTGAAGTAATCTCTCAGTATACGAACACTGAGAAACACATCTCTCGGTGTACGTATCCTAATGCAACTTAATGCGAATTTCAAACTACTAATATATATATATATATCAAAATCCAAAATATCTAAAAATTATGTGATATACATATATACTGTATATTTTTAAATGAAATATATAAAAAAAAATTAAGAACAATTAATGTAGACTCTTTTTCGCGGCCTACGCCAAAATGAAAAAAAAAATTAATGAGGGGATATAATTAAAAATGCATGTAAATTGCTCTTTGACCCGAAAAATAGGATCAAAGCCCTCTGTGGGTGAAAACAATATAATAAAGCCTCAATGTGGGTGGAACGCTTTAAATAAAGCCCCATTGTGGGTACATCTTACAATAAAGCCCTACTGTGGGTGGAAAGTCTTACAATAAAGCCCTACTGAGGGGTCGAACATCTTACAGTAAAGCCCCACTGTGGGTACGAACATCTTACAGTAAAGCCCCACTGTGGGTGGAACATCTTATAATAAAGCCCCACTGTGGGTGGATCGTCCAGAAATAAAGTTTTACCATTCTAAAAAGTGTGAAGTGAGTTATTACCTGCATGAACGCCGCTGGCTCCGGCTCCTTGATGGCTTCGATACAGAACTGGACGAGCGCTGTGGTCTGGTGCAGGCGACGCGTGCACCCCGCTGCCTGGTCTCTGTTAACACGGGAGAGAAGCCTCATCAGTGTTCATACACAAGAACCTGGAGTCTTTCAGGGGTGTATCTGGATTCTATCTGGGATGGGCCTGGATTCTACATATGAAGTGCTGCTAAAATCTGTCTGCAGTATACGTGAATTCTATTGGGAGTGGAATAAATTCTTATTTGGCCGTACATAGTTTCTCAGTTCAGAGGTTCGTTTTGGGATCACTTCCAATCTATTATTAAGTGTACCTTAATTGTGCCTGGAGCCTGTCTCAAGCCTTCACGATACTTACTGACGTTAAGCTGAACCCAGCAGCAATTGCTCCTGAACTAAACTGGAAGACGACTTAAAGTCAAGCTAGAGTCTGCCTAAGTTTACCCTCGAGTCTTGTAGTTACTCCGGACGGCACCTGAGATGCTGCCTAAGATGGCGAAAGACGCAAAAGTTGTACACACACAAACACACACACACACGCACACACACACACACACGCACACACACACACACACACACACACACACACACACACACACACACACACACACACACACAAATCTGAGAATAGCGTTCCGATACCTTAGTAAGGAATCGTTCAAGACACTGTACACCGTGTACGTCAGGCCCATATTGGAGTATGCAGCACCTGTTTGGACCCCACACTTGATCAAGCACGTCAAGAAATTAGATAAAGTGCAAAGGTTTGCGACAAGGTTAGTTCCAGAGCTAGGGGTAATGTCCTACGAAGAAAGGTTAAAGGAAATCGGCCTGACGACACTGGAGGACAGGAGGGTTAGGGAGACATGATAGCAACATACAAAATACTGTGTGGAATAGACAAGGTGGACAGAGACAAGATGTTCCAGAGAGGGGACACAGAAACAAGGGGTCACAATTGGAAGTTGAAGACCCAGATGTTAGGAAGTATTTCTTCAGTCATAGAGTAGTCAGGAAGTGGAATAGCCTAGCAAGTGAGGTAGTGGAGGCAGGAACCATACATAGCATTAAGATCAGGTATGATAAAGCTCATGGAGCAGGGAGAAAGAGGACCTAGTAGCACTCAGTGAAGAGGCGGGGCCAGGAGCTGAGTCTCGACCCCTGCAACCACAATTAGGTGAGTACACACACATACACAACACACACACACACACACACGTAACTACACACACACACACGCACGCGCACACACGCACACAGTGAAGAGGCGGGGCCAGGAGCTATGAATCGACCCCTGCAACCACAAAGTGAGAAATAGGCGAGTACACACACATATATTAATGATTGGGCGATTGTAGTCGATCCACTACTTGGTCGTTTTATGTTTGGACTCGGGATAACAGAGACGGGAGTGCCACCCACCTGGAGACTTGCTCCTCAGATTTGATCTGTGTGTGTGTCTCTCTATATGTAACTCTCTCACCTGTAGATTTTGGTAGTAGCTTCCCTCTCGGCCGCTAGCTGAGCCAGCAATCTGGTTCGAGCTTCTCTCACTGCCTCCATCAATTCAGCACACTGCTTCTCCACCTCCGTGGCTAGCGAGTCACAGTGAGCCTGCAAGTTACACAATAATAACCATATTGCAACGGTATCCGGACAAGTCCTCAACCTGCAGACACTCCGAGGTACACACGGGTCACTTTGGAATCTGTAAATCTTTTACAACTGCTGAGTCGCGGTACCAACAACTGCAAAACATTACTCTTTTCTGTACGGTGGTACTCTATACAAGAACCTTGAAAGACCTGCCTAGTATAGGGGCCAGTAGGACTGCTGCAGTGCTCCTCCTTTCTTATGTTATCAAAAAAAAAAAAAACGTATTTAAGAGTTGAAATCCAGGAAAGCAACTCATTTGTAAGCTTGAAAATTGGAAAAAAAAACTAGTTTTTTAAGTTGACAGCCGTGATAAAACTGGTTTTTAAGTTGACAGCCGTGATAAAACTGGTTTTTAAGTTGACAGCAAGTCGACTGCAAGTGGTAAGTAAACTGGAAAACTAGTAAAAAAAATAGTTTGTCAGCTGAAAAGCTGGAAATTAAGTCGTTTTAAGTAGAAACCTGGAAAACAACTGGTTTATAAGTTAAACAAAACAGGAAAACAGATAGTGAGTTGAAAACCAGGAGAGCAGCTGCCTTATAAGTTAAAATCCAGGAAAGTAGCTGCCTTATAAGTTAAAAACCAGGAAAGTAGCTGCCTTGTAAGTTAAAAACCAGGAAAGTAGCTGCCTTATAAGTTAAAAACCAAGAAAGTAGCTGCCTTATAAGTTAAAAACCAAGAAAGTAGCTGCCTTATAAGTTAAAAACCAAGAAAGTAGCTGGCTGTTAAGATGGCAACTTCCTGTACAGTGCTGTGTGATGCAGCATAGTACAGCCAGGTGATGGTGAACGAGTCCAGGGCAATGGTGTATAATGGCGCATGATGAAGTGAGGTATTAAGTATGACGACAATGTATAATGAAATAGGGAAGGATATCATAAAAGATAACTGAGGAAGCGCGCATAGCAGATAAATATGATAACAGGATAGCAGAGAAAGCAAGTATAGCAGGTAGTATCATAACAAGACAGCAGAGAAAGCGAGTATAGCATATAGTATGATAACAAGATAGAGAAAGCAAGTAAAGCAGATAGCATGTTAACAAGATAGCAGCGAAAGAATGACAGAAATTAATAAATAACAATCGATATAACATTCTGGATAAGAGATAACTGGCATCAATGTTTACAGAGTTATAACTAACAAATCTAACAGCAAAATATACAAAAACAGAAATTAATATAGAAATGGATATACATAGATTAAAAATTCACAGACAAAATGAATGAGAGAAACGAATATAGAAATTTGTATATTCACGTAAACATTTGTATATTACATAAACATTTGCATATTCATATAAACATTTCTTTGTCATATAAACATTAGTATATTCATATAAACATATGTATTCTAATATAAACATTAGTGTATTCATATAAACATTTGTGTGCTAATGTACCCATTAGTATATTAATCCATATAAACATTTGGATGCTAATATAAACATTAGTATGATATGTAAACACTTGTAGGCTCATGTAAATGTTAGTATATTTATATAAACATTTGTATGCTCAATACATATCATTCACATATTCATATAAACATTTGTATCATTATCTAAACATTTACATATTCATATAAACATTTGTATGCTCATGTAAACATTTGTATATTAATTTATATAAACATTTGTATGCTCATATAAATATTTAAACGGGTTTGTCACTGGACAAGAAAATAACTGAAAAAAAAAAAAACGAGAAATAGTTGAAAAGAGGATTTTTTTTTGTGTGAAAAGGAAACTAAAGCTGAATTAAAGAAAAATGAAAACAGTTAAGCTTACTCAAAATATAGAAACAAATTAAGCTTATCCAAAAAATACAAACAATTATGCTTACCCAAAAAATACAAACACTTAAGCTTACCCAAAAAATTACAAACAATTAAGCTTACTCAAAAAAAACTTTTAAGCTTACCCAAAAAAATACAAACACTTAAGCTTACCCAAAAAATTACAAACAATTAAGCTTACTCAAAAAAAAATATTTAAGCTTACCCAAAAAAATACAAACAATTAAGCTTACTCCCAAAAATACAAACAATTAAGCTAACCCAAAAAAATACAAACCATTAAGCTTACCCCAAAAAATACAAACAATTAAGCTTACCCCCCCAAAAAAAACAATTAAGCTACCCCCCCCCCCAAAATGAATTGTGTGTTATACCAAATGAAAAATTTCGAGTTGCAGTTAGGAAAGATAATGAAGAGAATTTGTTACCGAACGTTGATTAGATTATGTAAGCAGGTTCTGGTGGGATATTTATTACTCTCAAGCTTTAAAAATGTGAAGACAGTTGACCCTTAATACACACTATCAGTTTTTTTCCCCCACGTTTAAATTTCCATAATTAGAAGGCAAAGCGGTAGAGAAAGGAAAAAATGAGAAAATATTTTGCCAGTGTTGAGAGAGAAGAATGGTGAAAAAATCTTCTTCACTACTGGTGTCTTGACAAATAACAATATACAGGATTTAGATAAGTCAAGAACGTGAAGTATAAATTGCTTTATTTAGTTTAATGTTGATAAATAATACAAATGATAAGGCTAATTACCTCCTTGTAATATAAATGAATCTTGTAATCTTGTGTATTATATATTTTATATATATATATATATATATATATATATATATATATAATATATATATATATATATATATATATATAAAATAAAGGGTTCGAGTCCTTGGCTAGTGTAATGTTGTTATTGATATTTTTTTTTTTTTCGACAAACCGGCCGCATCCCACCGAGGCAGGGTGACCCAAAAAGAACAACGAAAGTTTCTCTTTTTAAATTTAGTAATTTATACAGGAGAAGAGATTACTAGCCTCTTGCTCCCGGCATTTTAGTCGCCTCTTACAACACGCATGGATTACGGAGGAAGAATTCTGTTCCACTTCCCCATGGAGATAAGAACTAGAAAGAAAATAGAAGAAAACCCAGAGGGGTGCGTGTATATATATGCTTGTACATGTATGTGTAGTGTGACCTAAGTGTAAGTAGAAATAGCAAGACGTACCTGAAATCTTGCATGTTTATGAGACAGAAAAAAGACACCGGAAATATTACCATCATGTAAAACAATTACAGGCTTTCGTTTTACACTCACTTGGCAGGACGGTAGCACCTCCCTGGGTGGTTACTGTCTACCAACCTACTACCTAGAGTTATTGATATATATATATATATATTATTTTATATATATATATATATATATATAATATATATATATATATATATATATATATTTATATATATATATATATATGTCGTGCCGAATATGTAAAACTGGCCAATTAGCAAGAACTCATTTAAAATTAAGTCCTTTAAAAAAATTTCTCTTATACGTTTAAAGATATATTTTTTTCATTAATGTTAATGTATTATTATTATTATAATCAAAAAGAAGCGCTAAGCCACAAGGGCTATACAGCGCTGCAATGTTAATTTAAACACTTTTAATTTTGCACCAAAAGAATCTTAGAAAACTTACCTAACCTTATTATAACAAGCGCAATTTATTTTAGCCTAATCATACTAAATATATTTTAAATACGTTTACAGTAATTTAATTACAAAACAAACACAATGAAATATATTTTTTTTCGTTAGGTTAAGAATGATTTTTGCGAAATTATTGCATTCACAAATTTTCGCTTGTCCTATATGGCAAGATGAGCGTTGCTACTTAAGCCAAGATCGCAAGTTCTGCCTATTCGGCACGACATATATAGTAGGTAGTAGGTTGGTAGACAGCAACAACCCAGGGAAGTACTACCGTCCTGCCAGATGACTGTGAAACAGAAACCTGTAACTGTTTTGCATGATGGTAAGATTGCTGGTTTCTTTTTCTGTCTCATAAACACGCTAGATAACAGGGATATCTTGCTACTCCTACTTACACTTTGGTCACACTTCACAGACACGCACATGCATATATATATATACATACATCTAGGTTTTTCTCCTTTTTCTAAATAGCTCTTGTTCTTCTTTATTTCTTCTATTGTCCATGGGGAGTGGAAAAGAATCTTTCCTCCGTAAGCCATGCGTGTCGTATGAGGCGACTAAAATGCCGGGAGCAATGGGCTAGTAACCCCTTCTCCTGTAGACATTTACTAAAAAAAGAAGAAAAGAAAAACATTATAAAACTGGGATGCTTGAATGTGCGTGGATGTAGTGCGGATGACAAGAAACAGATGATTGCTGATGTTATGAATGAAAAGAAGTTGGATGTCCTGGCCCTAAGTGAAACAAAGCTGAAGGGGGTAGGGGAGTTTCAGTGGGGGGAAATAAATGGGATTAAATCTGGAGTATCTGAGAGAGTTAGAGCAAAGGAAGGGGTAGCAGTAATGTTGAAGGATCAGTTGTGGAAGGAGAAAAGAGAATATGAATGTGTTAATTCAAGAATTATGTGGATTAAAGTAAAGGTTGGATGCGAAAAGTGGGTCATAATAAGCGTGTATGCACCTGGAGAAGAGAGGAATGCAGAGGTAAGAGAGAGAGATTTTGGGAGATGTTAAGTGAATGTATAGAAGCCTTTGAACCAAGTGAGAGAGTAATTGTGATAGGGGACCTGAATGCTAAAGTAGGAGAAACTTTTAGAGAGGGTGTGGTAGGTAAGTTTGGGGTTGCCAGGTGTAAATGATAATGGGAGCCCTTTGATTGAATTTCGTATAGAAAGGGGTTTATTTATAGGAAATACTTTTTTAAAGAAAAAGAGGAAAAAACAAGTATACAAGATTGAGTGGGGGAAAATGACAGTAGTTTGTTGGATTAGTATTGGTAGATAAAAACTGTTGGTGACTTAGGATGTAAAAGTTTATGAGGGGCCCCGATATTCAGTCACTTTCTAGTTGTAGCTACACGAGAGAAAAAGGTAGATGGGTAAGGAAAACAAAAGCTCAGGAAGGAGGGGTAAAGGGGTTTTTTAAACTAAAGAGGAGGCAGTTGGGGTAAGATATAAACAGCTTTTGGGAGGATAGTTGGGCTAATGAGAGCTGGGCAATGGGGGTCAAAGAGGTATGGGGTGGGTTTTAAAAAATTTTAGTTTTGGTGTTCAGCAGAAGTTTGTGGTTACGGGGGAAAGTGGGTGTGGGGGGGAAGAGGAGCGATTGGGGGAAATGAGGGTTTTAAAGAGGTAGAAAGGGGAAAATTTAGCATATGAAAAATTTTTAAAAAGTGAAGTGATGAAAGGAAGGAAGAGTATAGGGAGAAAAAGGAGAGGTTAACAGAGTGGTGAAGCAATTAAAAAGAGACAAATGAGAGAGTGGGGGAGTGTTATAAAAAATTTTGTTGAAAATAAGAAAAATTTTTTTAGTGGAAAATTTAAAAATTAGGAACCCAGAGAACCCAAAAAGGGTTTGCTTTTTAAAATAGGAGGGGAGTTATTAAATGGAGATTTAGAGGTTTGGAAGATGGAGGAAAATATTTTGAGATTTGTTAAAATGTTGATGAAGATAGGGAAGCTGTTGATATCGTGTATAGGGCAAGGAGAAATAACATCTTGTAGGAGTGAGGAAGAGCCAGTTGTGAGTGTGGGGGAAGTTTCGTGAGGCAGTAGGTAAAATGAAAGGGGTAAGGCAGCCGGGATTGATGGGATAAAGATAGAAATGTTAAAAGCAGGTGGGGATATAGTTTTGGAGTGATTGGTGCAATTATTTTAATAAATGTATGGAAGAGGGTAAGGTACCTAGGGATTGGCAGAGAGCATGCATAGTTCCTTTGTATAAAGGCAAAGGGGACAAAAGAGAGTGCAAAAATTATAGGGGGATAAGTCTGTTGAGTATACCTGGTAAAGTGTATGGTAGAGTTATTATTGAAAGAATTAAGAGTAAGACGGAGAATAGGATAGCAGATGAACAAGGAGGGCTTTAGGAAAGGTAGGGGGTGTGTGGACCAGTGTTTACAGTGAAACATATAAGTGAACAGTATTTAGATAAGGCTAAAGAGGTCTTTGTGGCGTTTATGGATTTGGAAAAGGCGTATGACAGGGTGGATAGGGGGCAATGTGGCAGATGTTGCAGGTGTATGGTGTAGGAGGTAGGTTACTGAAAGCAGTGAAGGTTTTTATGAGGATAGTGAGGCTCAAGTTAGAGTATGTAGGAAGGAGGGAAATTATTTCCCAGTAAAAGTAGGCCTTAGACAAGGATGTGTGATGTCACCGTGGTTGTTTAATATATTTATAGATGGGGTTGTAAGAGAAGTAAATGCGAGGGTCTTGGCAAGAGGCGTGGAGTTAAAAGATAAAGAATCACACATAAAGTGGGAGTTGTCACAGTTGCTCTTTGCTGATGACACTGTGCTCTTGGGAGATTCTGAAGAGAAGTTGCAGAGATTGGTGGATGAATTTGGTAGGGTGTGCAAATGAAGAAAATTAAAAGTGAATACAGGAAAGACCAAGGTTATGAGGATAACAAAAAGATTAGGTGATGAAGATTGGATATCAGATTGGAGGGAGAGAGTATGGAGGAGGTGAATGTATTCAGATATTTGGGAGTGGACGTGTCAGCAGATGAGTCTATGAAAGATGAGGTGAATCATAATAGAATTGATGAGGGGAAAAGGGTGAGTGGTGCACTTAGGAGTCTGTGGAGACAAAGAACTTTGTCCTTGGAGGCAAAGAGGGGAATGTATGAGAGTATAGTTTTACCAACGCTCTTATATGGGTGTGAAGCATGGGTGATGAATGTTGCAGCGAGGAGAAGGCTGGAGGCAGTGGAGATGTCATGTCTGAGGGCAATGTGTGGTGTGAATATAATGCAGAGAATTCGTAGTTTGGAAGTTAGGAGGAGGTGCGGGATTACCAAAACTGTTGTCCAGAGGGCTGAGGAAGGGTTGTTGAGGTGGTTCGGACATGTAGAGAGAATGGAGCAAAACAAGAGTTAACTTCAAGAGTGTATCAGTCTGTAGTGGAAGGAGGCGGGGTAGGGGTCGGCCTAGAAAGGTTGGAGGGAGGGGGTAAAGGAGGTTTTGTGTGCGAGGGGCTTGGACTTCCAGCAGGCATGCGTGAGCGTGTTTGATAGGAGCGAATGAAGACAAATGGTTTTTAATACTTGACGTGCTGTTGGAGTGTGAGCAAAGTAACATTTATGAAGGGGTTCAGGGAAACCGGCAGGCCGGACTTGAGTCCTGGAGATGGAAGTACAGTGCCTGCACTCTGAAGGAGAGGTGTTAATGTTGCAGTTTAAAAACTGTAGTGTAAAGCACCCTTCTGGCAAGACAGTGATGGAGTGAATGATGGTGAAAGTTTTTCTTTTTCGGGCCACCCTGCCTTGGTTGGGAATCGGCCAGTGTGCTAATAAAAAAATAAATTATATATATATATATATATATATATATATATATATAATATATATATATATATATATAATATATATATATATATAATTAGTATGAAGCTCAAGGAGAAATCTCAGTATTTTTCCATGAAGCCGCCTTTATCCGTTTCTCCGAGGCTATAGGTCCCCACACCTACACATACAAGAGGACCACATCATGAAGTGTTATCCGTAGAAACGTCTACTCACGTTGATTCTGTCTTGGAAGGTCTTGAGGTTGGTGATATGTGTGTGGGCTGACTTGGCTCGTCCTGACAATTGTTGTAGCGACTCCGATAACTCCGCCTGTGGGAGGATAACACAAGACTACGTCAGTGTGGCTCACCGTTCTTACAACACCATAATAATGATATTGATAATAATAATTATTGTAATGATAATGATAATTATGATGTCGGTGATATTATATCCTCTTTTATTTTTTCTATTGTAATTTTCTGTCATATAACTGACTGAAATACCATGTGTTAATTTTACTGCATTATGATATTATATATTATATATTATACTTGCATTCTGACATATATATATTATGCGATCCAGAGAGGAATGCCGCACATTCTGGGCACGGGACCCACGCAGGAGCTGACGAAGTTCGAGATGTAGCTCAACCGTTCTTTACTAACACCATAATAAATGTTTTGTAATGTATTTTTTTTAATGAAAATATATATAAAATATGGGTGGTGATTAAAATTCTCAACCTTTAATTTTTTTCTATGTAAATTTTCTTCTTATATCTGAGATGAGGATCCCAGTTTTAAGTTTACTCCTTTATATTTATATAAAAAAAAAAAAAAATATATATATATATATATATATATATATATATATATATATATATATATATATACTGCGGCTAGTCAAGGAGTCGAGCCCATTCTGCTTTGGCCTGCCTCATGGTGGGCGAAAACTCATGACGCCCACCATGAGGCAGGCCAAAGCAGCACGGGTTCGATCCTTGACTAGTCACAGTATGTATTATATATATATATATATATATATATATATAATATATATATATTATATATATATATATATATATATATATATATATATATATATATTATGCAAATATCGCAAACCCAGCAATACCGGATGCGAGGGAGTAGAATGATAACTCTAGGCCTTCCGTGCTGCAATCAATACATCAGGAGCTTGCAAAATTGCAGAAAAGAGGAGGATGTCCAAGCAAGTAGGTTCCCCAAGGACCGTCTTCACTAGAGTGAGGAAGGGAGAGAGTAGGGTACAGGAAGTTCCCCCAGGCACAACAGTGCCCACGAGTTGGTAGGTAAGACACACAGGCAACAGTTAGGCAACATACTGTTGCCCGTTCCTCGAATTCAAACTGACTACCTCCCATTACCAAGGTGCTGTACCACCCATCCCGGTTTATCTCTTCCCTATGAATATAACAACAACAACAACAATAATAATAATAATAATAATAATAATAATAATAATAATAATGGTGTCGGAATTATTACCACCGAGGTTCCTCTCTATTGCGAACTCCACGCCCGTTTCAAAATTAATTTTAGGGTATACTTTTTTGTGTGTAAATTTTTGAAGATAATATCTTGTATCCGAGACTTAACTGTACAAAAGCACTGACGAGATGAAATTTCTGCTGTGTGTACTATTGTTCACAAGCTCTGAGAAGCTTCATGATACTGCGTAGATTATTATTTTTTATTTATTCACGGGGTTAAGGGAAGAGAGAAGAGAAAGGCTGCCTTTACGTATGCAAATGAAGCGTGCAGTCCATCACCGGGCGAAGATTTATGGCGTTTCCTGCATCACTGTGTGTTGCATTATATCTCAGAGCAGTTTGCGTTTTAATGCATTCATGTTATTTTTTTGGGTTCAGTTAGTGAAATTATGCAAATTTCAAAGAGCATTGTCTGATTATAGTTCACTCTTACAGTGTTTAGTTGTTGGAGTGCAAGAAACACTTGTTAGTGTTGAGAGAAAACACCCACACATACATGGTGAGTAAACACACAGACTACTGAATGTTTCGATCTCCAACAGAAGTCCTCTTCAGCAGACCTGTTATAGTTCTCGTATTTGTCTGTCATGTATTCTCTCTTTAAGTCAGACACCTAAACAGTGCACCATGGACCCTTAGTCTAGATAGAAGCAGATAGCTCTTGTCAGCAGATAGCCTCGGTGTAGTTATCCATGTCCTCTTGTATTAGTCTTTCTCATGCATCCCATCTACAACCATGTCCTCCCATATACAAACATGTCCTCACATATACAACTATATCCTCCCATGTATAACCATATCCTCCCTGGTACAATCGTGTCCTCCCATGTACAACTATGTTCTCCCATGTATAACCATGTCTTCCCATGTATAACCATGTCCTCCATGTATTTGTCTTACATTGTCTATCACGCAACTGCCATTTGTAAACCCCATGTCTGCCACTTATAAACCACGTGTCCGCCACTTATAAACCACGTATCTGCCGCTTGTAAACCCCGTGTTTGCCACACTCCTTACTGTTGATCTGCCACCGTTCTGTGTGTTTGTGTGTTTTGTTCTTCTTAAGTTGTTTCAATAGATCTCGTCTCACTTAGAAGCGAGGTGCTGGAGTCAGTTGACTTACAGGTATTTCAGTCGCTTATCAAAAATTCTCTTGCGTTTGGGGACACAGAGCTTGCATGTAACTAACACGAAACAGACGACGATCGTTCATGAGCGCTGAATACGGCTCACGAAGGATCCCATAAGCTAAAGACGATGACCTCATTCGGATTAGTAACCCCGTAGGGAGTAGGTTGGTAATAACCCCAAGATAGCCCATGAAAGCCATGCAGTGTGTGTGTGTGTGTGTGTATGTGTGTGTGTGTGTGTGTGTGTGTGTGTGTGTGTGTGTGTGTGTGTGTGTGTGTGTGTGTGTGTGTGTGTGTGTGTATTACCTATGTGTACTTACCTAATTGTGGTGGCAGGGGTCGAGACTCAGCGCCTGGCCCCGCCTCTTCACTGAGTGCAACTAGGTCCTCTCTCTCCCTGCTCCATGAACTTTATCATACCTCATCTTAAAGCTATGTATGCGTGTGTGTGTGTGTATTACGTCCCCTGGATTCCTGGTAAAATCCTACCCCAGGATGCAACCCACAACAGTCAACAACTCTCCCAGACATTTCTTTCCTTTCTAGGCACCAGAGACGGCAAATACTATTTCTGACCACCCCCAGCTGGGAGCACCTTACACTACGAGACATTTAAAGAGAATGAGAGAGAGAGAGAGAGAGAGAGAGAGAGAGAGAGAGAGAGAGAGAGAGAGAGAGAGAGAGAGAGAGAGAGAGAGAGAGAGAGAGAGAGAGACTCTTCGAGAGATTATCCCAACGTAACCGTAATCAAATTTATAAAGACACCTTCCGGGTAATCCAAAATATAACGAGTCTAGTTACGTGGAATTTCAGTGACCATCAAGACAAGGGCTCCAAATTTCTCCTCTCCAGATGGACGCTCCACATAATCGTCGAGATAAATTATGCTGATTAAGCTTGATGGAAAGCATAATTACCTGCAGTTCCGCCAGTTATGCTGCCCCAACGTTAACAATCATGGGTAATTAATGTTAAAGGTGAACGGAATTACAAGAAGAGAGAGAGAGAGAGAGAGAGAGGAGAGAGAGGAGAGAGAGAGAAGAGATAGAGAGAGAGGAAAGAGAGAGAGAGGAGAGAGAGAAGAGAGAGAGAGAGAGAGAGGAGAGAAGAGGAAGAGAGAGAGAAGAGAGAGAGAGAGAGAGAGAAGAGGAGAGAGAAAAACAGAGACAGAGAAGGAGAAGAGAAGTTGAATAAAGATAGATTAACAGCTGGAAAGAAAACAGAGAGCACACAGGCAAACAACACATAGGCAGATGGTAGATAGCAAATAGGCAAACAGCAGACAGTAAACAGACAGCAAACAGACAGATGAAAAGCTAGAAAAAACAAGCAGAGAGCACACAGACAGACATCCGACGAACAGGAAGACAGCAAGAGAACCAACAGACAGTAAACAGGCAAACAGAAAACAAAAACACAGACAGCAGATAGTAGACAAATATCAAGCAGACAGTAAACATACGGTAGACAGCAAGCAGACAAATGAACAGGCAGAAAGAAGCCATCCAGACAGCAAACAGGAGAAGACAGACAGACAGCATACGAAGACAAAGCCTAAAAATAGCATGGAAGAAACGTTGATCTTTTCTTTGCATGTCTTCCGAAACCAGGAAGGGGAAGAGAAGCTCCAATTCCTCGGATCAAGAGCCTTTCACATCCTCAAGGCAACTCTTCAAAATCTTGCAAACATCGAAGAAAAAGATTTGTTTTTGATTATAAACAACAGTGTAATACAGTAAATACAACAGTGT
The DNA here is from genome assembly GCF_026875155.1 of Cherax quadricarinatus. Classification (NCBI taxonomy): domain Eukaryota; kingdom Metazoa; phylum Arthropoda; class Malacostraca; order Decapoda; family Parastacidae; genus Cherax; species Cherax quadricarinatus. The sequence goes on along the minus strand of NC_069461.1, from coordinate 7,299,089 downwards.
AATATATAGCTGTACTTATCACTTCTGTATCCGCACTCCGGAGAGTACATTTATGTATCTCCTCTGCACTCCAGAGAGTACATTTATGTATCTCCTCTGCACTCCAGAGAGTACATTTATGTATCTCCTCTGCACTCCAGAGAGTACATTTATGTATCTCCTCTGCACTCCAGAGAGTACATTTATGTATCTTCCTCTGCACTCCAGAGAGTACATTTATGTATCTCCTCTGCACTCCAGAAAGTACATTTATGTATCTCCTCTGCACTCCAGAGAGTACATTTATGCATCTCCTCTTCACTCCAGAGAGTACATTTATGTATCTCCTCTTCACTCCAGAGAGTACATTTATGTATCTCCTCTGCACTCCAGAGAGTACATTTATGTATCTCCTCTGCACTCCAGAGAGTACATTTATGTATTCCTCTGCACTCCAGAGAGTACATTTATGTATCTCCTCTTCACTCCAGAGAGTACATTTATGTATCTCCTCTGCACTCCAGAGAGTACATTTATGTATCTCCTCTGCACTCCAGAGAGTACATTTATGTATCTCCTCTGCACTCCAGAGAGTACATTTATGTATCTCCTCTGCACTCCAGAGAGTACATTTATGTATCTCCTCTGCACTCCAGAGAGTACATTTATGATTCTCCTCTGCACTCCAGAGAGTACATTATGTATCTCCTCTGCACTCCAGAGAGTACATTTATGTATCTCCTCTTCACTCCAGAGAGTACATTTTGTATCTCCTCTGCACTCCAGAGAGTACATTTATGTATCTCCTCTGCACCCCAGAGAGTACATTTATGTATCTCCTCTGCACTCCAGAGAGTACATTTATGTATCTCCTCTGCACTCCAGAGAGTACATTTATGTATCTCCTCTGCACTCCAGAGAGTACATTTATGTATCGCCTCTGCACTCCACAGAGTATATTTATGTATCTCCTCTGCACTCCAGAGAGTACGTTCCATAATGTTATACATTTAAGGTATTTTAACTCTTCTCAATAATTTAGGCTAATGATTCTTGATTAGTGAAAATCCGTGTTGCACGTTTCGATCGCACTTCAATGAACAGACACAAGTTGCAGAACAAGCATTTATCAGCAGAACGTTCTGCTCTGAGTAGACCTCTGTCAAGGTATGACTTGATACATACATATGCTGTACGTTTCTCAAGATTGATGTACTGAACACGTCGATTCCAGGATGAGGGACTGATCACCTCACATTCCTCCCTTATTCTCTTTATTGGACTGTAGAAGACACTGGCTAATGAAACGTTGCCTCAATAAAGATTCCCAAATGGTGCACAAGTGTTTCATTCTTCGACTTGACACAACTCTACGTATAGCAAAATTGTCTTCCATTTTAAAGTTTATTTTGTACTGTGTGACTTGTCTTCATCTCCCTCTTCAGTATGTCATCTCCCTCTTCAGTACATCACCCTCTTCCGTACGTCATCTCCCTCTTCAGTAAGTCATCTCCCTCATCAGTACATCACCCTCTTCAGTATGTAATCTCCCTCTTCAGTACGTCATCTCCCTCATCAGTACATCACCCTCTTCAGTACGTCATCTCCCTCTTCAGTGCGTCATCTCCCTCTTCAGTACGTCATCTCCCTCTTCAGTACGTCATCTCCCTCTTCAGTACGTCATCTCCCTCTTCAGTACGTCATCTCCCTCTTCAGTACGTCATCTCCCTCTTCAGTACGTCATCTCCCTCTTCAGTACATCACTCGATCCCTTGAAAATTCTTGCGCTACAACCTAATTTCTTCATTATTACAGCCGTGCTCTCTGAACATGGAAATACATGAAAGGTCACACACAAACAGAAATTGGTTTTCACTTCCCTCCCACACACACACACATGTTCAGCGACACAGCGCTGAAATGTTCCATACACTTCAACGCTGTGGCGAAACCTGCTTCCCCTTCCGCGAAAATTCACCTTTCTTTCGACTCTTCATTCCCAAGCCCTTTCAACGACCTCTCCAGGGCGTCCCACTCTTGATTACAATTCAGAGTTATTCTTCCATTAATAATTCACCATAAATTATTTCTCCACCTCGATCTCCTTACCACACAAAAAAATTACCCAACCTGGATTATCCAATCTCGATTACATTTTCTCAAATATTTTGCTTAATTATCTCGTCCCAGGCGTTTTTGCAAGTTATTTTTTTTTTTTGCCTTGATTATTTATCTTAAAGCAACGTACGTTCATTATTCTGCGTAGCTTATATTCACCAAACAAATTATCTCAGTGTCCTTCGCATCAATTAGCTCAAACGATTATTTTTGGGGGGTCCTAAAGCGCCGTGTCCAACATAATTTCTCGATTACCTTACCATATTATCCCTGTGCTAATTAACCTGTCTCGATTATCCGGTATGGATTATCCTTCCTTGATAACGGCAACAAAAAGTCGTAGTTGTTGATAACGGTATAAAATAGCCACAAGTTAAAGATTAAGACACATGTCCAACAGTTGTGTATCTTTATTGATGAAAGGTATCGCCTACACAGTAGGCTTCTTCAGTCAAATACAAAGAGAGTAGTAGTAATGAATGAAGATGATGTAATCAGTATTTGAGGTGGTCAGTCCCTCAGTCTGGAGAAGAGTTCATCTCCACGGAGCTAAAACGTTGCAGCAGTGAAGATACTCAGCTGTTGCACATGTGTCTTAATCTTCAAAAAGTTGCTAGACCTTGTCTACTCCACCGAATATAATAAATGCGCTGGGTTATTTCCGCTTAGAGTTAAGTTGCAGTTCGTTGGCTTTTTTTCCAGCTCAGCACCAACCCAACCCAAAAATGTCCTAATGATAATTGTACTTTCATTACTTAGGTGTAATTTTTTGTTCATAATCTAATTGCAATAAAAGGTTAAAATGATCTAATTACGTATGTGTCAAAAAAGTGAATGATAATATGATTCATGCAATTTTTTGGCTCTGTATATTTCTTTTTTCTCTCCCTCTTCCTCTTCGATTTTGGTTCTGTAGCTCATTTAGTTAGAGCTTTCATCCCGCACCCAGATGTCGGTATCGATCCCTGGACGGTGTGAAACTTACGGCAAGTCTCCTTATACCTGCTTCTCCTAGAAGTAAATAGGTACCTGGGTGGCATCGTGCTGGGGTGGCAGTACGCCACAGACAGAGATGGGCTTTGCAATTAACTGTGGGGAGAATGCTCTCTGACAGGGGATTTCTAGTAGCGTGTTTATGTCTGTGTCAGCCGTGTTCATGACATAATACACGGACATAGAAACAGGAAAAATATTCAATGTAACTGAAGTATATCTGTGTCAAAAATCTTCAATAAAAGTAGCATAAGCTTTTCAGATTAACGGTAGAAATGACTTCAGATTAAAATCTTAATGGAAAAACAAAGCGACTCTGCACTTGTTCCAAAACAAGCGAATCTGCACTTGTTCCCAACGATGTAATAAAAGCGAGCTTACCTTTGCTCGCTACAAATCCATGTTAACTGTCCGGCCGAGCACAGTGGTGAAACCCTGTGACTGACATACCTGAGCCCGATGTCGTGGAAGTAATACTGGAAGCCTTCCTGAGGCCAGGATGATTTAATATTTTACGTTAAGACAGACTACGAATACATGATACATTTTTTCCACAAGGAAGGTATTTTATAAAATGATGCAGCAATGGAGAGTATAAATGGTTGGCACGAAGAATATGTCTTAATATGGTGTGAATTTAAGTAAACAGCTGAAGTATGTGGTGAAGCAGAAAGCAATTTCTTCGTTGCTACTTATCATTATATCGTATCACTGTCATACAATGAAAGTACTATAAGATCTATTATAGGTATGTAATGATGTGAGGCACGTACAATGAAGGTGCTGTAAGGCCTGTCATGAGGTACATAATAATGCGAGATATCGACACGACAGTAGACACGCGGTTACAGTTATGTCGAAACGTTTATTGACGAGGCTTTACCCACATATTCGGCTCCATCAAGACACAGATATACAAACCTGGTATGAGCAGTTGATCATGTAAACAGTGAGGAGCAGTGAGATGAAGAGCATGTGATATATCTCCTGCCTTGAACACAATCGTTAACACTGCACAATATTTTAAACCAGAGAGCACAAGTGATTTGAATAGTTAACCACTGGCATTATTTCTCCTGTTTTGAATAACTTCATTATCCACTTCGTTATTTTTCTGGCCTTCGTGGTATTTGCCTTGTGTTCTCTAAATGATAGGTCACCTGTCATTATTATACCCAAGTCTTTTACACGGTCCTCTCGTTCTATGTGATGATCCTTCTGAGTTATGTATCTAGTGCTCCCTTTGAGTTCTTCATTCTTTCCATATCTGAGCAATAGAAATTTGTCATCACTGAATATTGTGTTATTTCCTACCGGAAACAGGAAGATTTTGATACATGATTGCAATTTTGCTGTCTTTTTACCAATGCAACTGTCATGGCTATTCTGGCATCAAGCCCAAGGGATAATTCGAAGCTGTGGCTGGTGATTTTATCTGTGTCTTCTACGAAGTTGTGATACAGTGAAGGTGCCAGGAACATGCCTAGGGGTACCGAACTTTTTACGCATTATCCTCCTCATTTGTTATTCTTATTGATCTCATTTCATGTGCTTTCACTTCATGATCACGTTTATCAAAGTCCTTAGCGAAATACATATATTAATACACCAGTGTTTGTTTTTTCCAACGCCTCCTTAATCCCGTCATAATGGTTCAGTAGTTGTGATAAGCATTTTCTTCCAACTTTAAACCATGATAACTTGGCATGTGAAGATCATGCTTTCTCATAAAATTTTTATCTTTTAAATCTCACCATTCCTCTCAAAATTTTTGCGTGATGTTAATGATAACTGTAATTTCTTGCCAGAGCTCCACTGCTTAACTATGTACAGAGCTTTGTCTGCATTTTTTAAGGTCTCTAGGATTTCACCCGGATTTAAGCTCTTTCACCAAAGAATACCTAGGGTGCTTGTCTTAGCTAGCAATGTATTGCACTTACTTAAAAGTAAAAAAAAATATCGCCTGTGTGTGTGTTAGTTACCATTTTGTCCTAGGCACATGTCGATTAGACACTAGGCCTGTTGTGTGTGTGTGTGTGTGTGTGTGTGTGTGTGTGTACCTAATTGTACTCACCTAATTGTGGTTTGCTAGGACTGTGTTCTCAGCTTGCCTCGTTAGGTATTCCTGGATTATAATTGGTTCAGCCTGAATACCACAAGGTTATGATTGGTTAAACCATACCACGAGCTGGATTGAACCCGCGGTCAGAGAGTTATGATTGGTTATTGTCTCTCAGAGGTGAGGAGCTTGTTAGTGTCAGTGTGTGTTGTTCCTGCTTGTTGTGTGTGTCTGGTGTCCCTACTGCCCTTCCTACTGCTGTCTCCTACGCTGTTTCTCGCTCCTGAAGTTCTCCTAGAAGTTCTTGACTCCTCTTACATCCTTGACGTCTTGCAGATTTAAGGAAGCTGAGGTATACAAAGGTTATAGTTAATCTGACTGTTAACCTGACTCACTAATATAGCTCTCCCTTATATTAGTCTTTAACCCTTTGACTGTCGCGGCCGTATATATATACGTCTTACGAGGTACTGTGTTTGATGTATATATACATGTACAGTGTACTCATAAATTCTAGCGGCTTCAAATCAAGCAGGAGAAAGCTGGTAGGCCCACATGTGAGAGATGGGTCATGTTGGTCAGTGTGCACCATATAAAAAAAATCCTGGAGCACGCAGTGCATAATGAGAAAAAAAAACTCCGACCGTTTTTTTAATTAAAATGCCGACTTTGTGGTCTATTTTCGTATAGTATTTATGATTGTATTCTCGTTTTCTTGGTCTCATTTGATAGAATGGAAAACATATTATAGAAATAGAGGTGACTTTGATTGATTTTACTATAAAAAAAAACCTGGAAATGGAGCTCAAAGTAGGGGAAATGTTTGATTTTTACCGATGTTCAAAAGTAAACAAATGATGCCATTGTCCAATAAATGTCCAACTAGCCAATTCTAATATGCAGTCATGAATGGGTTGATGTTATTTATACAATTATTACAGTATTGCAGTAGTCTGCATAATAGTAAGTCTTCTATTTTTTTTTTGAATAAAAATTCAAAATAGAAAGCAAGAGTAATATCAGAGGGGCCTGGAGACATGACTGATGAACAAAGAAAATGTTATTTTAGAGCCAGGAATGTCTGCATTGTTCATTCTGGACCTTATTTTGACATTGTCATATTTTTTAATTTTTGTGAAATTGGCCAAATTGCAAATTTCTGACCACATTATTGGGTAGTTGAAATCGGTAAATGGGCAGTTTCTTGTACTCAATCGATAGAAAAAATGGAGTTCTAAAGAAATAGCTATGACTTTGGTCGACTGGCACAAAGGAAAAAGGAATTAGCCGAAAATAGGGCTCAAAGTGGGCAAAATCGCCGATTTGTCGTGTGTGTGTGTGTGTGTGTGTGTGTGTGTGTGTGTATGTGTGTGTACTCACCTAGTTGTACTCACCTAGTTGAGGTTGCGGGGGTCGAGTCCGAGCTCCTGGCCCCGCCTCTTCACTGATCGCTACTAGGTCACTCTCCCTGAACCTTGAGCTTTATCATACCTCTGCTTAAAGCTATGTATGGATCCTGCCTCCACTACATCGCTTCCCAAACTATTCCACTTACTGACTACTCTGTGGCTGAAGAAATACTTCCTAACATCCCTGTGATTCATTTGTGTCTTCAACTTCCAACTGTGTCCAATCTCTGGAACATCCTGTCTTTGTCCACCTTGTCAATTCCTCTCAGTATTTTGTATGTCGTTATCATGTCCCCCCTATCTCTCCTGTCCTCCAGTGTCCTCGTAGGACATACCTCTTAGCTCTGGGACTAGTCTTGTTGCAAACCTTTGCACTTTCTCTAGTTTCTTTACGTGCTTGGCTAGGTGTGGGTTCCAAACTGGTGCCGCATACTCCAATATGGGCCTAACGTACACGGTGTACAGGGTCCTGAACGATTCCTTATTAAGATGTCAGAATGCTGTTCTGAGGTTTGCCAGGCGCCCATATGCTGCAGCAGTTATTTGGTTGATGCGCGCTTCAGTAGATGTGCCTGGTGTTATACTCACCCCAAGATCTTTTTCCTTGAGTGAGGTTTGTAGTCTTTGGCCCCCTAGACTGTACTCCGTCTGCGGTCTTCTTTGCCCTTCCCCAATCTTCATGACTTTGCACTTGGTGGGGTTGAACTCCAGGAGCCAATGCTGGACCAGGTCTGCAGCCTGTCCAGATCCCTTTGTAGTTCTGTCTGGTCTTCGATCGAATGAATTCTTCTCATCAACTTCACGTCATCTGCAAACAGGGACACTTCGGAGTCTATTCCTTCCGTCATGTCGTTCACAAATACCAGAAACAGCACTGGTCCTAGGACTGACCCCTGTGGGACCCCGCTGGTCACAGGTGCCCACTCTGACACCTCGCCACGTACCATGACTCGCTGCTGTCTTCCTGACAAGTATTCCCTGATCCATTGTAGTGCCTTCCCTGTTATCCCTGCTTGGTCCTCCAGTTTTGCACTGTGTGTGTGTGTGTGGTGTGTGTGTGGTGTGTGTGTTGTGTGCCTGCTTTCTATTTCCGTTTCGAATTCTGTGGGATCTGTGAATATCTGAAAGTGTCTAATCCTCAACTCTCCTGTCGTTCTGTGGATTCACCTTTCAACACTTCGCTCAGTTCCGTTCCGTCGTCGGTTTAGGGAGCTCTTGCGAGGCGGCTTTTCACATGAATTTTGAAGATGTGTAGAAACAATTTAAGATTTACTGATATTTAGTTGAGTAGGATTTTTGTTCCTTTCGCGCTACTTCCGTCTGGTATAATTATTTTAGTTTCTGCTCTGTAACTGTAATAGTAATCGGTAATTTCACTGCTGGTAATTTCTTTCCGGTATTTTGACTTCGGTAATTTGAATCCCAATAATCTGACTCCCGGTAATTAGACTCCAGATAATTAGACTCCCGGTAATTAGACTCCCGGAAATTAGACTCCCGGTAATTATGACTACCGGTAGACTACTGATAATTAGACTACCGGTAATTAGACTACTGGTAATTAAACACCCCACAAAACACTTCCAGCAATAAATGAACAAGAACATTTCTGCGAAGACAAAGGCACAGAGCAAGCAAATAAAAATCAGATCTCACAAACCTGACCGTTGAGCGATCTAACAGAACATGGAGAACAAATTCATACAAGAGGACAATAACAAATAAAAAGAGGCCAACGAAACAGAACGAGAGAAAAACGAATGGGCACGATATAAAACAAGATAAGAATCAGAGAGAAAGAGAGGGGGGAAAACGAGAGAACACAGGCAATGAGAAAGAAAGGCAAAAGAGGAAAAAATCCGAGAGAGAATGAGAGAGAACGAGAAGAGCCTTGAGCTTACTAGAGGCTGGGGAGCTCTTGCGTGAAAGAAGACTTTAAAAAGACGGTGTCTGAGCGATCTAGCTCGGAGTGTAGCGAACGCAATGGCCAAACTTTGCAGTGTCCTGTAAGAGACCTTTTGTATGGGAATGAGGTAGTTGGTGGTAGGTGTATGTGATGGGGTTGGTGATAGTCGTGTGTAATGGGCTTGGTGATAGTCATTTGTGATGGAGTTGATGGAAGTTGTGAACGGTGTTGTTCGTGGTTGTTTGTCGCGTGGTTGGTGGTAGTTCTGTTTTATGTGGTTGTTAGTAGCTGTGCATATGCGAGGGACGGTAGGTTCATGCGCTCATGGTGGTGAGTGCGTTTGCGCATACGTAAATCCAATAATAACAACAGCAACAACTGTAACGGGTGTGCAGGCAGCCAGGTAATTCAAACATTTACAAAACACATTAGTGGTCAAGTACATATGTCAAACATATTACACATTTTTGTTAGTCTAGTTTTTTTTTTGTATAAAATACGTAATAAGCTGATTATGATTATCTTCATTAACTACTTCTACCATTAGTATTACCATTACTACTACTATTGCAATTATCTTGTTATTATTATTACTACTACTACTACTACTAATATTACTACTACCACTGCTGCCATTCATTACGACTAATACTGCTACTGCTTTGCTGCTAATTCTACTACTACCACTACTACTACTATTACTATTTATGCTACTACTACTCCTACTGTCTTCTCCTCCGACCTATCTTCTGGTCTTCTCTGCCTTTTCGAGACTTGATAATTATCAAGGACGGACAGAGAAGTCTTCTTAATTTTCCGTCTCCTGCGTGTGGGAACTGTGTTACAGCTTTTGTACAGATGTCCAGTTAATCAACGAAGTAAAGTCGCTTCCGGATGGGTCATGTCGCTACACTGTACTCTGATCACTAGGCCATGTTACTCGTCTGTACTCTGATCACTAGGAGCTATGTCTACACTCTATAAGGTATCTGGTATTTCGCCTAGATCTAACCACTGTCTCTGCTTGTATGTGGTGTTTGTGATTGTATGTGGTGTAGTTGATGGAGGTGATTGTGTGTGCTTGTATGTGGTGTTTGTGATTGTATGTTGTGTAGTTGATGGAGGTGATTGTGTGTGCTGTTGTTGGTGGGGATTGTATGTGCTGTTGGAGGTGATTGTGTTGCTGTTGGTTGTGATTGTAATTGTTGGTGATTGCATGTGGTGTTGTGGATGGTGATTGTATGTGGTTGTGTTGTTGGTGATGACTGTGTGTGGTGTTGCTGAGTGGTTGTGTTTTAGGAATAAATTTAAATGAACGGGCATAAACGGGAACAACACGGACAAGCTGAAATGATCGGAGATGAGCGATGATGGGTGAAAAAAGCCTGAGGGATTCTGGGAAATGAGGGAAAGGAAGTGAAGATAGATGGGAATGCTTGAATTGGGGCTAAAATTAGTGAATATACTCAGAGACACACCGAGATGCTCGGAAGTGAGCGAAGATGAGTGAAGATGCTAAGAGGAGAGTGAAGGTGAGGTGGAGTGAGTAATGGAGGATTGGCTGGTCAGTGAGGCGGAACTAGCGAGATGGTGTCGTTTCTATGGATCTTGTCGGTAGAGCTCCCGACACACACACACACGCACACACGCACGCAAAGCACACACGCACACACGCACGCACACACACACAGACCAGTGTCACTGACCTGTATAGTATGCAAAGTCATGGAGATTATCAGGAGGAGAGTGGTGGAAGGGAAGGGAAATTCTTTTCACAAACCTACTGGAGTTTTATGACAAGGTGACGGAAGTACGACACGGGAGGTATGGGCAGATTGCATTTTCTTGAACTGCAAGATGGCCTTCGACACAAAGGATCAGTCACGCATAACATGAAAGGCACTGCAATGGATCAGAGAATACCTGACAGGAGGCAACGAGTCATGGTACGTGACGAGGTGCTAGAGTGGGCGCCTGTGACGAACGGGGTTCTACAGGGGTCAGTCCTAGGACCAGTGCTGTTTTTGGTATATGTGAATGACATGGCGGAAGGTATACACTCAGAAGTGTCTCTGTTTGCAGATGATGTGAAGTTAATGAGGAAAATTAAATCGGATGATAATCAGGTAGAACTACAAAGGGATCTGGACTAGACTGCAAACTGGTCCAGCAACTGGCTCCTCGAATTTAACCCTACAAAATGCAAAGTTATGAAGATCGGGGAAGGGCAAAGAAGACCGCAGACAGAATATAGGCTAGGTGGCCAAAGACTGCAAACGTCACTCAAGGAGAAGGATCTTGGGGTGAGTATAATACCGAGCACATCTCCTGAGGCGCACATCAAACAGATAACTGCTGCAGCATATAGGCGCCTGGCAAACCTGAAAATAGCGTTCCGATACTTCAGTAAGGAATCGTTCAAGACTCTGTACACCATGTACATCAGTCCCATATTGGAGTATGCAGCACCAGTTTGGAACCCACACCTGGTCAAGCACGTCAAGAAATTAATGAAAGTGTAAAGGTTTGCAACAAGACTAGCCCCAGAGCTAATGGGAATGTCCTACAAAGAAAGGTTAAGGGAAATCGGCCTGACGACACTGGAGAACAGGAGGGTCAGGGGAGACATGATAACGAGATAAAATACTGCTAGGAATTGACAAGGTGGACAGAGACAGGATGTTCCAGAGATGGGACACAGAAATAAGGGGTCACAATTGGAAGTTGAAAACTCAGATGAGTCAATGAGATGTTAGGAAGTATTTCTTTAGTCGTAGAGTTGTCAGGAAGTGGAATAGTCTGGCAAGTGACGTAGTGGAGGCAGGAACCATACATAGTTTTAACACGAGGCTTGTTAAAGCTCATGGAGCAGGGAGAGAGAGGACCTAGTAGCGACCAGTGAAGAGGCGGGGCTAGGAGCTATAAATCGACCCCTGCAACCACATATAGGTGAGTACACACACACACACAACCACCACACACACACACACACCCACCACACAGACACACACAAGCACACACAACGAAAAGCTAAACCAGTTGGTGAGAAAAATGTTAAAGTAATTAGATGAACGTAAATAAGAGCTTTACAAATGACCTTAAAAACGTGTTAAACAAATACATGAGAGAGAGAGAGAATGGCTGGACTTAAGAAGGGCCTGACTAGCCTGAACCAGTAGGCTTACTGCTGTGCAACTATTTTTACGCTCTGGTACTAATTTTTATGTTGGTAGAAGCGAAACAAGAAAGGCGGAGGGACGAGACAAGATCTCCCCCTGGGTACTAAGAGAAGCCCAGGCTCTCTGAGGATCCCTCGTGCTGATTTACAAGTCGCTGGCGACAGCACCACTATCACGCAGCTGGAACACGGCCAAGCTGGTGACAATATACAAAAAACAAGAGACACAGAGGAGGCGCTGAGCTATTGTCAGGTGTCCCTAACATGCTTACACTGGGAGTGACGGTAACCTGGATAAGAGAACGGCATAAGAACCTGGATAAAAGGAATCTGTTAATTATATTTATGTGAAGTGATTAACCTGTGGGAGTTATTCAGTGCGAGTACTGGTGGAGGCTCAATCCTCTGTCTGCGTATAAATTATTCATTGCAAGCAGTGGTGGAGTTCCAATCCACTGTACACTTAACACGTGTAGGTCATTGTATGTGAAGAGCGGTGAAGGTTCGAACCCTCTTCCATTAATCGCAACATAGACACTCTTGGGATGTAGCACCTTAAAAGGATAGCGGAACCCAGGGAGAACAAAGACGAAGGTGACAACTATATCTAGACTTCCAGAAGACCCGTGACAATGTGTGCCACCCCAGAACCATCTAAAGTTACCTGAAGACGACTTTGGGGGGTCACCGCCCCCGTGGCCCGGTCTCACACCACAAAGATGCTTGAAGACGAGAAAGTCAGCCCAGTCCCAGACCAGACTTTCCTTATGACAGACAGATCACAGGCTATTACTCTTCCATGCAAGCTTGCAGACCGGCTGATCTGAGACTTGCTTCTGGCACTCACCAGGTTCCCTCTTGTGAATGCAGGTCTATTACAAAAGTGAGGAGAGTACAGCCACGCAACTAATCTCTTTCGTGATTGGCAAACGGAGGATCGAGCTTCCACCACACCTTATCTAATTAATGACTCCAGCTACCACCGCTCCACCTCATCTGTCAGCAGTATACAACGCAGTGAACACATCGACTCCAGGCGAGGGACTGATTACCTCAAACTCCTCCTCATCTTCCACTTTTCTCTGCACTGAACTGAAGAAGTCACTGGCTAGCGAAACATTTCCAGAATAAAAATACCCAAATGCTAAACAAGTGTCTCAGTTACCATCTCCATGTCAAAGTTACTTTTAAAGCTATGTAAGTTTTAATTACGCTACTTGGCAATTTCCTGCAACTCATCAACAACTATACTGCCAAAATCAACCTTTTTTCTTTGTCATTTTAAAAATTTATTTTATGTAGCTTAGTTCACTTAGAAAAATGTTTGCCAACTACGTAATATTTTATACGAGATGAAAAAACCACGATATTTCGCAATCTTTTTACGAAACACAATTTACGAAAAAACTATAATGGGTTCAGAGCGGGAAATATCCTGCCCACCCGGACTGCATTCCATATTATTATTATTATAATCAAGGGGGAAGCGTTAAACCCTAAGGATTATACAGCGCCTGGGGGGAGGATGTGGAAGGCATTCAGGCTTAATTCGGGGAACTGGAGCACAGATCCAATTCCCTAAATCAAGAGCCCCTCACCAACATCAAGGAACCTTCCTTGAGGGGACTGCATTCCATAACATGATGGCGTAGATCATACAGGATGTTGCAAAGAGATGTCAGTAAGGCCTGGTCACAGACCGGGCCGCGGGGGCGCTGACCCCCGAAAACCCTCTCCAGCTATACTCCAGGTATAGGCCTTTGAAGTGGTTTTTTTTTTTTTTGATAGGATACAAAGATAAAACACCGGTATAGATAACAGGACCAGTATAGTTTATATACCTAGGGAAAGAGAGAGGATGGTGGTATACCTCAGACAGGACTGGGGCTTTGAAATGAGATGTGGTAGGATTACAGCTCTTGACTGAGAAAATGATCTGTGTAAAATGTGTGTGTACTCACCTAGTTGTGGTTGCAGAGGTCGAGTCACAGTTTCTGGTCCTGCCTCTTCACTGGCCGCTACTCGGTCACTCTTCCCGCTCCATGTGTGTACTCACCTATTTGTGGGTTGCAGGGGTCGATTCACAGCTCCTGGCCCCGCCTCTTCGCTGATTGCTACTAGGTCCTCTCTCTCCCTGCCCCATGAGCTCTATCATACCTCGCCTTAAAACTATGTATGGTTCCTGCCTCCACTACATCCCTTTCTAGGCTATTCCATGGCCTGACTACTCTATGACTGAAGAAATACTTCCTAACATCCCTTTGATTCATCTGAGTCTTCAACTTCCAATTGTGACCTCTTGTGTCTGTGTCCCATCTCTGGAACATCCCGTCTTTGTCCACCTTGTCTATTCCAGGCAGTATTTTGTATGTCGTTATCATGTCTCCCCTGACCCTCCTGTCCTCCAGTGTCGTCAGGCCGATATCCCTCAACCTTTCTTCGTAGGACAATCCCCGTAGCTCTGGGACTAGTCTTGTTGTAAACCTTTGCACTTTCTCTAATTTCTTGACGTGCTTGACTAGGTGTGTGTGTGTGTGTGTGTGTGTGTGTGTGTGTGTGTGTGTGTGTGTGTGTGTGTGTGTGTGACAGACAGACTCTTCCCCCCAGAGTGGAAGATGATGCAGGCATCACACACAGCAGTAATCCTAGGCAGGCAGGATGCCATCCATTATTGGTCGTTCATAGTTGCCTGCACACCCTCACTAACCCCCCCCCTCCCCTTCCTCCCCTCTCCACCCTCTCTCTCTCTCTCTCACTCTCTCAGTCATGCACATTTCTCTCAAGTTCCCACGATTTTCTGGCAGTCTTATTATTACTTTTTCTTCAATTCTCGGTTGTCTCTCATCCCCATCCGTTGCCTTTTCTTCACAAACATTCCCCTCCCTCACGTTTCGCTCTGTATAAAGCTTCATCAAGTCAGGTTTCGCTCTGTATACAGCTTTCTCATCTCATGCTTCACTCTATGTAGAGCTTTATTAAGTAATACTTCGTTCTATGTAGAGCTTTATCAATGCCTCACTTTGTGTAGAGCTTTATCAAGTAATGCTTCACTCTATGTAGAGCTTTACTAAGTCATGATTTGATAAAAACGCTACACAGGAGGAAACGTTGTATCGATTACAAGCTTATTCTAATTCTTGACTTTTCTTCACAATACCACCAACAGTAAAAATAAAAAAAACAAAAACAAAAGAAAAACTGAACTGGGAATCGAACCCAGGTGCATTATTATTATACTCAAATAAAGCGCTAAACCGACAAGGGTGAGGTAGTGAACCCAGGTGCAAGTCTTGCTACACACAGGTTCGAATCCTCGAGCGATTTCTTTTTTTTTCACTGTTTAAAGATTCATAAATGTCCAATAACTATCATTTATGTTCACTAATGCCCCCTGACGGCCACTGATTTTACTAAAAATTCACAAAAATTTTCACTAACGTTCGCTCACCTCCATTTAAAGACCTTTCCATGCATACAGATGTTTGAAAATGAATTGGCAGGTGTCTAAAAAAATCGTGTAATGATTTTTATTTAATCCCTTTACAGAGTGTTCGGATCCGATATCTTGTTCCATGCAAAGAGGGTTTAGTACTATTATTATTACTCTAACAGTAGTAGTAGTAGTAATAATAGTAACAGTAATAGTAATACAATAAGAGGCTAAATTTGTAAGGGGGTCATAACAGCACTTGGAAAATGAGATAATCAGGCTTGATCCGAGGAGAGAGAGAGAGAGAGAGAGAGAGAGAGAGAGAGAGAAAATGTTTCTTTCTCCTCTTTTTGTAATTCTTCTTTTCCCTTTGATTTTTGCTTCCAATGTCTTGGTGTGACGCCGCTTCCTCAGCTTCCCTTAATGTTTCTTGCTTTTCCTCCTCTTCCCTTAATGCTTCTTCTTCTCTTCCCTTAATGTTTTTTGCTCTCCCTTTGACGCTTCTTCCTCCCTTTTCTCTTTGCTTCCTCCTCTTGCTTCCCCCTTCTCCTATTTCTTACTTCTTCCTCCTTGCTTCTTCATTTTTCTCTCCCTTGCTTCTTCCCCTCTTTTCCCCTCTTCCCCAATGTTCTTTTTTGTCCTTCCCCATTTCTTCTGATTCATTTTCCTCTCCCGCTCCTCTTCCTCTTGCCGCTCTTCACCAGGACATGGTTACCGCGAAAACATCGCTAAGTCCAGAGCTCCGGTAGGAGGCAACGCAGCGTCCTTGTCTTCGCAGGACACGCCAGCGAGTACTGTATACAAGACCACCACAAGACTGCCAGGAATTCTGCAGCTATGCTAAACCAGAGGAATACTGTCAGGGGAGGAACGAAGGATTGACAGGAATAGCCGACAAGTCTGGTGAAAAGGCACTTGCCGCAGGTTTGTTCTGCCCCAAGACTCAGTTAGTACATGATTTTATTAGAGTACAGACACACATAAATACAGTTACATAAATTATCATACATGCCATATGTGTATATTACACAAGATAACCCAAAAAAGTCAAACAAAGTGACTTATTTACATTGGGTTCCTTGTAATAGCTTATCATTTAAATCTTTAAAGTTAAAACAGCTAGATAGCTCTACGGTGGGCTTTTTCCAGCCGCAACAGTTGTCCGGGGCGCTGTGACTGGGGCAGCGGGAGACAACAGCATCCTTATAAGATGAGGTGAGGATCTGTAGTTAAGCCAGCCGAAGGCATCGGTCTAATAAACATTAGCATCACTGAGGATAAAATCCGTGTCAGACAGTGATGTCCAGGACCCGCGTCAAGGGAAAGGAAGGGGGGTCATTATGAGACCAAAATTTGAGTCAAAGGGTAATCATATAGCCAGGTTACGCATCAGGGGTCAACATATGACCAAGACTGGCGTCAGGGGTCAACATATGACCAAGACTGGCGTCAGGGGTCAACATATGACCAAGACTGGCGTCAGGGGTCAACATATGACCAAGACTGGCGTCAGGAGTCAACATGTGACCAAGACTGGAGTCAGGGGGCAACATATGACGAAGACTGGAGTCAGGAGTCAACATATGACCAAGACAGGCGTCAGGAGTCAACATATGACCAAGACTGGCGTCAGGAGTCAATATACAACGAAGGCTAGCGTCAGGGGGTCAACATATGACCAAGACTAACGTTAGGGGTCAACATATGACCAAGATTACCGTTAGGGGTCAACATATAGTTAAGACTCGCATCAAAGGTTACAAAACAAGGCGTTTGTGAGTTAAAAAAAAAATTGCTACAAAACAATCACAGGAAAGCTTTTAATATAAAAACGATTCACTTAGAGTGAAGCTTCAACAAGTCTTATTGAATTTATGTCTTGCAACTTTATGCTTTAAGACTCAATTTGTATCAAATAGACGACAGAACGTTACGTCGATGTTCCAATATGTTCAACTCTCGACGTTATTCAGTCGGTCTGTGTGGCTTCTAAAAACCAAACAAATTCTTTCTTTTATTCTGATAGCTTCATCTAGTCTATAATGTAATAATGTTTGCTTGGCTGATAGCTGCTCAAGTATTCTTGAAAATTCTTTATTTTCCCAGTCGTTTCAGGTTCATCTAGGCTGTCTATTTTTATTACTCTCTCTATTTTTTACACAAGGTTAGGTTAAGGTCTCTCTCTCTCTCTCTTCTCTCTCTCTCTCTCTCTCTCTCTCTCTCTCTCTCTCTCTCTCTCTCCTCTCTCTCTTTCTCTCTCGGCGATACACTGGGAATTCAGGTATAAAAAATAACTTTCGAGCGCTGTTGGAGAGTTATGCCACAGGAAACAGCTCCGTCTCCCAAAAGGTTACAAACTCTCCTCTTTCCCCGCTTCACCAGATCCCACACAACAAGGGTTCCAATCCCGTGTAATCCTGCCCCCCAGCCTGGCCTAAATGACAAGAGTTCCTCATTATATACTTATATCCACCTCCAGGAATAATCGACACAGTTCTTGGACTCCTAACAACTTACAAAAAACTTACAATTCGATGAAATTCCCGATCTGATAATGGTCTTGGATGGACCGAAATGTCGTCGAAAGTTTCCTTTTCAAAATGTCGTTAGTTGAGAATTGCATCTGCCTTGGAAGGCGCCTAAATCCGTAGTAGTGCCCTGGTTGCTTGTTTAATGCAGTTTACAGACTATCGACTACACGAGTGTCATCGGGGTTACATATTAACATGTTCATGACTAGTCAAGAATACGTTCATTTCTACATAATATACTCTTAGTATATACACACTAAGAGACATACACCTCACCGTGTACATATACTTGAGTGTCTTGGGTTGGTTAGGTTAGCTGGTTAATGAGGGTTGCAAGCCATTAGACCAGAATTATCTAATCCTTAAAAGAGGGACTAAAATCTCGGCATATATACAGAGGGATACACCTCTGAGTGTATATACCATGCAGGTATTCCTGAATCACTCCCCCTTTTATAGTGTGGAAAATCCAAAGCATCATTGATTTCTCATTGCCAATGTACTCAAAATAGTTATGAATCGTTATATGAATTTAAGGTAAATCAGGGAACGGTCGGGATTTGAACCTGTGGCAAGTCTTAAAACTCACAGGCCAGTGCGTTCACCACTCGGTCAGCTGGCCTGCGAGTGTTAGGACTCACTTGCCATGTGTTCAGAACCCCGCCCGTTCCTTTGTTTGTTTGTAATCTTGTTATTACGATTTCGTGAGTCAGTTCAAGGTAACAATGTAGTAATTAGAGGCGCTCAAGCCAGAGATGACATCAGTCATAAAAAAAGAAATTCTCTCTCACAAAACGCGCCATCTCCTTCCGTTGCTTGAGGATCCCGTCCCATCTCCGGGAAGCTTCAGAATCTACCAAGCTAATCCAGCCCCAACATTGCTGAATGACGTTTCAGCGTCCTTTGATATACCTTTGAAGAGTTTCGAGAGTTTATCTACTCTCTGAGCCCGGCCATGGGCCAGGCTTGTCAAGCATTAACGTTCCAAACGGCACAACTAGCGTTATGAATAACCCACGGAACGGGTGGGATTTGAACCCATGGCGAGGGAGTCTTAAAACTACCAGACCAGTGGGCTAACCCATGGCCTTGTAGTTTCAATAACGACTAACCATGGGGTTTGAATCGAACTCGTTCGTTGAATCGTTTAGAATCATGTCATGCGATTTCGCGAGCCGTTCCGAATGACCCAATTTTCATTTCGAGCGACGCTACTGACGCTCCGAACATCCCTAATTAACCTAGGGAAGCGCAGACCGAATGATTAGAGAGCATATTTACTCCAGTCTAAAGTCGATTAGAACGCTGACTGAACGAGGGCGAAATTGAACATGGCTGATCTTACCACATCCTCCCCCTCCCCAGATCATCCACCCAATACCCCTTTGTTGTTCGCGAATTATCATTGGTGCGGGGGACACTGGGGCTCTATAATTATATCATAATTGGGAAATATTAGGGCGCGGGCGTAATTAGAATTCGGTAATTACTAAAGAAAAATGACATTGCATTCGCTCATCACCTCTGACATCGTCCACTGAAACTGAAAAATCACCCTTAATGAGTGTCATCAAACCTGGTCACCTTTGCCAGGATGAGATGGGAGGAGTGGGAGGGAAGGTAGGGAGAGAGGGAGGAAGAGAGGGAGGGTAGGGAGGGAGGGAAAAGGGGAAAAAGAGTTTTGGTATTGTGTGAGAATAGGGGACGTGTACCTTTGACCTGTGATGAGAATGAATATATATATATATATATATATATATATATATATATATATATATATATATATATATATATATATATATTAGCAAACTGCGGCAGGCCAGGGTTCGACCCCACGACAGGAGGAGGTTGGAATTAATCCTTAGAGCATCCACTGTCACGAGTGTCCTTGCAACATGAAACAAGCCTAGTTCGCAAAGCTCATGTTTGTAGGATCGATGGCTGAGTGGATAATGTGATACGTACGTTGTGTTGTCGCTTGAGGCGGGACAATGTGTCGTGGGATCGAACCCTGGCGTGCCGCATTTGTAATATATTAATATATATATATATATATATATATATATATATATATATATATATATATATTATATATATATATATATATATATATATATATATTATATATATAGGGTGGACGAGTAATTTTGATGTCAAATATATTAAAGATATTTCAATAAGAACGTTGCTGTGCGCGTTGCCGGAGGAAATGCTGACAAGAATAAATCTAAACGGGAAAAAATCTTGGGGAAGAAACCGCTGGCAGATATGTTGGGGCGGTGCCGGATACCTGAAAACATCCCAGCAAAAAAGTGTTTCGTTATCGGATTTCGCGGAGGTTGAGCGCCAGCATGGTAGTTTTGTTATCTTGTTTATATACTGTTTATATACATGGTAGTTTTATCTTTTATATACTGTTTACATACATGGTAGTTTTATCTTGTTTATATACATGGTAATTTTATCTTCTTTATATACTGTTTACATATATGAATGAATGCACCCGTTCCTACATACATTCATACAAACATTTACTTGCATACACACTCTTCTACTTCATTATATATATAAATATTATTATTATAATAAAAAAGAAGCGCTAAGCCTATATATATATATATATATATATGTCGTGCCGAATAGGCAGAACTTGCGATCTTGGTTTAAATAGCAACGCTCATCTTGCCATATAGGACAAGTGAAAATTTGTGTATGCAATAATTTCGCCAAAATCATTCTGAACCTAACGAAAAACATATATTTCACTGTGTTTGTTTAGTATTAAATTACTGTAAACAAATCTAAAATATATATAGTTGGGTTAGGCTAAAATAAATTGTTCTTGTTATAATAAGGTTAGGTAAGTTTTCTAAGTTCCTTTTGGTGCAAAATTATAAATTTTTACACCAACATTAATGAAAAAAAAATATATCTTTAAACGTATAAGAGAAAATTTTAGAAAGGACTTAATTTTAAATGAGTTCTTGCTAATTGACCAGTTTTACATATTCGGCACGACATATATATATATATATATATATTATGGAACTAGTAACAGGGCAAGCAATGCCCTTTTTTGACAACTTTCTCTTCTCATCTCGTCTTCACGGAATTTTCACAAGAAGAACTTATTTAATAATTGTCCAGAACATTTCAAACCTCTGTTGTATAGGAAATATCAAGATGATACTTTTGTTTAGTTTTCAAGTCTCCTGAACATGTCTAGTTATTCTCTGGTGACTTAACCAACATCCAAATATAAAATTTATTTACGAAATAGAACAGAATTGTAAATTTCTTGGTTAATATTACGGTCAGAACATTTAATTTAATGAAAGGTTACGTACACAGGCTTGACAACAATATCTGTAGACATTAAACCAATTCAATTTAAGTAATTACTCTTGTAACTAGAGCATAAGGAATGTGCTTAAACTACAATAACTTTTATAAACATTTTAAATTTATTAGATCAGTGTTAGGACAAAATGGTTTTCCTTGCAGTTTTGTCCATACTTTTGCTGGCAAACTTTTAGAGCCCTGAGAAGATGATGTAGCTCTGGCAGAAGTATATATGTAGTCTCGTGTCCAAAATGTTATAAAATACATACAGTATAAAAGGTCGTAGAATTACCGACAATATGGTAAGTAAGAGGACACAAGTGCAACTAATGTGACTTTTACTGTGGCAACGTTTCGCTCTCCAGGAGCTTTGTCAATACCGACAAGCTGATGATCAAGAAACTTGTGCAACAGTTGGGTATCTTTATTGTTGAAACGTTTCGTTTACACAGTAGGCTTCTTCAGTCAGATACAGAGGCGGTGGGTGTAGTAGTGAAATGAAGATATAATCAGTCCATCAACCTTGGAGAAATGGTATTGAGGTGGTTAGTCCCTGAACCTGGAGATGAGTTCAAGTCTTCTCCAGGCTGGGGGGAGTTTGTGTGTACTCACCTATTTGTGGTTGCAGGGGTCGAGTCATAGCTCCTGGACCCACCTCTTCACCGATTGCTACTAGGTAACTCTCCCTGAACCGTGAGCTTTATCATACCTCTACTTAAAGCTATGTATGGATACTGCCTCCACTACATCGCTTCCCAAACTATTCCACTTCCTGACTACTCTGTGGCTGAAGAAATACTTCCTAACATCCCTGTGATTCATCTGTGTCTTCAGCTTCCAACTGTGTCCCCTTGTTGCTGTGTCCCATCTCTGGAACATCCTGTCTTTGTCCAACTTGTCAATTCCTCTCAGTATTTTGTATGTCGTTATCATATCCCCCCTATCTCTCCTGTCCTCCAGTGTCGTCAGGTCGATTTCCCTTAACCTTCTGGTGTGTGTGTGTGTGTGTGTGTGTGTGTGTGTGTGTGTGTGTGTGTGTGTGTGTGTGTTGTGTGTGTGTGTGTGTGAAAAACACCACCGTGAAATTAACAGAACAGAAATGCCTGAGTACTTTCGTGCACTTACACACATCTTCAGAGAAGCTAGTTCCTCCCAGTTCAGAAAAAAAATGAATCACAGCTAAACAACTTTGTCATTTAAAAAACACATTCACAATTTGTCAAAAGGAAGGTCACATTGAGGTGAATAAACGAATGCAGAAATAGGAAATAAATGAGAGCACACCCCAGGAAGTGGTTCATTAATATGAAGAGGAAGTCATTTATTCCTGTTTTGGTGCTTTTTACAACTCAATATTTTTTGTGGAGTTACCCCTTAAAATAGAGAGTTGCCACCAACCAGAGTAGCTGCTGCTGGTGCTACCTTCAAGCCTTGTTGCTGGTGCTACCTTCAAGCCTTGTTGCTGGTGCTACCTTCAAGCCTTGTTGCTTGTGCTACCTTCAAGCCTTGTTGCTGGTGCTACCTTCAAGCCTTGTTGCTGGTGCTACCTTCAAGCCTTGTTGCTGGTGCTACCTTCAAGCCTTGTTGCTGGTGCTACCTTCAAGCCTTGTTGCTGGTGCTACCTTCAAGCCTTGTTGCTGGTGCTACCTTCAAGCCTTGTTGCTGGTGCTACCTTCAAGCCTTGTTGCTGGTGCTACCTTCAAGCCTTGTTGCTGGTGCTACCTTCAAGCCTTGTTGCTGGTGCTACCTTCAAGCCTTGTTGCTGGTGCTACCTTCAAGCCTTGTTGCTGGTGCTACCTTCAAGCCTTGTTGCTGGTGCTACCTTCAAGCCTTGTTGCTGGTGCTACCTTCAAGCCTTGTTGCTGGTGCTACCTTCAAGCCTTGTTGCTGGTGCTACCTTCAAGCCTTGATGCTGGTGCTACCTTCAAGCCTTGTTGCTGGTGCTACCTTCAAGCCTTGTTGCTGGTGCTACCTTCAAGCCTTGATGCTGGTGCTACCTTCAAGCCTTGATGCTGGTGCTACCTTCAAGCCTTGTTGCTGGTGCTACCTTCAAGCCTTGTTGCTGGTGCTACCTTCAAGCCTTGTTGCTGGTGCTACCTTCAAGCCTTGTTGCTGGTGCTACCTTCAAGCCTTGATGCTGGTGCTACCTTCAAGCCTTGTTGCTGGTGCTACCTTCAAGCCTTGTTGCTGGTGCTACCTTTAAGCCTTGTTGCTGGTGCTACCTTCAAGCCTTGTTGCTGGTGCTACCTTCAAGCCTTGTTGCTGGTGATACCTTCAAGCCTTGTTGCTGGTGCTACCTTCAAGCCTTGATGCTGGTGCTACCTTCAAGCCTTGATGCTGGTGCTACCTTCAAGCCTTGATGCTGGTGCTACCTTCAAGCCTTGTTGCTGGTGCTACCTTCAAGCCTTGTTGCTGGTGCTACCTTCAAGCCTTGTTGCTGGTGCTACCTTCAAGCCTTGTTGCTGGTGCTACCTTCAAGCCTTGTTGCTGGTGCTAACCTTCAAGCCTTGATGCTGGTGCTACCTTCAAGCCTTGTTGCTGGTGCTACCTTCAAGCCTTGTTGCTGGTGCTACCTTCAAGCCTTGATGCTGGTGCTACCTTCAAGCCTTGTTGCTGGTGCTACCTTCAAGCCTTGATGCTGGTGCTACCTTCAAGCCTTGTTGTTGGTGCTACCTTCAAGCCTTGTTGCTGGTGCTACCTTCAAGCCTTGATGCTGGTGTTACCTTCAAGCCTTGTTGCTGTTGCTACCTTCAAGCCTTGATGCTGGCGCTACATTCAAGCCTTGATGCTGGTGCTACCTTCAAGCCTTGTTACTGGTGCTACCTTCAAGCCTTGATGCTGGCGCTACCTTCAAGCCTTGATGCTGGCGCTACGTTCAAGCCTTGTTACTGGTGCTACCTTCAAGCCTTGATGCTGGCGCTACCTTCAAGCCTTGATGCTGGCGCTACCTTCAAGCCTTGATGCTGGTGCTACCTTCAAGCCTTGTTGCTGGCGCTACCTTCAAGCCTTGATGCTGGCGCTACCTTCAAGCCTTGATGCTGGCGCTACCTTCAAGCCTTGATGCTGGCGCTACCTTCAAGCCTTGATGCTGGCGCTACCTTCAAGCCTTGATGCTGTCGCTACCTTCAAGCCTTGATGCTGGCGCTACCTTCAAGCCTTGATGCTGGCGCTACCTTCAAGCCTTGATGCTGGTGCTACTTAATATAAGAAAAATTTAAAAAATATATAATGATTCATTATAACTACGTCTAAATATTACCATGGAAGAAGGAACCTCAAATCCTGTAGTGAAAAGAGAATAAATCCTTGTAACTCCCCCTCTAAATCCTGCCTCACGATGTTAATTACATATAAATCCCTCTTAAGCCTGACACTGAGGCAAAACTCTCTGAAATCCTTCATAAATCCTAAGGGAAATACGCGAAAATCCGCCGTAAGTCCTTCAATGACGCAAAATTCTGTAAATCCGCTATAAATCCTAGTTAATGAAGGGAAATACAATGAAATCCGTCATAAATCCTCTGATGCAGGAGATAACAACTGATAACTGTATCAGTTGGTGATAGTTCCTGCTTATCTCTTTTTTCTTCCATCCTTTCTGTCTTCTCCTCCTCTTCCCTTGTTTACCCTTCTTCCCTTGTCTTCTCTTTTCTTCTCTTCATTCGTCTTCTTTATTTTCGTCTATTTCGTAACATCCTCTTCATTTATGTCTGTTCTCAACTATTTCCTCTTTATTTCTCGTTTTGTGCTTACCCCTCCACTCCTCCCCTCCCCCTCCCCCTCCCCTCCACCTCCCTTTCCCTCTCATGCCTTTCTTTCACTCCTTCCCTAAACCCCTCCTTTCAGCCCCTCCCCTCATCCTTCCCCTCTCATGCCTTCCCTTCGCCCCTAACCTCTCCTTTCCTCCCCTCTCCCTTCCCCTCTCATACTTTCCCTTCACCCCTCTCCAACACCTCCCCTTTCCCCTACACTCGCCTTGTACTCTCCTCTCCCTTAATACTACCCCTTCAACCCCAGTCTTCCCCATCACACTTAACCTTCCCCTCACCCCTAACCAGGGGGGTGGGGGAGAGGAAGGAGGGGGAGGGGGAGGGGGAGGTGAGGGGAAAGATTATCATGACATTCCCCTCTATAAGAAACTAATGTTTCTTTTTCATGTGTGTGTGGGCGTCACCCCTCTACTCCTTCCTTCCCCCCTCCCCTTGACCCCCTTCTCCCTCCCTTCCCCTCTTCTTGACCCCCTTTCCCCCCTCCCTGCCACACGCCTTTCTCACCGTGCATACTTAATGAGGGGAAACATGCATAACACTATAACCATTCTCACCCATTCCTTGCTTCTCCTTTCCCCTCTTTCTCGCTCCTTCCCCTCTTCTTTGCTCCACCTCCTTCTTCCCCTCTTTCTTGCTCCTCTTTTCCCTCTTTCTCGCTACTCCTTCTTCCCTTCTTCCTTGCTTCTCCTCTTCCCTTTTTCCTTGCTCCTCCTCCCCCTTCTTCTTCCTCCTCCTTCCCGTCTTCCTTGCTACTTCTTTTCCCTCTTCCCTGCGCCTATCTTCTCCTCTTCCTCTATTTCCTATTTCTTCTATTCATTTCCTTCGTTATCAACAATAATATAACAGCAGCACCAACATTATATATATATATATATATATATATATATATATATATATATATATATATATTATATATATATATATATATATATATATATATATATATAAAGCGCAAATAACCCGCACATAGAATGTTATGACGACGTTTCGGGAGTAACAGCCTGGTTGATCAGATGCTGATCCACCACGAGGCCTGGTCTCAGACCAAGCCGCGGGGGCGCTGACCCCCGAAACGCTCTCCAGGTATACACCAAGTATACACTTGGACCATTTACAAGTAACGGTAACACACGAGAGTGAGGGAGCCAGGAAATACATTACTTTGTTTCCAGCACTAAGGGATTTATTTCCCTTCAATTGACCAGCAGTTTACTTTTATCTGTACGTCAAAGAATACAGATTTATTTTCCTGCTGCTTAAGGAAAATAATGATTTTCTGTCCATTAATTCGAGGAATAAATTTTTTTTTTTTTCAAGGGAAAGAGTCTAAGTTGATGGATTTTTTACATGAAAAAAAAATTCTTCTCAGAATGAGTTTTTTCTTAATAGGGAAAAAGAGTTTCTTCAGAAAAGGGTAATTTTTTTTTTTTTTTTTGTGGAATTTTTTTCTTCACGGGAATTTTTTTCCTTAATTTCTTATTAACAAGGAATTTCTTTTTAATAGGGAAAAAAAACTGTTTCTTTTTAACATATTTTTTTTCGTAATAGGAAAAATTGTTTTTCTCAATAGGAAATTTTTTCCTAATAGTAATTTTTTTTATTTTTTATTAATTATTTTCTTAAGAACTTTTTTCCTATGAGGAAATATTTTTCTATTTGTGTTTATTAAGGTATTTTATGAGAGCTGGAATACCCATATGGGTTTAGTGTTTTAATATGACGCCTATTGCTACTATTACTAAAGTTAATACTATTAGTAATAATATTGATAAAAATACCACTACTACTACTATTAATAATAATAATAATAATAATAATAATTATTATTATTATTAGTAGTAGTAGTATTCTAGAACGTTGGGTCTAAACATTTTAGAAATTATTAGATTTTTAAAACACACACACACACACACACACACACACACACACACACACACACACACACACACACACACACACACACACACACATACACACACACAAACCATACATAATTTTAAGACGAGGTATGATAAAGCTCACGGAGCAGGGAGAGAAAGGACCTAGTAGCGATCAGTGAAGAGGCGGAACCAGGAGCTATGAACAGACCCCTACAACCACAAATATGTGAGTACAGATAGGTGAGTACACACATATCTAGTAAGTACAACTTATTAAGTGCTCTCTCTCTCTCTCTCTCTCTCTCTCTCTCTAGAACAATGTCCGCACAAAGGGTCCACTCCCCAGGTGTCTCGTAACTAGTCTACCCTTAGGGGTAGGGGTGAACTGGGGTGAGGGAGGGTATGGGAAGGAGTGAGAGGGGGGAGGGGTGAAGGAGGGTATGGGAAGCAGGGAGAAAGGGAGGGGTATGGGTAGGAGGGAGAGGGAGGGTTGAGGAAGGGAATGGTGGAGAGGGGAAGGCAGGAGAAAATAAGAGGGGAAAAGAGGGGAAGCGGAGCTAATAATAAGGAGGGTAGTGACAACTCCACAATGGATGGGGTGAAAGGAGGGAAGGGAGGGATAGGGAGGGAGGGAGGAGAGAAAGAATGGTAAATGGAAAGAAGGAATAAGGATAGGGAATCAACGAAGATAGGAGAGAGGAGAGAAGGAGCGGATAGAGAAGAAGAATGAGAGGAAAGGAGGGATGAAGAAAAGTAAGAAGAGATGGAGTGAGGAAGAAGGAAGGAAAAGGAATGGAGTAGAGAAGAACGGTAGGGCAGAAAGACGGGACGGAGGAAAGGGAGATATTAAAAATGAATGCATAAAAAAAAGGCAAAATAAAGAGGAAAGAAGGAAGAAAAAAGGTACGAAGGGAATTGATGAAATAAAGGGAACAGAAGAGAACTTGGGAAGAAAGGAGGGAGGGAGAAAGAGCAAACGGGCAAGAGAAAGGGAGAGGAGAGGGAGGGAAGGGGGCGTGGCGGGGCAGCTGTCAGTGGGCAGCTGCAGCACGTGGCCAACCCCCACCCCTCTGCCTACCTCCTCTCTCTCTCTCTCTCTCTCCCAGTCACTCTACTTTTCTCATACACATTCCTCCATTACAAATACAGAAAATTTAATTATGCATTATTATTATTACGGTTAAGTGTTTCGGTACCGCAATGAATTACATTTGTAGACATCTACCTACCTGGAGGTTATTCCGGGGATCACCGCCCCCGCGGCCCGGTCCACGACCAGGCCTCCTGGTGGATCAGGGCCTGATCAACCAGGCTGTTACTGCTGGCTGCACGTAGTTCAACGTACGAACCACAGTCCGGCTGATCCGGCACCGACTTTAGGTATCTGTCCAACTCTCTCTTGAAGGCAACAAGGAGCCTACTGGTAATTCCCCTTATGCTTGGTGGGAGGCTGTTGAACAGTCTTATAGTGTTTTCTCTTAGGGTACCAAATTTGGCCCCGCCCCTATTTTAATTAAAGGGTTTTTTTTGAAACCGCCTGCCCAGTCTTTTACTTTCGAAGGAGTGATTTGTGTGTACAGATTAGGGCCCCTTCCTTCTGGGTTTTTCCCAAAAGTGTAGAATTATGATATATCTTTTCCCTCCTGCGTTCCAACGATTAAAGTCAAGTGCTTCCAAGCTTTCCCCAGTATTTTAAGGTGTTTGACAAAAACTTAAAACGTGAGTAAAGGATCTCTGTACCTCCCCTAAAATCTCCCGTTTTTCACCTGTTTTGAATGGGATTTAATGTTGATGGAAAGAAAGGTTAAATGTGGGTGTGTGTGGTGTGGGGTGTGTGTGTTTTGTGTGGTGTACTCCCCCTGGGTTGGGGTTGGGCGGGGGTCGAGCCCGACTCCGGGCCCCCGCCTCTTCACTGATCGCTACTAGGCCCATCTCCCTGAGCCGGAGCTTTTTCATCCCTTGCTTAAAGCTATGTATGGACCCTCCCCTCCACTACATCGCTTCCCAAACATTCCATTTACTGACTATTTGTGGCTGAAAAAAACTTCCTAACACCCCCTGTGATTCATCGTGTCTTCAGCTTCCAACTTGTCCCCTCTTACTTTTTCCCAATCTCTGGAACATCCTGCCCTTTGTCCCCCTTTGTCAAGTTTGTGAGTGTTGTGTGTGAAATAAACCTATTGAATTTCCCTAGTTTGGGTTGGGCGGGGGTCGAGTCAAAGCCCCTCCCCCGCCTCTTCACTGGCCCGCTATTTTGGGTCACTCTACCAAAACATTGAATTTTTTTCATCCCTCTGTTTAAAAAGTTTATTATGGTCCTCCCTCCACAAACATCCCCTTCCCCAAAAAACTTTTCCATTTTACTGACTACTCTTGGCTAAAAGAAAAAATTCCCTAACATCCCTGTGATTCATCTGTGTCTTCAATTTTCCCCAAACCCCTTGCCCCTTGTGGTGCCCCATCTCTGGAACCCCTGTTTTGTTCACCTTGTCAATTTCTCTTAGTATTTTAAAAAGTCGTTACCCATGCCCCCCCTATCCCCCTGTCCCCAGTTGTCTGGTTGTTTTCCCCTTAACCTCTTCCTCGTAGGCAAAACTCTTAGTTTGGGGACTAGTCTTTTTTGCAAACCTTTGCACTTTCTCTATTTTTTACGTGTTTGGCTGGGTTTGGGGGGTTCCCAAAATGGTGCCGCAATCCAATAGGGGCCCCCTTAACGTACAGGGTTTGTACGGGGTTCCAAAACCAAATTCCTTTTTAAAGATGTGGGAAATGCTGTTCTGGGTTTTTGCCAGGGGGCCCATATGCTGCAACAGTTTTTTGGGTTGATGTCCTAGCTCAGGTGAAAGATTTCCTCAATGCCCCATCCTGTGTGATGGAATATGACGGGGGAAACCCCACCCTGTGTGTGGAAAAAATGACAGTGAAACCCCTCCTGTGTGTGGAATTTGACGGGAAAACCCAACCTGTGTGATGGAATATGACAGGAAAACACATCCTGGGGAGGGAATATAAGGGGAAAAACCCCAACCTGTGTGATGGAATTTTGACGGGAAAAACCCTCCTGGGGTATTTTAATATGCAGGGAAAACCCCTCCTGTTTTGAGGGAAATTAAACGGGGAAACCCCTTTCCTGTGTAAATGGAAAATGACGGGGAAACCCCCCCTTTTGTGAGGGAATTACGGGAAACCATCCTGTGTGAGGGAAATATAAACGGGAAACCCACCCTTTGTAAAGGGGAATTTGGGACAGGGGAAACCCATCCTTTTGTGGGGGAATTGACAGGGAAACCCATCCGGTGTAAAGGGAATATGACGGGGAAAAAACCCATCCTGTGTGATGGTTTAATGGGGGGGAAACCCCATCCGTGTGATGGAATATGACGGGGAAACACCATCCCTGTGTAAAGGAATTTTGGACGGGGAAACCCCAAATCCTGGGTTTTGATGGAATAGACAGGGAAACACCATCCTTTTGTGAGGGAATATGCGGGGAAAAACCCCAAAACCTGTGTAAATGGAAAAATGACGGGGAAAACCATCCGGGTTGATGGAAAAATGACAGGGAAAAAACCATTTTGTTGGGGGAAAATATACGGGGAAAAACCATCCGGGTGTGAGGGGAATATCCCCGTAAAAACACCATCCTGTGTGAGGGAAATATGACAGTAAAAACACCATCCTATGTATGGAATATGACAGTGAAACACCACCCCTGTGTGATGGAATAGACAGGGGAAAACACCATCCGGTGTAAAAAATATGACAGTGAAACACCATCCTGTGTGAGGGGAAATGACAGTAAAACACCATACTGTTGAGGGAATATGACAGTAAAAAACCCCCTACTGGGTGATGGAAAAAATAAACAGTAAAGCACCTCCTGTGTGATGGAATATGCGTGAAACACAATCCTGTGGGGATGGAATATGACAGTAAAAACCCACCCTGGTAGGGAATATGACAGTAAAAACCCATTGTTTGAGGGAAATTTTGACATAAAACACCCCCCTGTGTAAAGGGAATAAAAAGTAAAACACCACCCTGTGGAGGGAAAATTATGCCCGTAAAACCCCAACCTGTGGGGAAATATACTTTTGAAACACCGTCCTGTGTGTTTGGAAATATGACAGTAAAACCTCATCCTGTGTGAGGGAATATGGGGGGAAACATCCCCCTGTGTGATGGAATAAAAACATTGAAACACCATCCTGTGAGGAATAGGACAGTGAACATAAACCTGTGTGATGAAAATATAAACAGTAAAACCCTAAACCTGGGAGGGAAAAATATGACAGTAAAAACCCCATCCTGTGTGTTTCTAAAAATGACGTAAAAACACCATCCTGTGTGAGGGAATATGACAAAAAACACCACCCTGTTTTGTTTGGAAAAAGACAGTGATACACCATCCTTTTGGAGGGGAATATAAACAGGGGAAAAAACCACCTGGTGAGGGAAAAATGACTTGAAACACCACCCTGGTGAGGGAAATTTATAAACGGGAAACCCACCCGTGGGGAGGGAATAGGAATTTTGGAACACCATCCTGTGTGATGGAATATGCCCCGTAAAAACCCCCAAATCCTGGTGAGGGAATATCCCAGTGAAACACCATCCGGGTGGGGAGGGAAATTATGACAGTGAAACCCAAACCCGTGTGATGGAATATGACAGTGAAACCCACCCTGTGTGATGGAATATAAACGTAAAAATACCACCTGTGGGGGAAATAGGGACATTAAAAAACCCCCACCCCTTGGTGTGAGGGAAAATGAAAAGGGAAAAAACCTTTCCTTTTGGATGGAATATACAGTAAAACCCACCACCCCTGGGGGAAATGGAATATGACGGGGAAAACCCCACCCCTTGTGTAAATGGAAAAAGACAGTAAAACACCTTTCCGTGTAAATCAAATATAACAGGGAAACCCATCCTGTGTGATGGAATTTTACAAAAACCCCATCCTGTGGATAAAAATATGACAGGGAAACCCCCCCTTGTGTGAGGGAATATGCGGAAAAACCCACCTGTGTGATGGAATAGGGCATTTGAAAACATCCTGTGTGTTTGGAATATGACGGGGAAACCCTCCTGTGTGAGGGAATATAAAAACAGGAAACCCTTTCCCCTGTGGGGATATTTTTTACGGGGAAAACCCGCCCCTGTGTGAGGGGAAAATGACAGGGAACCCTCCTGTGTGATGGAATATGACGGGGAAAAAACCACCATCCTGTGTGTTGGAATATGACGGGGAAACCCACCCTGTGTGAGGAATAAAAGGGGGAAAAACCCACCCTTTTGTAAATGGAATTGACGGGGGAAAACCCATTGTGTGAGGAATATGAAAGGGGGAAAACCCTCCGTGTGAGGAAAATATGCCCAAGGAAACCCACCTGTGTGTTTGGAAAAAGACAAAAAACCCCCATCCTGTTAAATGGAATATGACAGGGAAACACCATCCTGTGGGGATGGAATAGGGAAAAGGGAAAACCCCCAAACCTTTTGTGAGGGAATATGACGGGGAAAACCCATCCGGTGTGAGGAAATATGAAAGGGAAACCCACCCTTGTAAAGGAAATATGACGGGGAAACACCATCTTGTTGGGGGAAATTTATACGGGAAAACCATCCGGGTGTGAGGGGAATATGACGGGAAAAAACACCATCCTGTGGATGGAATTTTAAAAAAGGAAACACCATCCATGTGAGGGAAAATATGACAGGGAAACACCACCTGTTGTGGAATATGACAGGGAAACCCCATCCTGGTGAGGGAAATAGGGACAGGGAACCCTTTCCGTGTGATGGAATTGACGGGAAAAACACCATCTTGTGTGGTGGAATATGAAAAGGGAAAACCATCCTTTTGTGATGGAATATGCCCGGGGAAAACCCCAAATCCTTGTGATGGAAATGACATGAAACCCCTCCAAATTTTGAGGGAATATGACAGGGGAAACACCATCCGGTTTTAAAGGAATTGACAGTGAAACACCATCCTGTGTGATAAAATATAAACCAGTGAAACACCATCCTGTGTGATGGAATAAAGTGAAACACCATACTGTGTAAAGGGGAATAAGGAAGTGAAACCCATACTGTGTTTTTGAAATATGCCCGGGGAAAGCCCCAAATCCTGTGTGGGGGAATATGAAGTGAAAAACCAATCCTGTTGGGATGGAAAAGGGACGGGGAAAAAACCATCCTTTTGTGAGGGAATATGCCCAGTAAAACACCTCCTGGGGATGGAATATGACAGTGAAAAAACCCATCCTGTGTGATGGAATATGACAGTGAAACCCCAACCTGTGTGAGGGAAATATGACAGTGAAACACCATCCTTTGATGGAATATGACATTTAAAACCCACCATCCTGTGTGATGAAATTTATGACAGGTAACATCACCCGTGTGAGGGAATAGGGACAGTAAAACCCATACCCTTTGTTGAGGGAAATTTAAAGACAGTGAAACACCATCCTGTGATGAAAAATGACGTGAAACATCATCCTGTTGATGAAAAAATGCAGTGAAACATCATCCGGGTGTGATGGAATATGACAGTGAAACCCACCCTGGTGAGGGAAATATGACATTGAAACCCCCACCCTTTGTGTGAGGGAATATACATTTAAAACCCACCATCCTGGGGTAATGGAATATAAATGATACCCCCATCCTGTGTGAGGGAAATTTATGACCAGTAAACCCAACCACCCGGGGTTAATGAAATAACAGGGGGAAACACCACCCCGGGTGAGGAAAAAGGACAGTAAAAACCACCTCCTGTTTGATGGAATATGACAGTGGAACCCCACCTTGTGATGGAATATGACAGTAAAACACCATCCTGTGTGATGGAATTGCAGTAAAAACCCCACCACCCTGTGTGATGGAATATGCCATAAAACACCTTTCCTGTGGGGGATGGAATATGACAGTGAAACCCCCATCCTGTGTGTGGAATAGGGAAAAGTAAAAAACCCCATCCTGGTGGAGGAAATTTGGACAGTAAAAACCCCAAACCTGTGTGATGGAATAGACAGGGAAAACCCCCTGTGTAAAGGAATAGACAGTAAAACCCACCTTTCTGTTAGGAATTGACGGGGGAAAACCCACCCTTGTGAGGGGAATATGACAGTAAAACACCATCCTGTTGACAAATTAGGCATTGAAAACCACCCTGTGATGGAAAATGACAGTAAAACACCATCCTGTGTGATGAATATACAGTGAAACACCATCCTTTTGGATGGAAAATATACAGTGAAACAAACCCTTTTTGTGATGGAAATTATGACAGTGAAACCCCATCCTGTGTGATGGAAAAAACAGGGAAAAAAACCATCCTTGTGAGGGAAAAGGGGACATGAAACACCATCCTGTGTAAAGGGAAATTTATAAACAGTGAAACCCATCCTGTGTGTGGAATAGACATTTAAAAAACACCATCCTGGTAAAGGAATATGACAGTGAAACCCCATACTATTTGTTTAAATAAAACAGTAAAACCCCAAATAGGGTGTGAGGGAATATAAACAGGAAAACCCCCACCCCTGGGGTGTGGAATTTACAGTAAAAACCCATCCGTGGGGGGGGAAATATAAACAGTTGAAACACCACCCTGTGTGAGGGAAATATGACAGTGAAACCCCAACCCTGTTAAAGGAATATAACATTTAAAAACACCATCCTGTGTAAATGGAATTGACAGTGAAAACACCATCCTGTGTGAGGGAATAGGGAAAATGAAAACCATCTGTGTGATGGAATAGGACATTTAAAAACCATTTTTTACTGGGGGTGATGGAATATGACAGTAAAACCCAACCATCCTGTGTGATGGAAAAAGACAGTGAAACACCATCCTGTGTGAGGGAATAGGGACAGTGAAAAAACCAAACCTGTGTGAGGGAAATATGACAGTAAAAACACCACCCTTTTTGTAAATTGGAATAAACAGAAAAAATCCCAAACCTGGGGTGAGGGAAAAATTGACAGGGGGAAAAAACCATCCTGTGTTGAGGGAAAATTTTCAGTAAAACACCATCCGTGTGGTAGAATAGACAGGAAACACCTTTCCTGTATGAGGGAAAATATGACAGTGAAACCCATCCTGTGTGATAGAAAATACGTGAAAACCTCCTGTATAAATGGAATATGACAGTGAAACACCATCCAGTTGAGGGAAAATATGACATTGAAACAAAACCTGTGTGATGGAATTGACAGTGAAACACACCCTGTGTGATGGAATATACGGGTTGAAAACCATCCAGTGTGAGGGGAATATGACAGTAAAAACACCATCCGTGTGATGGAATATGCAGTAAAAACCCCCACCTTTTGATGGAATATGCCCGTAAAACCCACCCACCCAGTGTGAGGGGAATATGACAGTGAAACCCCATCCTGGGGGTGATGGAATAGACATAAAAACACCACCCTGTGTGATAGAATATGCCCAAGTGAAACACCATCCTTTTATGAGGGAAAAATATGACAGTAAAAACCCCATCCAGTGGTGAATAGGACAGTGAAACACCATCCAGTGTGTTTGGAATTTGACAGGGACGCAAAACAAAATTTTCTTTCTTATTATGTAGTTTCCCACATAGCCCAGCACACACTGCTGATGTACGTATCTCCCTTAACCAGTAAATTATTCCCCCTTTAAATTTTTAAACACTTTTTTCCCCCCAAAAAAAAAAAAAAAAAAAACAAAAAAAAAAAAAAAAAAAAAAAAAAAAAAAAAAAAAAACGAAATTTTTAAATATTTCTGATTTAATTTACTGTATTATATTAATTTTTATTTCCCCTATCTTCCTTAAAAACATTTTTTGGGGGGGGGAGGGGGGAGAAAGGGGTTTGTTTAAGACATTGGAAATTGTAAAATTTTTCCCCCCCAGCTACCCCCAACGGGGGCTTCGTGGCCTGGGTTTCAAAAGCTCCCGTTTCCCACACGGCGGGGTTTTCGGGTTTTCAATTCCCAGCGGGGGGTTTAAAACTTTGGGGCGTTTTCTTTACCCGGTTGTCAAATTACCAAATCAGCAATAATGGGTCCCGGGGGTGTTAGTCTACGGGTTTGGGTCCCCTCCGGGGAAACAAAACTGCCAAAAATTTGCCCAAAATTTTAAATAAAAACCCGGCCCTTTCTATATTGTGCCCTTTGATGTCAGCTAGGGACTGTATACCTTTACATGACTTGTAGAAATAAAGATTTTAAAATTAATTTTAATGGAAACCCAAATGATCTAAGCTTAAAAAGAAGATTGACTATAGAGCTTTTCTGATGGCCAGCCCCCCTGAACTTTATTTTAGAGCTCTCCAGGTTTATTTTTAAACATCACTACCCCCCCAAATCCCCAACAAGTCCCTCCCCGCACTCTCCCCCATTTTTAAAGGGCACCCGTGAAAATTTAGGGGGGGAACAAATGGTTCTTGGAGGGTTTTTTTTAAGTCTGCTTTTCTTCCCTGCCTTTCTTTTTATCATACTGTGTATTGCATTTTTTTTTTTTTTTTTGGGCCCAAAAAACTTACACCTTTTTTTATCCCTCTTATACAACTTTCGAAATTGGGGGGGGGGTTTTACCTTGTTTATTATTGGTTTTGTTTATTACCTATATTGTTTTGTTTATTATCGTTTTTTTACTTTATAAACTTTTTCCCCTATTTACAAATCTGTTTTAAAACCCCCTGCTTTAAAAAACCTTATTGTTTAAAAAAATTTATTTCGGGAATTCATTTATCATCATTTAATCTAAACCCTTTTCATTCTCTAATCCCCGGGGGAAAAAAGGGGGGGTTTTAAACCCTTTCAGGGGGGGCCAGCTTGGACACGAGGGCGGGCATGTTCACTCAGAATAACGGGGAATTTGAACCCCCTTTTTTTCCCCTGGTCCAAAATTTTTTGTTTATTTGCGTTGCCATAAACACCGTGTATTTGCCCGGGCGGGGTGTTTGTTTTTTTTTTTATTAAATGAAATTTTTTTTTCTAAAAAAAATTTTTGTATTTTTTTTTAATCTGTTTTGGCTGTTGGTTGGGTTTATGGAGAGGTTTGGGAAAACCCGTTTGACTTCCTAGGGTTTATTAATGTTGCATGTTACGTTTTTTACCAACCCGACGACATACTTTTTTCGTTTTCTCAGAATGTACACAAGACGATATAGCAAGGGAAAATTTGCAAACCCGTCGGGGCCCTTATCCGTGGCTAAGGGGTGGAAGATGGTGATTTTGGGGATGGTGGGGTTTTAAAAGATATGAAATAAATTTTTTTTTTTGAGGGTTTTTTGTTTTTTCCCCAAAAACAATACACCCATTTTGAAAAATCTTTTGTTGTAGCGATGTTAATATTTTTTCCAAAATAGTACTGATGGGTTTTATGAACTGGAAGGTTTTTGCAAAAAATCAAACCCCTTAGCTTGACAAAATTCCCGGAGAGCGAAACGTTGCCAAAAATAAAAAGTCCCCATTTGTTTCACTATTTTTCTTTTACTGACATTTTGTTGGGGAATTCTACCATTTTTTATTATATACAAAACCGACAAAATTACCCCCCTCTTTTGTAAATAGTTTTACTGGGCTGCCAATTTTTATCCTTTAATTTGTATTGGAAAAACCATGATTTAAAGAAAACGTTTTACAAAAAAACCAAACCCCGATTTGTGATGAATGGTTTTTGAAAACCGACAAGTTTTAAAAATTTTAGATTTATCAAGAATGGGGAACTTTATTGAGGGCACGTTCTACAATTTGATGGGCTAAAACATTGACTCCAGGCTGGGGGGACTGTTTTCCTCAACTCCTCCTCCCTTACACCTTTCGGGTTTGTATTGGACTGATGAAGCCACGTGTGGCGGAACGTTTTCCCGAATAAGAATTCCCCAAAGTTACATAAAATGTCTCAAATTTTTTTTACCCAGATGTTTGGTTTTTTAATCAAAAATAAAGAAGAAAAACAAAGAAATCCGAGTGGGAAAAAAAAATGGAAGCCCAAAAAGAAACAGAGGGAAAAAAGTGCGGGAAATTAAACAGTTTACGGGTCAAAAGAAAATGCCCCCAAAATCGCACAAAAAAAAATTGAACTTTGGGCGTCACAGCAAACTCCATTTATCACGGCCAACAGTAAACCCCAAAGTATGGGGGGCTAAAGGGCCCCCGGGACTTGCAAATTGGGACAGACTTGTAAAATAAATAAACCCTGAAACCGACCACCACAAAAACTGCATAGTCTCCTAAGGGAGTAGCGAACCAAAGACCTGTAAAATTGACCCTCAGTGGCTACATTCCTCTATCCTGCCCCTCCTTCCGACAGTTTTAAATCCCCACTTCGTTTTGATCTCCTTTGTTCAACTTTTAAAAACAGAACTCTTCCCCCAGGTTGGGGGACGGGCCTCAAATCAAAGACTCAAGGGCGATGGACGATTACATCGTCTTCACATCTTACTCCCCCTGCCTACTTTATGATTTACTAAAGAATCCACGTGAGGCAACTTTTTGGAATAAAGCTGTCTAACAAACCCATGTTCTTACCACCAACCTGTAATTTTTCCACCAAAAACTTTTTCTTTTTTAAATAAGTACAAAACAACACATAACAACTATCCGCAAACCACGGGGGAAACGAGGCGACTTAAATGCCCCTCAGTGCAATTTAACCCCCTGGAATTTTCAGCCAACAAAAAGCAGAATTTTTTTTTTTACCCCAAAAATTTAAAAACCAAGAAAAACAAAAATGTATCGCACCCCTGAGAGAGTAGCACGGAAACAACCATGGAAGATTTTTTCTGAAAAAAAGATGAACAAAATATGAACTTCAAGAAAATGGATGTTAAGAACTAAGAATGGAGGAAATTGCACCACCAACTCCCCAAAAAAGGCAAGCCTTTCTCAAAACCAAACAATCCCACCCACTTTTTTGTCCAACCTTCTCCCAAATTTACTCCAAAATTGCTTAAATCCCTGGCACGTTCATTTAGATGCCCCAAAAAAAAAAAAAAAAAGAGAGAGACAAGGAGGACTCTCCCTGAAAATTAGTGTGTCGCCAATTTTCTCAGCCTTTTGACACAAGGATACAAACGAATTTTTTTTATGAATGAATACACTGAAAATTTTAATTGGAAAAAAACGGAAACGTGGGGAAAAAAAGGGTTTTGGGGGAAAAGGGGAGTAGCAGGTGGGAGGGAAAACTGATAGCGCGTCGTGGGGTATAAATTGCCGACCAAAGGGGCAAAAGCCCTAAAAAGGGGAATTTACAATTTTCTTCCTTCGCGCCAACCTCTTTTTTCTTTGCTTCCTTTGTTTTCCCATTCCCCTACAAACACTCCCCCCCCTTTTTCTCCGTCTGCTGCGGGCAGCATCCCAGCATAACAACATCACCCCGCTGCAGCAGCTCCGCTGCAGCAGCTCATCAGCAGTCACAGCATCACCAGCGCCCACATCACCACATCACGCA
Organism: Cherax quadricarinatus; assembly: GCF_026875155.1. Lineage (NCBI taxonomy): Eukaryota > Metazoa > Arthropoda > Malacostraca > Decapoda > Parastacidae > Cherax > Cherax quadricarinatus. The sequence continues at coordinate 7,260,039 of NC_069461.1, read as the reverse complement.
CACCAAGCACAGCACACCACTGCGCAGCAACACCAGCGCACAGCATCATCACGCACAGCAACACCCCTGCAGCACTTCACAGCCACAGCATCACCAGCATCCAGCATCAGAGCAGTCACAGCACACCAGCATCCCAGCACACTACAGTAACACATCACCAGCTGCAGCAGCATCACCAGCTGCAGCAGCATCACCAGCAGTCACAGCATCACCAGCAGTCACAGCATCACCAGCAGTAACAACATCACCAGCTGCAGCAGCATCACCAGCAGTCACAGCATCATCAGCTGCAGCAGCATCACCAGCTGCAGCAGCATCACCAGCAGACAACAGCATCACCACATTCACAGCAATCACCAGCAGTACCCCACAAACATCACCACAGCAGCAGCATCACCAGCAGTCACAGCATCACCAGCTCAGCAGCATCACCAGTTGCAGCAGCATCACCAGCAGTCACAGCATCATCAGCAGTCACAGCATCACCAGCAGTCACAGCATCATCAGCAGTCACAGCATCACCAGCAGTCACAGCATCATCAGCCGTCCACAGCAAACAACACCAGCATCACAGCATCACCAGCAGCACAGCAACACCAGCAGTCACAGCATCACTACGAGTACAGACATCTCCAGCTGCAACAGCATCACCAGCTGCAGCAGCATCACCAGCAGTCACAGCATCACCAGCAGTCACAGCATCACCAGCAGTAACAACATCACCAGCTGCAGCAGCATCACCAGCAGTCACAGCATCATCAGCTGCAGCAGCATCACCAGCTGCAGCAGCATCACCAGCAGTCACAGCATCACCAGCAGTCACAGCATCACCAGCAGTAACAACATCACCAGCTGCAGCAGCATCACCAGCAGTCCACAGCACACCAGTCTGTAAGCAGCTCATCACCACTGCAGCAGCATCACCAGCAGTCACCGCATCATCATCATTCACAGCATTACCATCATTCACAGCTAAAATAAAATAAAAAAAAAAATCATCAGCATCACAGCAACTACCAGCAGTCACACATCATCAGCATCACAGCATCACTAGCATTCAAAGCCAACATCCACAGTCACTCAACACCAGCATTCACAGTAAAAAAAAAAAACAACACAAGCAGTAACAACAACACCATCTGCAGCAGCAACACCAGCTGAAGCAGCATCACCAGCAGTCACAGCAAATCCCAGCAGTCACAGCAACACCATCAAAACACCATCACCACTGCAGCAGCATACCAGCATCACAGGCATCATCAGCTTCATCAGCAACACCAATCTGCAGCAGCATCAACCAGCATGTCACAGCATCACCAGCAGTCACAGCAACACCAGCATTACCACATCACCACTGCAGCACATCACCAGCAGGCACATGCATCACCATCTGCGAGCAGCATCACCAGCTGCAAGCAGCAACAAACCAGCTTGCTCGCAGCATCACCACAGTCCACAGCATCACCAGCAGTCACAGGCATCACAGCTGCAGAGCAACACCAGCTGCAGCAGCAACACCATCTGTCAGCATCAACACCAGGCATTCAAGCATACACCACTGCAAGTCATCATCCACCCAGCTGCAGCAGCATCACCATCAGTCACATCATCACAAGCTGCAGCAGCATCACACAGCCACAGCATCACCACTGCAGCAGCATCACCATAGCAGCAGCAGCATCACCAGCATCACAGCATCACCACTGCAGCAAGTAAGTACCTTGTACACAAATAACCATCCACACAGGAATAAAAAGCATAATAGCAATTTATCGGTCCAGTACGATCACGGCGCACACTGTGTCTAGTAGATCACAGGTCCACACTGTGTCAGTAGGAACACGGGCCACACTGTGTCTAGAGGATCAACAGGCCATAAAAACACTGTGTCTAGTAGGAACACTGTCCAACTGTGTTAGTAGGATCCACTGCCACACTGTGTTCTAGTAGACACTGGGCCACACAGATTCCTAGTAGAACACTGGCCACACTGGCCTTGTAGGATCACTGGCCACACTTGCCAAGTAGTGATCACTGGCCAAACTGTGCCTAGTAGGATCACTTGCCACCCGTGTGTCTAGTAGGTATCACTGCCATGAAAAAAGGGGGGGGAGGGTTAAGAGGAGGAAAGGGGGGGGGGGGGGGGGGGGGGGGGGGGTGCAAAAAAATATATATAGAAAAAAATATTATAAAAATTAAATTTTGGGTTGTTTTTTTTTGTTTTAAGTTTTGGGGGGGGGTTTTATATGTGAGTGGTTGGTGATATGGAATAAATGTGTAATTGTAGGTGATATGGAATAAGGGGGAAGTGGTGGTTATATGGAATATAGGGGAGGTAGGATAAATGAATATATGTGTCTAGTTAGGATCAACTGCAAAAATGGTCTAGTAGGATCACTGGCCAAACCTGTGTCTAGTAGTTAAATTGGCAACTATGTGTTCTATTGTAGGATCACTGGCCACACTGTGTCTAGTAGGATCACTGGCCACACTGTGTCTAGTAGGATCACTGGCCACACTGTGCCTAGTAGGATCACTGGCCACACTGTGTCTAGTAGGATCACTGGCCACACTGTGTCTAGTAGGATCACTGGCCACACTGTGTCTAGTAGGATCACTGCCACACAGTTGTTCTAGTAGGATCATTGGCCACACTGTGTCTAGTAGGATCACTGGCCACACTGTGTCTATAGGATCACAGTCCCACACTGTGCCTAGTAAGGATCACTGGCCACACTGTGCCAGTAGGATCACTGACCACACTGTGTTAGTAGGATCACAGCCCACACTGTGTTCTAGTAAGGATCACTGGCCAACACTGTGACTAGTCGGGTCACTGCCACACTTGTGTCTAGTAGGATCACTGGCCACACAGTGCCTAGTAGGATCTACAGGCCACACTGTGTCTAGTAGTAACACTGCCACACTGTGCCTAGTAAGTATCACTGGCCACCACGAGTCTAGTAGGATCACTTGGCCACACTGTTTCTAGTATGATCACTGTCCACACTGTGTCTAGTAGGATCATGTCCACACTGTGCCTAGAAGGATCACTGGCCACACTGTGCCCTAGTAGGTATCACACTGGCGCACACTGTTGTCCTAGTAGGATCAACTGGCCACACTGGGTGTCTAGTTATGATCACTGGCCACACTGTGTTCAAGTAGATCACTGCCACACTGTGCCTATTGGATCACAGCCACCGCACACTGTGCCTAGTATGATCACTGGCCACACTGTGTTCTAGTAGGATCAGCAGGCCACACTGTGTCCAGAAGTAGGATCACTGTGGCCACACTGATGTTCTATGAAGGATCACAGGCCACACTGTGTCTAGTAGGGATCACTGGCCCACACTGTGTCCTAGTAGTATCACTGTCCACACTGTTGCCTAGTAAGGATCACGGTCCACACAGTATTCTAGATAGAATTCACTGGGCCACACTGTTGCTAGTAGGATCACTGGCCACACTGAGTCTAGTAGATCACTGCCACACTGTGTCTAGTAGGATCACTGGCACACTGTTGGCTATTAGGATCACAGTGCCCACACGTGTCTAGTAGGATCACGGCCACACTTGTGTCTATAGGAATCACTGGCCACACTGTGTCTAGTAGGATCACTGGCCACGACTGTGTCTTATTAGGATCACTGCCACACTGTGTCTAGTAGGATCAGCTTGCCACACTGTGACTAGTAGGTATCCCCACTGGCCCACAGCTTTTGTCTAGTAGGATCACAGTCCCCTAACTGTGACTATATTGATCACTGGCCACGACTGAGTCTAGTAGGATCACTGGCCACTACTGTGTCAAGAAGGATCACTGGCCACACTCTGTGTCCTATGAGGATCCACTGGCCACACAGTGTCTAGTAGGAACACTGGCCACACTTTGACTAGTAGGACACTGGCCACAGACTGTGTCTAGAAGATCACTGCCACACTGTGTCTAGTAGGATACACTGGCCACCTGTGACTAGTATGATCACTGGCCACACTGTGTCTAATAGGAATCAAATGCCACAGCTGTGTCTAGTAGGATCACTGGCCACACTTGTTTCTAGTAGACACTGGCCACACTGTGGTCAAGTAGGACACTGGCCACACTGTGTCTAGTAGGATCACTGGCCACACTGTGTCTAGTAGGATCACTGGCCACACTGTGTCTAGTAGGATCACTGGCCACACTGTGTCTAGTAGGATCACTGGCCACACATTATCTAATAGGAACACATGGCCACACTGTGTCTAGTAGGAATCACTGGCCACACTGTTTCTATAGGACACTTGGCCACACAGTGTCCTAGTAAGGATCACTCTGGCCACAGCTGATGGTCTTGTAGATCACGCCCACTGGTGTCTAGTAGTGATCACTGGCCCACTGTTCTATTAAACACTGGCCACACTGTGTCTAGTAGGAAACACTGGCCCACTGTGTCCTAGTAGGATCCACTGTTCCACAACTGTGTGTCTAGTTATATTACTGGCCACACTGTCTAGTATGATCACAGTGCCACACTGTATCTATTAGGATCACTGGCCACACTGAGTCTAGTAGGATCACCTGGCCACACTGTCATAGTAGGATCACTGCCACACTGTGTCTAGTAGGATCACTGGCCACAACACCTGGTTGTCAAGTATGATCACTGGCCACACTGTTTTCCAAGTAGGAATCACTGGCCACAACTGTGTCTAGTAGGATCACTGCCACACTGTGTCTAAGTAGTATCACAGGCCACACGTGTCAAGTAGAAACACAGGCCACACTGTGTCTAGTAGGATCACTTAGTGGGGGCCAACATAAAAAAAACTGTGTCTAAGTAGGATCACGGCCACACTGTGTCTAGTAGGATCACTGGCCTCTATCACTGGTAGTCTAGTAGTTTGATGGAACTTGGGGGGGAAGGGGGGGGGGGGGGGGGGGGGGGGGGGGGGGGAGGGGGGGGGGGGGGGGGGGTATGTGGTTATGTGATCACTGGCCACACTGTTGTCTAGTAGATCACTGCCACACTGTCTAGTAGGATCACTGGCCACACTGTGTCTAGTAGGATCACTGGCCACACTGTGTCTAGTAGGATCACTGGCCACACTGTGTCTAGTAGGATCACTGGCCACACTGTATCTAGTAGGATCACTGGCCACACTGTGTCTAGTAGGATCACTGGCCACACTGTGCCTATAGGATCACTGCCACACTGTGTCTAGGTAGGATCACTGCCCACACTGTGTCTAGTAGGATCACTGGCCACACTGTGTCTAGTAGGATCACTGGCCACACTGTGTCTAGTAGGATCACTGGCCACACTGTGTCTAGTAGGATCACTGGCCACACTGTGTCTAGTAGGATCACTGCCACACCTGTGTCTAGTAGGATCACTGGCCACCACTGTGTCTAGTAGGATCACTGTGGCCACACTGTGTCCCTAGTAGGATCACGGCCACACTGTGTCCTAGTATACACTTGTGCCGACACTGTGTCTAGAGGATCACTGGCCACAGGGCTGTGACTAATAAGGATCACTGCGGGCCAACTGTGTCAATAGGATCACTGTCCACACTGTTGTCTAGTAGAATCACTGGCACACTGTGTCAATAGATCACAGGCCACACTTGTCTAGGTAGGACACTGGCAACACTGTGTCTATAGATCACTGGCCACACAGTGACTAGTACGAATCACTTGCCCACGACTGTGTCAGTAGGATCACTGGCCACACAGTGTCCAAGACGATCACTGGTCCACACTGTGTTCAAGTAGGATCACTGGCCACACTGTTCTAAGTACTATCACGGTCCACACTGTGTCTAGTACGATCACTGGCCGACACTGTGTCTAGTAGGGATCACTGGCCACATGAGTCCTAGTAGGATCACTGGCCACACTTTGTCTTAGGATCACAGGCCACACTGTCTAGTAAGGATCAACTGCCACACTGGTACAAGAAGGAACACTGTCCACACTGTGTCATAGTATGGATCACTGCCACAGCTGTGCAAGTAGATACGCAAGTCAGTCAGTAACGCTGTTATAATGTCTCCTATACGTCGGGTTATTTGTGTATTAGCTAGTCAAGGTACTGCGAAATTTTAATTGTTTCCCCACGTTGTCTGGACATCCCTCTAACCTGACCCAAAAAGTCCTCCTCTAACTTGATCCCTATACCTCTCTCTCACCTGATCCATAAATCTCCTCTAACCTGATCCATAAATCCCTCCTCTAACCAGACCCCTAAATCCCTCCTCTAACCCTGATCCATAAATCCCTCCTCTAACCTGTCCATAAATCCCGTCCTTAACTTGATCCATAAATCCCACCTTTAGCCTAATCCATAAATCCCTCCTCTAACCTGATCCATAAATCCCTCCTCTAACCTGATCCATAAATCCCTCCTCTAACCTGATCCATAAATCCCACCTCTAACCTGATCCATAAATCCCTCCTCTAACCTGATCCATAAATTCCCTTCCTCTAACTGAACCCCTAAATCCCACCTCTAACCTGTCCATATTCCCTCCTTCTAACCTGATCCATAAATCCCACCTCTAACATGATCCATAAATTCCCTCCTCTAACCTGATCCATAATCCTTTCCTCTAACGCTGTTCCATAAATCTCCTCTAACCTGATCCATAAATTCCTTCCTCTAACTGATCCATAAATCCCTCACTAACCTGAACCATAAATCCCTCCTTCTAACCCCTGCTCCATAAAATCCCACCTCTAGACCTGATCCATAAATCCCTCCCTCTAACCCTGATCCTTAAATCCCTCCTCTAACCTTATCCCAATAAACCCTCCTCTAAACCTGATCCATTAAATCCCCCTCTAGACCTTGTGACCCATAAATCCTCCTATAACCTGACCGCCATAAATCCCTCCTCCTAACGCTGATCCATAAATCCTTCCTCTAACCTGAATCCATAAATCCCTCCCTAACCTGATACATAAATCCCTCCTCTAACCTGATCTCCTAATCCCTCCTCTAACCTGATCCATAGCATCCCTCCTCTATACCTGATCCATAAAATCCCGCTCCTCTAACCTTATCCATAAATCCCAACCTCTAACCTATCCATCAAACCCTCCTCAAACCAGATCCATAAATCCCTCCTCTACCCAGATCCTAATCCCTCACCTCAACCTGAACCATAAATCCCTTTCCCTTTCGTGTAACACTGACACTCAATTTTAACTGTATACCTGGAAGGTGTTCCGGGGTCAACGCCCCCGTTACCCGTCCAATACCACTATATAAAACCACAGAGAAAAAATAGGAAAAAATTCGCATGATTTGCTTTCATGTTGTTACACATATCTCCAAAGGAATAATTGTAAGCACATGAAAGCAAAATCACTCAGTTAATTTCCTATTTCACTCTGTATTTTTATATAATTGGCGTTCATGCGATTATTGTTGAATTCTATCCCCATAAAACAGGTATTTCATTTTTACTCATATCTTTCCCCTGTGTAAGTTCTTGAATGATCGAGCTGGGAAGTAGACTGTGAGCTTGTAAGATGTGAGGGGGAAAGTGGTGACTGAGTGATGTTAATGTGAGGGGGAAGTGTGACTGAGTGAGTAAGATGTGAGGGGGAAGTGGACTGTGAGTGAGTGAAATATGTGATGGGGAAATAAGTGACCTGATTGCTGTAAGAATGTGAGGGGGAAGAGTGATGAGTGCTGTAAGATGTGTGGGGGAAAGTGACTGAGTGTCTCATAAGTGTGGGGGAAGAGTGACTAGTAGCTTTAAGATGTGATGGTGAAGAGTGACTGAGTGGCTGTAAGATGTGTGGGGAAGAGGACTGAGTATGTAAAGATGTGAGGGGGAAGAGTACTGAGTGGCTGTAAGATGTGTTGGGGAGAGTGACTGAGTGCTGTAAATTGTGGGGGAAGATGAACTGAGTGCTGTAAGATGAGTTGGGGGAAGAGTCACTGAGTGCTTAATATGTTTGGGGTTGAAGAGTACTGAAGGGGCTTTAGAGATGTGAGGGGACGAGTGAACATGAGAGCTGTAAGATGTGTGGGGGAAGAGTGACTGGATTGCGTGTAAAATGTGTGTGAAGAGTGACTGAGTGCTGTAAGAGTGTGGGGGGAAGAGTGACTGAGTGCTGTAAGATGTAGAGGGGGAAGAGTGACTGAGTGCTTTAAGATGTGAGGTGGGAAGGGGTGACTGAGTGCTGAAAGATGTGGGGGGGAAGAGTGACTGAGTGTTTTAAGATGTGAGGGGAAGAGTGAGATGCGTAAGATGGGGAGGGGTTTAAATGACTGAGGCTTAAGATGTGAGGGGGAAGAGTGACGGGTGCTGTAAGATGTGGGGGGGAAGAGTGCTGAGTGCGGAAAGATGTCTAAAGGGGAAAACATTAGCCTCTGTCCAGTGGATTTTATTAGGTTTAATTCACATTAATTTAAAGCCAACCGGAAGACTGGGGGCCGGGTCACTCGCTTTTGGTTCTGTCAAGACAGTAAAACATGCAAGAGGGAAACAGACATGGAAGTTAATCACATGCAAAAGGGGGAAACAAGTGGGTGCGCAGACAGTCGACAGGCATATTAAAGAGGCAGACATGAACAATGCAGAAAAAACCCACTAGGGCTGAAATTTTAAAGTAAAGTTTTTTAAATCAGACATGAGACCTAAAACATGTAGACGGGCAGAACCAGAAGACAGGTGTGAAAACGCTGAGCAGGGGGAGAAAGTGGCAGTGATGGTGGTGTGTTTGGGGAAGATGTCAACACGACCAGGACTCCCCTGCCCCCAGCCACAATCCCAACTACTAATCCAACCACAACCCCCACCACAACCATCGCCACTACCCTCATCTACCACCCTTCACGTCATGTTGTGTAAACTGTTGATGCTTAGTATTCCCCGGCCCACCAACGTCACTATCACCACGGCTACCACCCTGGTGTCCTGTCCACTGCCACCAGGCCCCCACCACTCTCACCACTCACCCACCACCCTCACCACTCATCCACCACCCTCACCACTCACCCACCACCTCCACTCACCCACCACCCTCACCACTCACTCACCACTCACCCACCACCCTCACCACTCACCCACCACCCTCACCACTCACCACCACCCTCACCACTCACCCACCACCCTCACCACTCACCCACCACTCTCACACTCACCCACCACCCTCACCACTCACCCACCACCCTCACCACTCACCCACCACCCTCACCACTCATCCACCACCCTCACCACTCACCACCACCCTCACCACTCACTCACCACTCACCCACCACTCACCCACCACCCTCACCACTCAACCACCACCCTCACCACTCACCCACCACCCTCACCCACCACCCTCACCACTCACCCACCACTCTCACCACTCACCCACCACCCTCACCACTCACCCACATCTCTCACCACTCACCCACCACCCTCACCACTCACCCACCACTCTCACCGCTCACCCACCACTCACCCACCACCTCACCACTCACCCACCACCCTCACCACTCACCCACCACTCTCACCACTACACCCACCACCCTCACCACTCACCCACCACCCTCACCGCTCACACACCACTCTCACCACTCACCCACCACCCTCACCGCTCACCCACCACTCTTACCACTCACCGACCACCTCACCACTCACCCACCACCCTCACCACTCACCCACCACCCTCACCACTCACCCACCACCCTCACCACTCACCCACCACCCTCACCACTCACCCACCACCTCAACCATCATCCACCACCCTCACCACTCACCCACCACCCTCACCACTCACCCACCACCCTCACCACTCACCCACCACCTCACCACTCATCCACCACCCTCACCACTCACCCACCACCCTCACCACTCAACCACCACACTCACCCAGGATTGCAAATCACCTGGATTCCCAAAATCTGCACAATCCAGGGCAACATGGGTTCAGGGCAGGTCGCTCCTGCCTCTCACAACTACTGGATCACTATGACATAGCCTTGGATGCACTGGAAGAAAATCAGAATGCAGATGTAATATACACAGACTTTGCAAAAGCATTTGACAAATGCGATCATGGCGTAATAGCCCATAAAATACGTGCTAAAGGAATAACTGGGAAAGTGGGGAGATGGATCTTCAACTTCCTAACAAATCGAACACAAAGAGTAGTGGTCAACAGAGTTAAATCGGAGGCTGCCATAGTGAAGAGCTCTGTTCCACAAGGCACAGTACTCGCCCCCATCTTATTCCTTATCCTCATATCAGACATAAACAGAGATATACACCACAGCACCGTATCATCCTTTGCGGATGATACTAGGATCTGCATTAGCTGTCATCTGCTGAGGACGCGGTTAACCTCCAAGAAGATATAAACAAAGTTTTCCAGTGGGCAACGGTAAACAATATGATGTTCAATGAGGACAAATTTCAACTACTCCGTTATGGAAAACTGGAGGAGATAAAAACTAGAACAGAGTATACTACTGACTCCGGCATACAATAGAGCGGAAAATAATGTAAGGGACCTTGGAGTAGTAATGTCTGAGGATCTCACTTTCAAGGATCACAACAGTGCCACGATCGCACGTGCAAAGAAAAGATAGGATGGATAATGAGAACTTTCAAAACGAGAGATGCCAAGCCCATGATGATCCTTTTCAAATCACTTGTTCTCTCTAGGCTGGAATACTGCTGTACATTAACATCTCCATTCAAAGCAGGTGAAACCACAGATCTAGAGAGTGTACAGAGATCCTTTACTGCACGTATAAGTTCTGTCAAGCACCTTAACTACTGGGAATGCTTGGAAGCACTTGACTTGTACTCGTTGGAACGCAGGAGGGAGAGATATATCATAATCTACACTTGGAAAATCTTGGAAGGAATGGTCCCAAATCTGCACACAGAAATCACTCCCTACGAAAGTAGAAGACTGGGCAGGCGATGCAAAATGCCGCCAATAAAAAGTAGGGGCGCCATTGGTACACTAAGAGAAAACACCATAAGTGTCCGGGGCCCAAAACTGTTCAACAGCCTCCCATCAAGCATTAGGGGAATTGCCAATAAACCCCTGGCTGCCTTCAAGAGAGAGCTGGACAGATACCTAAAGTCAGTGCCGGATCAGCCGGGCTGTGGCTCGTACGTTGGACTGCGTGCGGCCAGCAGTAACAGCCTAGCTGATCAGGCCCTGATCCATCGGGAGGCCTGGTCATGGACCGGGCCGCGGGAGCGTTGATCCCCGGAATAACCTCCAGGTAACCCACCACACTCACCACTCATCCACCACCCTCACCACTCATCCACCACCCTCACCACTCGCCCACCACCCTCACCACTCACCCACCACCTCACCACTCATCCACCACCATCACTACTCACCCACCACCCTCACCACTCACCACTCACCCACCACACTCACCACTCATCCACCACCCTCACCACTCATCCACCACCCTCACCACTCATCCACCACCCTCACCACTCACCCACCACCCTCACCACTCATCCACCACCCTCACCACTCACCCACCGCCCTCACCATTCAACCTCCGGCTGCCGTCCATCACCTATTATACACAGTTGAGAGGTGAGACTGAGGTATTTATTTTGCTATATGTGTCACTATCAGAGGAATAACATGGTAAATCTGTCCCCCTAGTCCACCTCCCTTCCCTTCTCTCTCTCTCTCACACACACACACACACACACACACACACAAAGAGAATGAATTGGTACGATATATAAAAGAAGTAAGAGAAATAGAGGATCCAGGGAAGACCAGGAAAAGTTATGACCTTGGTGGGTTACTATGAATTTTTTTGGCATAAAGCGTGAAAATAAAAAGCATTGTTAAAAAAATCTTCAATATTGAGTTTAGGTATTCAGCTGAAATCGGTCAACTTATTTCTAAACATACAAGCAAGCCATTCCAGCAGGTAACTTAAAGTTGGCCAATGTAATCCCAATGTAGTATTTAAGAAGGTGGCCAAACAAGAGGATCTGAATTAGAATCTAGTATTACTGACGTTCATCCAGGGTAGTGGAGAAGAGTGTTATTATGAGGATACTGGAACACTTAGTGAGGATGGAAATAAATGGTATAAAATACCGACACAATGGAAATATAAACACAAATGCAGTACAATGTGATCCTTTATTGACAACGTTTCACCCACACAGTGGGCTTTTTCAAGTCACACACGGATCTACCTGGGGTTGGAAGGTACGAGAGTATTTATAGTCATGTTCAGAATGTTGAGGTCAGGTTTGGGGAATGCTGCATCTGATGATCTACCGGGTCCCGGGGTTTTAGAGTCTTGTAGCTTGGCAGGGGATTGGACAAGTTGTGAGTAGACCTTCTGCAGTGTTTCTATGTTTTTATGTGGGATAGCGATGGAAGAAGTTTCTTGGCGAGTGGTTCATGCTATGTTATAGAAGCCATTGTTCTGGTTGAAATTGTGGTTGTAGAGATGAAACAATGATTCCAGGATTCTTCTGTATTGAGTGTTGTCTTTCTTGGGTATAAGTCTTTAGTTTCTGTAGTTAAATTTAAAAGGTTGTGTGAATTGCGATGTTGTACACAGGCATTCCTTGTATCGTCAGTCCTGCTTGCATATTGGTGTTCTGAAATACGTGTTTGGAGGTCTCTTGATGTTTCGCCCCCCATATAATTTGTTGCAGTCATTACAAGGGATTATGTATACCCCTGCAGAGGATGGAGGCTTGTCCTGTCTACTACTGTGATGTCCTTGATGGTCTTGGTTGTGGAGGTAGATACTTGGAATGATGTTTTCGCAAAGATGTTGGAAACATGTTTGGCAATGGAGTTGGTTGGGAGGACTATGTATCTCTTCTCGGCAGTGTCTTCTACTGGGTGTGCTGAAGATGTTTAATGCCCGCCGTCTGCAGTCTCTGATGAAGTGACGAGGATAGTGGAGTTTAGAAAATACTTGTTCAATTATAGTGCATTCTTCCTCAAGGAACTCATTGCTGCAGATTCTGAGTGCACGTAGGAAGAAGCCTATAATTACACCACGTTAGTTTTGGTGTCGTGGTGAGAGTAGAAGTGGAGAAGATCGTTTTGGTTGGTGGGTTTTCGATAGACCAACCAAAACGATCTTCTCCACTTCTACTCTCACCACGACACCAAAACTAAACGTGGTGTAATTATAGGCTTCTTCCTACGTGCACTCAGAATCTGCAGCAATGAGTTCCTTGAGGAAGAATGCACTATAATTGAACAAGTATTTTCTAAACTCCACTATCCTCGTCACTTCATCAGAGACTGCAGACGGCGGGCATTAAACATCTTCAACACACCCAGAGAAGACACTGCCGAGAAGAGATACATAGTCCTCCCAACCAACTCCATTGCCAAACATGTTTCCAACATCTTTGCGAAAACAACCAACTCCATTGCCAAACATGTTTCCAACATCTTGCGAAAACATCATTCCAAGTATCTACCTCCACAACCAAGACATCAAGGACATCACCAGTAGTAGACAGGACAAGCCTCCATCCTCTGCAGGGGTATACATAATCCCTTGTAATGACTGCAACAAATTATATGTGGGCGAAACATCAAGAGACCTCCAAACACGTATTTCAGAACACCAATATGCAAGCAGGATGACGATACAAGGAATGCCTGTGTACAACATCGCAATTCACACAACCATTTAGTTAACTACAGAAACTCAAGACTTATAGCCACAGAAGACAACACTCAATACAGAAGAATCCTGGAATCATCGCTCATCTCTACAACCAACAATTTCAACCAGAACAATGGCTTCTATAACATAGCTGAACCACTCGCCAAAAAACTTCTTCATCGCTATCCCACATAAGAACATAGAACACTGCAGAAGGTCTACTCACAACTTGTCCAATACCCCTGCCAAGCTACCCAAGACTCTATAACCCGACCCGGTAGATCATCAGATGCAGCATTCTCCACCTGACCTCAACATTCTGAACATGACTATAAATACTCTCGTACCTTCCAACCCCAGGTAGATCCGTGTGTGACTTGAAAAAGCCCACTGTGTGGGTGAAACGTTGTCAATAAAGGATCACATTGTACTGCATTTGTGTTTATATTTCCACTTAGTGAGGATACTGAAGCACTTAGAGAGGAGGATACTGGAGCACTTGGAGAGGAGGATACTGGAACGCTCAGAGAGAAGGATACTGGAGCACTTAGAGAGGAGTATACTGGAGCACTGAGAGAGGAGGATACTGGAGCACTCAGAGAGGAGGATACTGGAGCACTCAGAGAGGAGGATACTGGAGCACTCAGAGAGGAGGATACTGGAGCACTTAGAGAGGATACTGGAGCATTTAGTAAGGATACTGGAACACTTAGAGAGGATACTGGAGTACTTAGTAAGGATACTGGAGGACTTAGAGAGAAGGAACTTCATACAACACGGATTCGGAGATTCGAGATCCTGCCTGACCAACCAGCTGGAGTTGTATTAAAGCTACTTAGACTAGATGCCAGATCAACCAGGCTGTAATGGACACGTGGGGGCAGCGAACCACCAACAGCAGCAGCCTGCTTGACCAAGCAAGCAGCAGACGAGCCTGCCCAATGGCCGGGCTCCGGGAGTAGAAAAACTCTCGGAACTCATCAAAGGTATATCAAAGGCAGACTAAACCAGAAAGACAAAAATGGGCAGCCTGCGTCTCCGTGGATTACAGGAAAAGTATTCGCCACAGCAGAGCTTCTACTGTAGGTCAAAAAATATCAGAACCACAGAAGACCAAGAGTGACCATAAGAGAGAAAGTTACAAAGAGGATTAAGGCAAAACATAATGTGTCCCAAGGAGCAGTACTAAGACCACTACTGTTTCTTTATATTTCAAAATGACCTGCTAGATGTTTTCAAGGGCTGGTCATGGACCGGGCCGCGGGGGCAGTGACCCCTACAACACCCTGCAGGTAGAATACATATGTGTCTCCGATGAATACATAACTATTGAGAATAATATAGTCACGAGAGAACAGTGAAGACCTTCAGAAAGACTCAGACATGTTAGAGTGGTCAGGCAAGTGGCTGCTGACATTCCAACTACACA
>NC_069461.1:7209973-7239973 GCF_026875155.1 Cherax quadricarinatus | reverse complement strand
GGACGGGGGTACTTTTTTTGGCCCCTGCTAACTTTTTTCCAATTTATAGCTAAGGCACTTTTGGAACCCTTTGGTTTTTTTTTAAAGGGGAAAAAACTTTTTGGGTGAATCCGGAAAAGGGAAAGTGTTAAAATTTTTTTAAAATATCCTTAAACCCTTTGGGGGGGTTTTTTAAATTCCTCCAGAAAATTGCCTACCAACTTCTGGGGCCGTGGGAAGATTTTTAAACTTTTGGGGGAAAATTCGGTGTTGAAATTCGGGGGCAAAAAGGGAAAATTGTTTTAAAATTTAATTCCCTTAACCCCCAAAAATTTTATAAAAAAAAATAAAAAAGGGTTTTGGGGGTAAGATTTAAAAACAGGGGCCTATCCTTTGGAAACGGGAAAAGTTTTGGGGTTTTATAAATTTTTAATTTAAACCTTAAAAACCAAAAAAAGGGTTTTTAATGTTTATTTTTAAATTGAAACCCTTTGCGGAAAATTTTTGTTTTAAGTAAAAAGTTAAATGGGGTAAAAACGGCGAGTATTTTTTGAAAATTTTCCCCAAGGAAGGTTGGGGTTTCATTGGAGAATGCTGCATCTGAGGATTCTACCGGGGGGGTTAAGGTTTAAAAATCTTGGGTAGCTTGGCGGGGGTATTGGACAAGTTGTGAGAACCTTTTTTGCAGTGTTTCTATGTTCTTATGTGGGTTAGCGTTTAAAAAATTTTCTTGGCAAGGGGTTTCAGCTATTTTATAGAACCCAAATTTTTTTTTTTGGTTTTTTTGAAATTTTTGGGTTATAGAGATAAAAAAATGATTCCGGGGTTTTCTTCGGTATTGAGTGTTTTTTCCCCTGTGGCGAAAAAGCTTGATTTCTGCATTCTCCACCTACCTCAAAATTCTAAACCCTGACTATAAATACCGCCTCCCTTCCCCCCCATTGCAGAGCCCCTCGACTACAGCACGAGTTTTATTATTGTGGGTGGAGACTTCAACGCACATCCCCCAAGCTGCACCCCTCACTCAGAAACCCAAATGCGCGGGCAACACTTTGCAATGCCCCAAACACAAAATTCCGAGGTAAAGTTGCAAAAAAAGGAGACTCCCACCCTTTTTGGGGGGCTGCCTCGCCCTTCCCCTTTGGGGGCAAACAACTCGCAGCGGGAAACCACAGGGGAAACCCTCCTCACCTTGTCAGTGCCCCTTTTTGCAGTGATCACCACCCCCAACATAAAAACGGGTTTCCCAAGTTTTTGCTCCCTCCTAGAGGGAACAAAAATTGGGCCAACGGGAAGGGGTTCCAGGTTTTTTTCCCATGACTGGTGGTCCCCCTTACTCTCTATCTGAAGACGTTACGGCTAAAACAGGAGCTAATCAAGTTCCCCACCCGGGCAGCAGAGTGGAAATTTCCAAAAAGAAGCCCGGGGACGCCCTCAAAAAGAGACTGGGGGGGTTCTACAACAAACGACTGGGGGAGCAAAAAACCACCCCCCTCAACTTTTTTAAAGGAAGTTTATCCAAGGAAAACCCTAGGCAGAGAAAAAGGGAATACTCTGAGACCTTGTGCGGGAATCCCCGGGTTCTCTCTCAAGAAAAAACTGAAAAAATGTGGAGGGGTTGCTCAACTTTTTTTTTTTGGGCTCACACCCCCTTTAAATTTTAGATAGGGGGCAAACTCAACATGGGAAAAACCGGCAAGAGCAAGCCGAGGGCCACCGCACACCGAACCCCCCCAGGAAGCTGAGAAATAGTGGAGTTTTTCACTTCCAGGGGAGCCTCCACCACCCCCCACAGGACTTTTCCGGGGAATATACAGGGGGATTTTCTGCACGGGCCCCAAGAAACGATAAAAAGCTGCATGTGATTTGGGAAAGATGTGACTGATGAAGACCTCACGGTTTTGGGGAAACCCCTCCGACGTGCCCTCAAGAAAAACAGGTTTCACTGCCCCGGGGATCGATGGTTTACTTAAATCCATGATTGCACGGCTGGGCCCGAGTGGATGGGAAAAGGCCCCCCAAAAAATAGAAAATCAAATTTAAAAATTTGTGGAGGGGCCCGGACACTCCCAGCGTTGGGGGAAAACTACCCTCTACCAATTCCAAACCCCGGACCCAGGGAGATGAGACCCAAAATCGGTGACCATGCTTAGCCAAAACTGCTGAAAGGGTTTTGGGGTTTTAAACCCCCCTCCATGGAAACTTGGACCCTCTCCTCATCCCCATATTTGGCTTCCCCAAAGGGGTGGGTACAGCAGAGTGCATAACCACTCTACAAGCCAGATTGCTGATTTGTAACCAAAAAACCTAGTATCGTCGTTCCACCTCGACCTTGAGAAGGCATTTGAGCTAGCCGCCCCAAAAAAATTTCCCGGCAATCCCAGCTCGGAAGGGGAAACAAAAAGGGCGCCCCCTGCCTGGGTAGAAGGCCCCACCCTTGGGGGAGGGAGGGCCCTTTTTCAGCTTTCAGGGACACTAACTTTCCTTTAAAAACCCGGGGAAAAGGACCCACAAGGGGGGTGTGCTCATCCTACCCTGTTTTTTAAAATCCTTTTGCAGGGGAAATTGTGAGGCCCTTTCCCTTTTATAGGGTACACAGCTCCTCACTATGCTATTTATCTTTCACTCGTAGTTAATGGGAAAAAGGGAAAATTTTGAACAAAAGGCTCAAAAAGCTTTGGACCTAATTTTCGCATTTGAAGGGTAGGGCCCCAAGTCTCGGCCCCAGAAATCTCTTTCAAAAATGTTTTTAAAGGGGCCAAAAACCCGTGAATAGATTAGTAAATTTAGGATTTTAGAACTTAGTGGACAGGCTCCTACCGTACTTGGAATCTCATTGATAAAAAACTACCTTTTAGAAACAGGGCCGAGTATGTCAGGTCACGTGGGTTACTGGGCTCAAAAGCCATGAGAGCCCTGACGAGGCCCAACCGTCAGGGCAAACAAGATGTAAATTTGGGTTTTACTTAACAACTATCGCTCGCTATTGACTACGGGGCACCGGCGTTAGCTCACTCTTTCCCCAGAGGGAGGCAAAGGGGGGAGGTCGTACAAAACAGGCGAAAAAGAACTTTTTGCTTGGGGGCCCCCCTCTGGGCCAAACACAGTATGTCTCAGAAATTTAGCCCGGCTTTTCCCCTTCCTTTGGGTGGGCAGAGAAGAAAACATAAAAAGCCTGCAAAATGGGACGATTCTGCCCCCGGCAGCAAGGTACCCCCACTAAAGGGGACGGATATTAACAACCTTGGGACAAGATCCCCCAAATCTTCACGGGGGCTCTCCTGGATTTGTTTTTTGTCTGCTGGGGGGAAGCGCTGCCTATACAAATACCCTTGAGAAAGAGTTTTTGACCTTCCTGTTGCTGGGTAAAAAATTTCCCCCCCCTCCCTGGCGCCCAGATCCCGCCGATGTTTGCACAAGCAGCTACCCCCTTTTCCCCCGGCTCTGCGTCAAACACCCTAAGCAATCATGCGAGACCCAAACAAGGCACTGGGAAAAGGGAGGGGACTTTTGCAAAGAATTTTTTACAGATGGTTTTTGGCGACCCTGAAAGGAAAAAAGCAGAGCGGACTGTACCACAATGGCCACCACAAGGGTGGGGGGACTCCCTGGGTACTGCACATCTTTCAAGCTGAGCTGGGGGCGTTTTTGCGGCTGGTCCCCATGCCCCACCAAACGACTCCGACCTGTCCCTAATGGATTTTACCTCGCAATCAATGCCCCCCCCTCCCATCCCCCAAACCCCGGACAATTTTTCACCTCATCACACGATCCCGAGCTTTTAAAGACAGCCTTAGAAGTTCGGGTAAAAAGATCGCATTTAATGGGTCCCCCGCCATGCTGGCATCCGGGGAAAATTTAGGCGGCAGATGAGCAGCCCAAGGGAGCAACAGACTATCCACATGTTGGGATTACTGTCCCCAAACAGCCCAACCCCAAACCAAAAAGGTGGCTGCCGAGCCCCGAAAAATTAGGGGGGGGGTCTTTGGTGTTTCCCCATTTAAACAGTTTTTTTCCAAGCGCCCCGGGGGGAAACCCCCCCCCATAATGATAGAACTGGGCCCGAGCGCAGTGTTTCCGCCATCCATCGGCTTCGTTTTGGGGTTTCCCCCAAACCCAAATGATGGGAGACAAGGCGAGGAGGGGATGTGCCAGTTTGGGCACCCCGTTGTCCCGCGGGCCCCCAACACACTATTTCTGGAGTGGAAACTACGAGACACTCCGCAGGCAACTAGGAGTGATATTCCCTCCCGAAGAGGATCCAGAGATGACTGCGGCCACACTAGTGTACCATGGGGTCAACGAACCAGACAAGCTGTTACTGTGATAACGACATATCCTCCTCCTCGCTAGTGTCCATAGTTAGGAGTACATATGGTGTCGCTTATGAGATGCACCAGTTGAACTGACCAGAAGAGTGCTTGAGCAGCATACGTCGCATCATTGTAGAAACCTTTCTCCCTCGGGAGCCAGAGACGGGTCATCGCAAGATTGAGACCAGTGCCAGGACTACGGTCTTGGCAAACATTATACATACATACACCCCAGGTAGATCTGTTTGTGACTTGAAAAAGCCCACTGTGTGGGCGAAACGTTGTCAATAAAGGATCACATTAAACTGCATATGTGTTTATGTTTCCATCGTGTCGGTATTTTATACCATTTATTTTCATCGAAAATAGTTAATACTGAAAAGTTAGCCTGCTAGAGCATTTATCAGCGTAGTTAAGATTGGTGAATTAATTTAACTTAAGACTATTAAATTAAATGTGTCTTCTTTCAGTCATGTTACATAACATGTATATCTACCAAGGCATTTGTGTGACATTCGAATTCGTTATTTAAACCTATTTCTAATATCATTTATTGTTGTACAGAGTATTAGATTCTTCTGGCCAAAGTTATATGAAGCAGCGAGCGAGTTCCTGCGATAACTGGAAATGGGTTTTGTTACATAAGCTCAACGTAGCGGGTCTTGGTAGGGGAAAAAATATAATCAAAGTTTCACCTCCTAAAGAATTCTGCAGCAGTGCTTAGTACCAAAAAAAAAAAAAAAAAAAAAAAAAAAAAAATCTTGTAAGCATGTTTTCGCTTAGCTGTGTTCGGAGAATATAGCTAAGGTGAAAAAAAGTAAATAAAATAAATATGATGGGGAACACGAACGACACAACTAAGTGCAGTAGGTGTCCTATATTCCATCCTCTTATAGCGTGTGCGGGGATGATTTTTTTCATGTTATAAGGACAGCAATAATGGAGTTGGGAAGGACAGGGCTAGGACAGAGCAGTGAAAAAAAGATTGTGGATAGGGAAGAAAAAGGTAAGAAAGATCAAGTGGCCTGACCACTTTGGGGAGGTTTTTAAGTGAATGGTTTTTGGAAAGACAGAGTGAAGGTGTGCGAGCGATTACCAACCCTCCAGTAAACAATGATGTGTCCGGTGCTGCTCTGTGTCAGAGATGGACGAGCTAGATCCATCTGTGTTTAAAATGAACACTTCCAGAGATTTACCTGTCAAGCTGTGTTATCCATATAAGAACAAAGAAGCACTGCAGAAGGCCTACTAGCCCATGCTTGGCAGGTCCTTCTCGAACCCATGTTGTGCTTCGATGACTCTTCGTGAAAGAAGTCAGGCGGCTAATGGATATATACCAGGGCCTTTTATATACATATTATATAGACACAAACATTATACACCGTATAGAGATATAGGGTGAGTATATTATTAGTAGTAATAGTAGTAGAAGTAGTAGTAGTAGTAGTAGTAGTAGTAGTAGTAGTAGTAGTAGTAGTAGTAGTAGTAGTAGTAGTAGAAGTAGTAGTAGTAGTAGTCTCAAGTGATGGCAGTGTCGTGTGTTTAAAGATTCATGCTGAAATTTTAGACATAATAAAGCTCCCTTCATCGTGTGTAGCAGTGTTGGAGACAGATACAGGAGCTGACTCCATGCACTTGCGTCCCCGAATGTGTGACTGTGAGATAACCAGACGAGCATCCTTCCATCTCATATGGGGGAGAGTGGTGT
This sequence comes from Cherax quadricarinatus, assembly GCF_026875155.1. Taxonomy (NCBI): domain Eukaryota; kingdom Metazoa; phylum Arthropoda; class Malacostraca; order Decapoda; family Parastacidae; genus Cherax; species Cherax quadricarinatus. The sequence continues at coordinate 7,233,973 of NC_069461.1, read as the reverse complement.
TCTGATGCTGCACGCTGGTGTTATTTAGGTCTTCTGCCTCAGCTGCTGGCACATATCGTTTAGGTGTGTTCCGCTCCCCCAGTCTATACTTACTCGTATCTTACCGGCCGGGAATGGCGTCACCACCTGCGTGGACTGGTTCCCGTTGCGAGATTTTATTTTGAGTGAGATTCTTGATTATCTCGTGGGAAGCTGAGGCGTTATGCATCTGGCAGCCTATCACTCAGCCCATCCTATAACCGACCTCGGTCTTCTTACTTCTAAATTGTATTTGACAGATCTAATTTTTCCGTGGCATTAACAGTTTCAATACACTTTTCACTAATCGTATTCACTTTCCAGAACACTTAATGCTGCAAGGTGCTTAATACCACACTTGTAAGACGCGAAAATCTAGCGATAAAAATCAAGAAGTCTCAAAGACATGTTATTCTGCTTAAAGTTTGGTAATGTGAATGAGGAGACAATCACCCCCCCCCACACACACAACCCCCACACACGCACACTATAATAAAATATATAATATATATATATATATATATATATATATATATATATATATATATATATATAATCAATAACAACACTGCGCTAGCCAAGGATTCGAACCCATGTTGTAACGGCCTGCCTCATGGTAAGCGAAACCACATGACGCTTTAAACCACACGACCACCCAACCCTACAAGAATGGTGGAGCCAGCACACAGCTAGCTGTTGGGTCACCATCCGAGGACATACGGAGGTGTGGGAGCTTCTAAGCTAATTTCATTCTCATCCCTGTTTGGTGTACTAGCATCACGAGCAGTATTTATATATTATTGTAACCAATAATAATAATATATAAATACTGCTCGTGAGGCTAGTACACCAAACAGGGATGAGAATGAAATTAGCTTAGAAGCTCCCACACCTCCGTATGTCCTCGGATGGTGACCCAACAGCTAGCTGTGTGCTGGCTGCGCCATTCTTGTAGGGTTGGGTGGTCGTGTGTTTAAAGCGTCATGTGGTTCTCGCTTACCAGAGGCAGGCCAGCACAACACGGGTTCGAATCCTTGCTAGCGCAGTGTTATATTATATATATATATATATATATATATATATACATATATAAAATATATATAATATAATATAATATATGTGAATGTGTGTATAATGGGCATTTAAACATTAAAACGCCATTATAATAACAAACCACAATCAACAATTACAACCACGAACAACTAAAAATGACCCCTGTCAAAAATAATCACCCATAAAAATTAAAAATTTCAATAAAAAAATACCCAAAAAACAAACTGGCTCAATTGGTTTCCCTCTCCAAGCTTATAAATAAAAAAAAAAAAGCAAACCAGAAAAAAACAAGCTGTACGTTCGAAACCCAGCAGTTTCTTCCCATAAATAATTCACAGTCCAAGAAAAAATATATGAGATTGCTTCACGTGGTAATTATGCCAATTTACAACCAGAAAATTACTTGTTATTTGCCACAAATTAAATAATTTTCGCATCCCCCCCCCCCCAAATTTTTTTCTGCTTTCAAGAATATTAAATTACACCTGATCCTTTCAACCAGTTGGTGGATGCTGCACACCTGGGCAAGAGTGTGTTGATTCTCTCAGTCAATTGAGGATGCTGGACACATCTGGTCAAGAGTGTGTTGATCTCTCAGTCAATTGCGGATGCTGGACACAACCTGGTCAAGAGTGTGTTATCCAGTCAGTTGTGGATCTGGACACACCTGGTCAAGAGTGTGTTATCCAGTCAGTTGTGGATGCTGGACACACCTGGTCAAGACTCGTGTTAGCAAAATACGTTGAACCAAACAGGCCTCACCGTCACTACCAACAATCCACCACCGACAACCACAAACACCAACAACAAAAACAAGAAAATATCAACAGCAATAATAACGCAAAGAAGAAAGACCGAGAAAAGGGAAAAAAACAAAAGGAACATCATAAGCAACAACAACAGCAACAACAATAGCAACAAGATGATCAACAAAAGCAAGAAGGCGACAGATGGCAATGATATTAAAAGTCTGAGGATTATCTCAACAGCTGGTTATATGTTACAAGTTGAATAACCAGTCAATCTCTAACCTCGCACACAACAAGGCTATCACACACTAACAAACAAACAATCAACTTCTGCCCTACATACTGACCTCTCTGGCTTCAGTAATTCACAACATCAACAAGGCAATCCACAGATCTGTGATTGGGGTTGACAAATACCCTTCTAATCCATACTAATCCAGTAATCCTTCCTGGAATGCCGTTGATAATCCTGCCGCCACATTGAGTCATTTTTTTTTCAGGTCTCCAATCACTGGTAACCGGTTATCTCTCTGAAGTTTTTTAACTACGGGTTTAGTGCTTTCCCAACCAGAATAATAATAATAATAATAATAATGTGTGTGTTGTGAACTCACCTAGTTGTGGTTGCTGTTGTTGAGTCACACAGTGTGTGTTTGTGTGTTGGTGTTGTGTGTGTGTGTGTGTGTGTGTGTGTGTGTGTGTGGTGTGTGTGTGTGTGTGTGTGTGTGTACTCACCTATTTGTGGTTGCAGGGGTCGAGTCATAACTCCTGGCCCCGCCTCTTCACTGATCGCTACTAGGTCCTCTCTCTCCCTGCTCCATAAGTTTTATCATACCTCGCCTTAAAACTATGTATGGTTCCCGCCTCCACTGCGTCACTTTCTAGGCTATTCCACGGCTTGACTACTCTATGACTGAAGAAATACTTCCTAACATCCCTTTGATTCATCTGAATCTTCAACTTCCAATTGTGACCTCTTGTTTCTGTGTCCCATCTCTGGAACATCCCGTCTTTGTCCACCTTGTCTATTCCGCGCAGTATTTTATATGTCGTTATCATGTCTCTCCTGACCCTCCTGGCCTCCAGTGTCGTCAGGCCGATTTCCCTCAACCTTTCTTCGTAGGACAATCCCCTTAGCTCTGGGACTAGTCTTGTTGCAAACCTTTGTACTTTCTCTAATTTCTTGATGTGCTTGACCAGGTGTGGATTCCAAACTGGTGCTGCATACTCCAGTATGGGCCTGACGTAAATGGTATACAGAGTCTAGAACGATCCCTTACTGAGGTATCGGAACGCTATCCGCAGGTTTGCCAGACGCCCGTATGCTGCAGCAGTTATCTGACTGATGTGCGCCTCAGGAGATACGCTCGGTGTTATACTCACCCCCAGATCTTTTTCCTTGAGTGAGGTTTGCAGTCTTTGGCCATCTAGACTATATTGTGTCTGCGGTCTTGCTTGCCCTTCCACAATCTTCATGACTTTGCATCTGGCAGGGTTAAACTCAAGGAGCCAGTTGCTGGACCAGGCTTGTAGCCTGTCCAGGTCTCTTTGTAGTCCTGCCTGATCCTCATCCGATTTGATTCTTCTCATTAACTTCACATCATCTGCAAACAAGGGCACTTCTGAGTCTATCCCTTCCGTTATGTCATTCACATATACCAAAAACAGCACAGGTTCTAGGACTGACCCCTGTGGAACCCCACTTGTCACAGGCGCCCACTCTGACACCTCGCCACGTACCATGACTCGTGTGATGTAGTTCAGCTGGGCTTGTGAGGTCTCTGGGGAGACCTAATTTAACCAATTATATGGTCACACCTTGCCTTGGCAAACGTCTGTAGCCACGCCCACGTCTGAGGTCTTTTGTTCTTGACGGCGTCAGACCTAGGCGTCAGGTCGTACACGTGGTTGTGGAGGGTGCTTGGACCACCATAAAAGCCCAAGGAAGAGCTGAGTAGGGAGATTCGAGCGGAGCTGCTGCTGGGGTGCAGAGCTCCTGAGCAGAGCTGCAGCTGGGGTGCAGGGCTCGGGAGGAGGCTGCTGAAGTCTCTGGAGGAGACTGTTGGAGGCATTGGGCAGAGTACTGGCTTGGCGCAGTATTTGTGCTGTGTAGGTCTTGGCACCTGTGGCTTATTTCCTGGGTGAACTGACCTCTAAACTATATGAAGTAATTCATTTTGGTTCAAGTTGTTTGTTTTCCCCCTTTTCTCACGTTAGTGACCCCCCTTTATCTAAACCCCAATGATGTACTCCTTTCCCAAATATTTTAGTAAAAGGGGACTTAATAATAAACTGTGTTTGAGTAAAATAGTAATTTTGACTGCCCCCGTTTTTGCTATTCCTATTTTTTTATATTTTAATGTTTATATGAGCGAAGTGGGCGAGGCATATTTGTGAGTGTTAGATTAATGAGATGTCTGGTGGCACCATGACCCGGCATTACCTACCTACCTCTGCTAATCATCTCACTCCTACACCTCGCCTCCCTTTCCCCCTGCCTACATAACCCCTTATCCCATATTCCCCACTTAATTCCGTCGTTCCAATCCCCCCCCTACATGCACTCGTTTTGCCTCCCGTCAGTATTCTCATCCATTGCAGTGCCTTTATTTTTTGTGTCCCTGCCCTCAGTTTTTTGCAGTCCCCTCTTGTGGGGAACTGTGTCGAAGGCCTTCTTGTAGTCCAAAAAATCGCCAAATCCCCCCCTCTCTCTTTGTTTTATTCTGTCACCTTGTCTAAAAACCCAGGGTGTGTTGGTGGGGGTTGTGTGTGTGTGGGTGGTGTGGTTGGGGGTTTGTTGTGGTGGGGTTTGTGTGTGTGTGGTGTGTGTGTGTGTGGGGTGTTGTGGTGTGTTGGGGTGTGGTGTTTTGGGTTTGGCGGGGCGTGTGTGGCAGGGTTGTTGTGTGTGTGTTGGCGCGGGGCGTTGTGTGTGGTGTGTTTGCGTGTGGGGTTTTTTTTGCGTGTACTCCCCCTATTTGGGGGTTCGGGGTCAGTCCTGCCCCTGGCCCCCCCCCTCTTCACCGGTTTACACCCCCTCTCTCTCCCCCCCATGAGCTTTATCAAACCTTTTTTAAAACTGGGAGGGTTTCCTTTTCCTCCCACTAGGGCATTTTCTCTATTCCCTCCCTTACAACTCTATGACGAAAAATACTTCCTACTATCTCTCGACTCTTTGTGTCTTCAATTTCCCAAATTTGGGGCCTCTTTTCTGTGTCCCCTCCCTGGAACACCCTGTCTTTGTCCACCGTCTTTTCCACCAGTATTTTTATATTCGTTATCATGTCCCCCCCTGCCCTCCTGTCCCCCAGTGCGTAGGCCGTTTTTCCCTTAATCTTTTTTCATAGGACTTTCCCCCTTGCTCGGAACAAACCCTTTTGTTCAAACCTTTTTCTTTCCTAGTTTTTTGACGTGTTTATCAAGTGGGGTTTCCCAAACAGGGCTGTACCCATATGGGCCACATCCGGTGTACAGTGTCTTGAATGATTCCTTTTACTAAGGTGTCGGAATCTGTTCTCAGGTTTGCCGGGCGCCCATATGTTCAGCAGTTTCTATTGGGTGCTTCCGGGACATGCTCGGTGTTATACTCACCCAAAGACTTTCTCCTTGAGTGAGGTTTGCAGTTTTGGCCCCCTAGCCTATACTCTTCGTGGTTTCTGTCCCCTTCCCCTATCTTCATACTTTGCTTTTGGCAGGGTTTAAAACGAGAACCATTTCTGGGGCCAGGGGTTTTCCCGTCTGTCCAGGTCTTTTGAAGTCCTGCCTGGTCCCCATCAATTTAATTTCCTCATTAACTTCACATTCTGCAAACGGGACCTTTTGATCTAACCCTTCCTAGCGTTCACAATACCCAAAAAAAGCACTGGCCCAGGACCGACCCCTGTGGGACCCCCCTCGTCCAGGGGCCCACTGTGATACATCATTTCGTACCCCGACTCTTTTGCCCCCCTGTCAGGTATTCTTGACCTTGCAGTGCCCTTCCTGTTATACGCCTGATGCTCTAGCTTCTGCACTAACTTTTGAGGGGAAATGTGTCAAAGGGCCCTTTTTGCAGCCAAGAAGATGCAATCAACCCCCCCCTCCCCTCTCTTTCTTACTTTGTTTTTTTATCATAAAACTCCCAAAGGGTTTTTGAACAGGATTTCCTTCCGTGAATCCAGCTGGTTGGCTTTTTCTCCGTTCCGTTCCAGGGGCCCACCCCCTCTCCTCCGAAATTTCTCCATAATTTTGCATACTAACACGTCAATGACACGGCAAGTTTAGTGCCTCTTTTTTCTGTCTCCTTTTTTAAAAAAGGGAAAAACATTTTCCGTCTTCCATACCTCAGGGGAGTTGCCCAGTTTTCCCGGGAGTTTGAAGATTTTGGGGGAAGGCTGCACAACATTTTGCTCCCTCTTAAGGACCCTGGGGAGATGTTGTCCCGGTCCCATTGCCCTTTGGGGATCGATGTCCCTTAGCAGTTTCTTCACCTCCCCTCTTGTATGTATGTCGTCCAAAACTTGTTGGGTATTCCTTGCTGTGTCCCCATCTGGTCTGTCCCCCAAGTCCCTTTCCCGTTTACTGTAAATACTTCCTTTAAAACTCGTGTTGGCTCCCACACCTCTTGTCGTTTCTTGTGATTCTCCACCTCTTTTCCAGCCTTTTCACCCGGGCCCTTGACTGTTGACTTCCTCCAAGTGGGTATACAGCAGTTTGGGTCAATTTGACTTTCGATGCATGTCGTTTTCAACTGTCGGGGCCCCCCCCCTTATCTGTGCAACTCGTTTCGGTCTTCACTAATCTCCTTGTTTTCCTGGGCCCCATGCCTCCGTACCTTTTCCATTCTCTTGCCTTGTTTTTGCCCCCCCTACCTTCGGGGAAACCAAGGCTCTTTTGGTCTTCCTATATTTCTTTCCCTTGGGGAAAAAAACTTTTTTCTGCTCCTTGCACTTTGTTGCCACATATTCCCTCATCTCGTTTACTGATTTTCCTCCATTTTCGTCCCACTGAACCTCCTGGAAGTTTCTCATACCTGTGATCCCCCCTTTTATAGTTTGGCCCCGTCCCCCCCAGCTCCCGTTACCTCTCCACTTGTAACTCTACTATATAGCAAAATCAGAACCACTACCTAGCTCCAAGGGGGCCCCTCGTAATGATTTTCCTCAATTCTAACGCCAGGGTGAACAAGATCCATCCCTTGCTGGTCTCCTCCCTCCTTTTCTGTTGTGTCCCGACAGTTGATGATGAGGTTTTCAAATACCAATCCCTCACTTTCTCTCCTGTTTCGGGCCCCCATGTGGCCCCGTTTCCCCGGTGTTTGCGTGTGTGTGGTGCGTGGTGGTGTGGCGTGCGTGTGCGTGTGTGTCGTGATGTGTGTCGTGTGTGTGCTACAATACAAAATACATCCAACTTTCCCTATTTAAAACGCAAAAACAAAAACAAAAATCACAGACACCCCAAAAAAACCATTAAAAAAAAAAAAAAAACAAACAATTTTAAAAAAATACCAAAATGCCCCCCCAAAAAAATCACAGATTTCAGAAAGACAACGAAACAAAAATTTTGAATAAAAAATTTTCTCGGAAAAAAAAAAAAAATTTTCACAAATACCTCCGGATTTAAAACATGATTTTTTCAACCGGGGGTTCTGTTTGTTTTTTAATTGAGCCCAATGCTAGCATATAGTAATTCCAGTCCTGCGGTATACCAACATATATCTGTTGCATCTATAACTAAAGTAGAGTTAATAAATTAAATAAAAATTTTGGGTTAGAAGAATTAAAAAAAGGGAAATGTGATTTAAAAAAAAATTTTTACAAGATTCTAAACAAAATTTTTCTAAAAGGCACTGAATTACCGTAGGGGGTTAATTAAGTTGGTGCTTTTTTATAATAAAGGGGGGAAGCGTAACCCGGGGTTTATAGGGGCCCCGGGGGGGGGGATTGGAAGGCATTCGGCTTAATTGGGGGGAATTGGAGCACAGACCCCAATTCCCTAAATCAAGAGCCCCTCCCAAAATCAAGGAACCTTTCTTGGGGGGGTAAAGTTGGGCAATATTATTTGTCGGGCCGAATGGGTAAAATTGGTCAATTACAAGAACTCTTTAAAATTTAAAGTTTTTCAAACATTTTCTTTTAAAATTTTTGAAAATTATTTTTTTTCTTTTTTTTTAAAAAAATTTTTAATGATTTTATCCCAAATATCCCGGGCATTCGTAGCCATTAAAAAAGCATAAATTAAAAACGAATCTCAGTAGGTTTTTACAAAGGGGCTTTTCCTGCCTTACAATTTTTTAAAACTTTTTCACAAAGGGTATTTGGGAGGTAGATCTGGAAATGAATATGATATTTTTTTAATGGATTCGTGGGGGCTTTTGACAGGGTCCCACCAAGGGGACTTTTGGGGAAAAATTTTAAGGCCAGGGGAACAGGAGGAAAATTTTTTTCCGGATAGAGGCATATTGAAAAAAGGGCAGAAGATTTTGCTAAATGGGGAGAAATCAGAGTGGGGAAGCGCCCGGCGGTTTCCCCAGGGGTCATGTTGTGCCCCTGCGTTACATCTACAAAAACGCATGATGAGGGCATAAAGAGCGACATCAGCAAGTTTCCCGATGACACAAAAATAAGTCGTCAAATTTCTTTGACGAGGACTTTAGAGCCCCGGGAAAAGTTTGAAAAACTGATGCAGTGGTGGAAAGTGGCAGATGCAGTTTAATATAACAAATTTTAAAGTTCAATGTTGGACGGACAATAACCATCCCAAAATAAAAACAAAATAATGTAGATCTTAATATTACAATTGCAAAAAAGTTTAGGGGTTTCTGGTTAGCAGTATCTGAAACCAAGACAAAGTGCAAAAGTGTTCGCAATAAAGCTAATAGAAACCTTGGTTTCAAAAAGAAGCTAAATAATGGGAGTCTCGGTTGTTCTTCAATTAACATCCTTTGGGTTGGGCCTCTTTAGATTATGTGACAGTTTTGGTCACCGTTTTACAAAATGGTAAATGCTCGGGAAAAACGTACAAAGGGGTGACAAAGTTGACCCCTGAATCAAAACCTTCCCTATGGGATAGACGGGGGCCCTTAAATCTGCACCTCTAGAAAGACGTAAAATTGGGGGGGAATTTTGAGGTGTAAAAATGGAAGACGGAAATAAAAAAAGAGAATGAAAATAGTGTGCTAAAAAATATTAGCCTAACAGGTTTGGCAAGGTTTTAATTTGGGAAAAAAATCAGATTCAGGAAGGAAATAGGAAAGTACTGGTTTGGAAATTTGGTTGGGATAGGGGAAAAAAAACCCCAAGTAAGTTAAGGGCCAAAAACGTTTTTGTGTTTAAGGGGGTGGATAAAACTGAGGGGATGTGGGGGGGTGTATTTGGGACTGAAGCTTGTGTACCAGGTCGGTTCCCGGTTTTCCCTCCTTAAGCATGTTCCCGACCTGATAGGTGGGTGAAAAGGGCTTAAACCCGGTAGGAGATTTGAACCTCCTCGCAGGGGCCAGTGGGCCTCTGCAGGTTCCTTCGTTTTATGTTACGTTAGAATGATTTTTTGCGAAATTTTTGCATACACAAATTTTTGCTTGGGGCCCTTTTGGGAAGAAGACGCGTTTTTAAGCCAAAAAAGCATATATAATTTTATATATAAAAAATATAAAATTAAAATATATATATATATATATTTTTCTAATATTAAATATAAATTTTAATTATTTTATCATTTTATTAAAAGTTTTTCGGTTAAAAGCAAAAAATTTGTCGCTACCGGCCAAAAAATTGGGAAAGAATGAATGTAATTGTTTAGTGATGTGGTAAAGGGGGAAACTGGAGGGGGGGAGTGGGGGGGTGGGGGGGAAGGGAAAAAAGGGGAGAAAGTTGTTTGTTGTGGGTGGGGTTTTTGTTGGGTGGTGTTTGTTTTTTTTTAAAAACCTTAAAAAAAATTTAAAAATGGAAATTCTAACAACCCCCAGAAAAATTTAAAACCTAAAAATTTAAAACCAGTAAGAATCAAAAAAAACCACTTATTTTTAAAATTTTTAAAAAGGGGGAAAAATAAAAAGGGGGGAAATTATAACGTAGGGGGGGAGGGAAGGTTGGGTTATTGGGGGGAAAATATTTTGGTTTGGTTTTGGGGGAAAAAGCTCCAAAAACCTGTAAACTCCAAAATAACAACCGGGAAAGAAAATTTTAACTAATAACTCATTCAAAAATCCAAAATTATTTTTGGGGGACCCCCCCAAAAATTTTTAATAAAACCCTAAAAAAGAAAAAAAATAAAAGGTTAATATTCCCCAGAGATAGAATTTGAAACCAACTGTGAACTTTATTACACCAAACGTGATACTGTAACACCAACTGTGATAGTTGCTACAAAAAAAAAATGTGATACGTTGTTTCACCAAAAAGTGATACTGTTGACACCAACTGGATATGTTTTACACCAACTGTGATTCTGTTCACACCAAATGTATACTGTTGCTACACCAATGTGAAATGTTGCTACACAACGTGTACGTTTCACACCAACTGGATACTGTTTGCTACACCAACTGTGACTGTTGCTACCCAAAAGTGATATGTTGTACCCAATGTGTACTGTTGCTACACCAACGTGTACTGTTCTACACCAACTTTTACTGTTGCACACCAAAAAGTATTTGGGGCTACACCAAAGTGATACTGTTGCACCCCCAACTGTGTATGTTGCTACACCAACGTGATCTGTTGCTACACCAATGTGATATTTTTGCAAAACCAACTGTGATACGTTGCCAACCCAACGTGTATTTTTGCTCACCCAAATGTGATAGTTGCCACCAAATGTGTTGTTGCTCACCAACTGTTACTGTTGCTACACCAACTGGATATTGTTTCTACACCAAATGGATCTGTTGTTTACACCAACTGTGATACTGTTTTACACCAACTGTGATATTTTTGCTACACCCAAATGTGAAAAGTTTCTACACCAACTGGATTTTTGTTCTACCAAATTGATCTGTTGAAAACCAACGTGATATGTTGCACACCAAAGTGTATGTTGCTACACCAATGTAATTTTTTTGCTCACCAACGTGATATGTTGAAAACCAATGTGTCTGTTGCTACACCAACTGTTTATGTTGCTACACCCCCGTGATATGTTCTCCCAAATGTTTGGGGTACCCGTTGTACACAAAATGTATCTGTTGCTACACCAACTTGATACGTTGTACACCCAAAATGTGATATGTTTATAACAAAAACTGTGATACTGTTGTAACCCCAAAAAAGATACTGGTAACAAAATGTGAAACTTTGTACACCCAAAAGTATACTGTTTCACACCAACTGTGATACTGTTTCTACACCAACTGTGATACTGTTGCTACACCAACTGTGAACGTTGCTACACCAAAGTGTACTGTTGCTACACCAATGTGAACTGTTGCCCCAACTGGATCTTTTGTACACCAAATGTGATTGTGTACACCCAAATTTGATACTGTTGCTACACCAAATGTGTACTGTTTCACACCCAAATGTGATATGTTGTACACCCAAATGTGATACTGTTGCTCACCAAAGTATACTGTTGCTACACCAAAGTTTAAGTTTCACCAACTGTGATACTGTTGAAAACCCCAAAGTGATACTGTTGTACCCAAATGTGATATGTTGCTACCCAACTTGTACTTTTCTACACCAACTGTGTATGTTGCTACACCACTGGATACTGTTCTACACCAACTGTGATACTGTTGCTACACCCCAAATGGTATGTTGCACACCAACTGTGTACTGTTGCTACCCAACTGTGATACTGTTTCTACCCAACGTGATACGTTGCTACACCAAATGTGAAAATGTTTCTACACCAACTGTGATTACTGTTTGTACACCAACTGTGATACGTTGTACACCCAAATGGATACTGTTGCCCCCAATTGTTTTGTTCTACAACCCAATTGTACTGTTTCTACCCAACTGTGATACGTTTTCTACACCAACTGTGTACTGGGCTACCCAACTGTGATTTCGTTGAAGTAGGAAGATTAAAACCCCAAAAAGATCCCCAAACATATTATAATGAATCAAAAAAAAATTTGCTAAAGGAAAAATACTTTCGATCTTGGAGTTATCGAAAGGTTTGCCCCCGGAAATATTGGGCCCGTTATCCTACTTTTTTTTAAAAAGTAAACACAGATGTAAACAGTTAACAAAATCATTAAAATTAACAGATGCCACAACCTAAATAAAATTGTAAAAATTATTAACAAATCACTTTACACATCCATCAATAAGGGATTCCTTTTGATTTTAACCCAAATTTCCAAGTATCCGGGTCACCCAAAATAATTAACGGGTAACCCAAATCCCAAAAATTTTTTGTCCAAAAACCCCCCAAAAAGAAAAAAACCCAAACCAAACAATCAATCACAAATGACACGTTTTTTAAAAACAAATATTAATGCCCGTAACCCGAAAGCCCATTGGCAGGGCCCGAAATTTAAACCAAACCATACCCCCGGGGGGGTTAGAACCCGCGTCAAAAAACCCAAAAAATCCAACAGTGGGGCCCGGGATTTTGGGGCTCTGACGGGGGCTCTAACCCCACCCGTATTATGGTTTGTTTGTAATCGTGTCATTCGTTTCCCCAGTTTAAAGTTTCAAAAGAACCAGGGTTCTTTTTACCTAATTAAAAAAACAGTCCCTCCATTATCAACTTTTTTTTTCCTCCATTTTTTTTTGCACAAAAATTCACGAAAACATTGACCCCCCGGGCCCCCTTAATCATCACAAATTTTCCATCACCACAAAAAATGACTTGACCCCAATGATGACTGAAAAATGATCATCAAGAAAAAAGGTATACATACATAAAAATCTAAATGAAAAACCCAAATAAATTTTCATCTGTTTTTTCGAGCACTATAAATAATGAATGAATTCAAATTTTTCCCGGGGAGTGCCAGAAAAACCCTAATTTAATTATAATTCATATTCCCACTATAACAACGAAATATAATCAGTTAAACCATTTTGTAAAGGTCATGCATGGAAAAAGCTTGCACCCTTTTCATAGCCATTTTTCCCCCCCCCTTTGCACACGACGCTCCTAAAATCCCTTTCCCCTCGCCCTTTTAATCCCTTTTAAATTACCAAACTGACATGTAATCAACTTGTAATCCAGACGACAATTTTTTGCAGTAGGGGGGCATGGGCCCTTATTTTAAAAAATACATCTCCCAGGTTAGCAAAAAACACAGACAAGGGTGAAAGTAAATGTACAGTGTGTCAGTGGCTTAAAAGTTTTCTTTTTAAAGTATTTGTGCGATCCAGGAAACTGTTTAAAAGGAAATTATAGATTTTTCCCGTAACGTAAAAATTTGCAATAAGTGGTTTAGAAAATTTTGACAAGTTGATGAGACACATGTGCAATTTTTGGGTTTATCTTTATTTGGGGAAACTTTGGGGCCCACCCATGGTTTTCTTCAGTCTAATGTAAAGAGGTAAACAGTCCCTCGGGGCTGAGAAATGTTCAGGTAATCAGCCCCAAAGGGACTGATTACCTGAAACTCCCCTCTCGTCCACCTTTTTCCCTGCACTTGGGCCCGAAGAAGCCACGGATGTGAAAAACTTCCGGAAATAAAGATACCAAAAACTACACAAATTCCCCATTAAACATTCAAAAAAAAAAAAAAAAAGCATATTTTTCCCAGTAACCCAAAAAAAAAAAAAAAAAAACAGTACGAAATTTCCAATTTGCAAACAAAGTACTCTAAAAACTTTTGTTAAAAAAATTTTAAAGTTTTTTGTTGCTTTTTGGGCCCGTGTGTATCGCAAGGGGTCTCTTGCCACCCTCCCACTACAAAAAATACAGCGTGCCCCCAAAGGGTCTCGGGCCACCCTCCCCCTAAATAAAAACAGGGGTGCCCAAGGCTTCGTGGGCCAAACCCCCCCCTACATAAATTCAGCGTGCCCCAAGGGTTCCCCGTGCCCCCCCCACTACATAAAACAGCGTACCCAAGGGTCTCGTGTCACCCTCCACTTTCATAAAAAACAGCGAAAACCCCAAGGGTTTTCGTCCAAACCCCCCACACATAAATTCCGCGCCCAAGGGTCTCGTGCCACCCCCCAACCCAAAAATTTCAGCGTAACAAAAAATTACCGCTTTGGTGGGAAAATTTTAATTTCCCCGAACTGCCTCTCGGGTGCTTTTTTCCCTAAAAATAACCAATCACACATTGGGAAAATTTCCTGGACATTAGTGTTCCGTTCCCCGCCCCCCAAGGCCGTCCAATTTATTCTTGGTAATTAAACCCCAAAAAGGTTTTTTTGGGCTTTTTACAAGATTATTTTCACTTTGCCACTGGACACTAACACTGAAAAAACTACATTATTTTTTAATTTTTTATTTTTTGCTGCATATAATTATAATATATATATAATAATATATATATAAATATATATATAAATAAATATAAAATAAAATATAATTTATATATATATTATATTTTTATATTTTTTACACACACACACATGCGTTTGAAGACTCAAGGAATTATAAAAGTGAAAAAAGTAAACCCCTCTCACTCTCGCCCTCTCGCTCTCTTCCCCCACTCCACTCCCCCTTTTTCAAACCCCTTAAACCCATTTCCCTCCTTCCCTTCATTCTCCGCACAAAAAAAATCCCTACGGAACCTACTCAACTGGAAAAAAAAAAAAAACCTTCCAAAAAGGGCCCTTCACTGCCCCACTTCGATTTTTTTTTGGGGTTTCCCCTTTTTACCCTTTCGGGGTTGAAAACTTTACCCGGGAGACATAAAATTTTCCCCCAAACCCCCTGTTTTCCATGTACGATAAATGGGCGAAACGGTGAGCAACTTTTAAAGGAAAACACTGAAACCCGGGATCTGAAAAAAGAAAAAGTTTTTTTTATAGTTTCGTTTAAAATTTTTTTTAAAAGGGGATTTAATTTGTAACTCCTTGCGCAGGCTCCAATTTTTTTTATGGCAGTTTTTATGTAATTTCTGACTGGTTGAAAGTATATATGTTTCAAAATATTTTTTTAAATCAAATATGTGAGAGAAATATTTGAGAGAAAAAATATTTGAGAAAAAAAAAATTTCCCAGGTTAACGAGGAGCAAACGTGCATGAAGGCCATAGGCACCAACAGTCTGGTTGATCAAAGGTTAGAAATCCATGCAAATTCGGCATGCGAAGAAAATCGCTTTTTATTCATCAATATGTCTATTATTTGCCTTTTTATGTTTTTTTTTAGGTATATTGAATACATTATTTTGAGTGATGGTGAATGAGTCAGTAGATGGGCGAATGAGTCATAGAGGGGTGAGTCAGTAGATGGTGAATTAGTCAGTAGAGGGGTGAATGAGTCACTAGATGGTGAATGAATCAGCAGATGGATGAACGAGTCTGTAAATGGGTGAATGAGTCAGTAGATGGGTGAGTCAGTAGATTGGTGAATGAGTCATAGATGGGTGGACAAGTGATGGAGAGAGGGCGGTGAAGACCGGGTGAAAATACAGGTCAAACAAGACTGGTCGAGTGAAAAGGCAGGGAATCCAACAACTTTGTCTCTGTTTAGAGATGTGCCGCCCCTCCTCAATTTGCTTGAATGAGAAAGTAGTTGAAAGATTAGAATAAATCTTCCTAAAGACATGACGTCAGATTCATCCCTCTAATTTGATCAACTCAATTGAGCCGACTTAACCAGCTTATGAACTGCAAGTCAAGTCAGCCAGCCAGCTGTATGAACTGTAAGCCAGCCAACCAGTCAACTATAAGAACTGTAGGCTAATCAACCAGCTATACGAACAGCAAGCTAACCCCCTAGGCAAACAAGTCCAGCTAGCCAGCTATACGAACAAGCTAACCCCCTAGGCAAACAAGTCCAGCAAGCCAGCTATACGAACAAGCTAACCCCCTAGGCAAACAAGTCCAACGAGCCAGCTATACGAACAACAAGCTAACCTCCTATGCAAACAAGTCCAGCTAGCCAGCTATACGAACAGCAAGCTAACCCCCTAGGCAAACAAGTCCAGCTAGCCAGCTATACGAACAAGCTAACCCCCTAGGCAAACAAGTCCAACGAGCCAGCTATACGAACAACAAGCTAACCTCCTATGCAAACAAGTCCAGCTAGCCAGCTATACGAACAAGCTAACCCCCTAGGCAAACAAGTCCAGCGAGCCAGCTATACGAACAGCAAGCTAACCCCCTAGGCAAACAAGTCCAACGAGCCAGCTATACGAATAACAAGCTAGCCTCCTATGCTAGCCAGCTATACGAACAGCTAGCGAGCCAGATATACGAAGAGCCAGCGAGGCAGCTATACGATCGGCAGCAGAAAGACAGCTAGCAGCCAGCCGAGCTATCTCTCCAAGGACCTGCTCGTCAGTTGAAGGTCGTGTTGTGTCTTCCTGACCTGCCTCACCATGACCATGGTTACAGCAGCATCGACTCCCCACACACCCTGGACGTAGCTACAACAGATGCCACCCAACACGCCACTACACTCACAGCCATCAAAGGATGCTGGAACGACAGCTTCGTTCCCCTCCTCCCCGCGCCAGCCATGGCCGGTGTCGAGTTAACTCTGTCCTCTCTGATAATCTGCGGATTCATGGCATCCACTGCTTCCTGCTCTGTCAGTAAGCACACCCTCAGGAGTGTGCTGACCATCTGCCGGAACATGCTCTGTTGTTCCGTGGAGGTGATTGTGTTGAGAGATGGCTGGGTTTCGGCGAAGACAGAGACTTCGCACAGCAAGTTTTCATTTCAACGCCGTTTCGCACTGCGACTAGCCGAAGATTCGAGCCCATGTTGTTTTGGCCAGCCGCACGGTGAGTTCGAATCTTCGGCTAGTCGCAATGTTATTGATTCAATACCTCTCGTTCGTGGTTACAATAATATAAAATACTGATTGTGGAGGCTAGTACACCAAACGGGGAGTAGAATAAAATTAGCTCACAGGCACCCACACCACCGTATGTCCTCGAATCACGGTAAAACACCTAGCTCTGCTGGATGCGTGATTTATGTAGGATTGCGTGGTCCTGTGGGTTAGACCATCATGTGTGATTTTTGCTCACCATGGGGCGGGCATAGACGACAGGGGTTCGAATCCTCGGCTAGTCGTAGTGTTCTTATTGATTTAATACCACTCGTGATTAATATATATATATATATATATATATATATATATATATAATATATATATATATATATATATATATATAATAATATTATATAATATATATATCAACAAGTCGGGCCGTCTCCCACCGAGGCAGGGTGACCCAAAGAGAAAGAAAATCCCCAAAAGAAAACACTTCATCACCATTCAACTTTTCACCTCGCTCACACATAAACACTGTTTTCGCAAGGGGTGCCCAGAATACAAAGTTTAGAAGTATATACGTATAAAAATAACAATATACTCTCCAAACTGCCAATATATATATATATTATATATATATATATATATATATATATATATATATATATATATATATATATATATATATATATATATATATATATATTTATAAAACATTTTTCGCAAAGACGACGACTGTTATTTGAGAATGAGAGAGACTGACTGTCAAATGTTGGATAAGAGTGTTTCCTGGTTTTCACTGGCTTGGTGGAAGGCAGAATGAAAGCTTCCTGGCTTCACTTGGCTTGACCATGTCATGGAGGATGCTCGCCGGACTTCCTCTCCCTTATATCAGTGGGTGGAGATCACAGGATTCTAATCGCCCTGTTCCGCCTGCCTCACCAACCACTGCACCCACGTTATCATCCACCACTCACACGTCCATAACCCACCACTCACCCACCTCTAACCCTCTTCGTGACGCAGAGGAAGAAAATAATAACATAAACATTAACACACAAAAGAAGACTAAAGAAGAATGATTTATAATTTTGTAATAAGTTTAATGTACTAGAAAAATGTCGTTGTTGCTGTTGTATTCCAATGATTTTCATTATTATATATTATTCTGTTACATAATTATTGCGTTATATTATTATTATTATTATTATTATTATTATTATTATTATTATTATTTAAGTGGTTGCCTGAAATATTTTTGTCTACCTCCTTTAATTTTTGGTTATTATTTCGCTTATAACACGAGAATGTCACATCCGATCGGCTTCAAATTTTCGACCCTGATGCACGGTAACTAGGGCCAGATTCTAGGAACAACTGGCAAGTGCAGCCGCCCTATAGCCAAAGTTGTTGAAGTCATTCCCAGCATCTGGGAGTGACTGTGATAACTTCACCGAGTTTCTCAGCGGTGGATCTTCACACTTCGAAAAAAACATGAAACAGTACCTCCTGATTCAGGGACAGCAAACAACAAACAACTAACAACAAACAACAACATCTCAGAACCAGCATCTCAAATAGTTCATCCAGCTACCCGGTGGTGGGCCGAGGGCCCAGAATGCTGCAGGCATTTCCTCTCTGGATAGCAACACTGAGTCTCTGAAAGAGAAATCTGGCCGCTCTGGGGTCCTTGGTTTCTGTGACGAGTTTTTCATCTAACTCTTTCTCCTAACTTCTTCTGTTAGAAAAGTTAGTTCATTTCAAATAGATCAGTAAACTAGCAATTATTTCAAGGCTTTGGCGATGGTAGTGAGAGAGAGAGAGAGAGAGAGAGAGAGAGAGAGAGAGAGAGAGAGAGAGAGAGAGAGAGAGAGAGAGAGAGAGAGAGAGAGAGAGAAAGAGAAGCGTGCTGGGTTCATTGTTATGGAATGTCTACTTCAACGACCTTCTTCATATCATCCCAGAATCACATGCTTATGCAGACGACTGTACACTGACATTCACTTCCAAGAGAAGAAATGCCAGCTGCTCTAAGCTACATCAATCACCAGCTGAGAGCTATAACAGCTTGGGGAAATAGATGGCAAGTAACATTTGCACCTGAGAAAACGCAAATGATGATCGTCTCTAGGCACCATGATGGTAATGCTGGTGCAGTAGTAAGGATGAATGGGAGGGTGTTGGCACCTGGAGAAGAAGTTGATATCCTTGGGGTGAAATTTGACTCCAAACTAACCATGAAGAACCATGTTGTATATCTTGCAAACAAGGCAGCCAGGAAGCTTACAGCACTTCGCCGTATCTCGCATCTGTCTTGACAGTAGGGGTTGCAAGATCCTGTACGAGGCACAAGTACGCTCACACCTTGAGTATGCTCCACTTTCTTGGTTTGCCTGCCCCCCTCTCATCTGCGACTGCTTGACAGAGTAGAGAACAGAGCAAGACGTCTCATCTCTCGCCTGGACCCATCCTGGATAGATCTGTCATTTCAGCAGAGCCTTCAACATAGGAGGGATGTGGGTGGCCTTACTGTTATATACAAGGCCAATATTGTCAAAGTACCACACTTGGATCCACTTCGAGGACAGCGTGAAACAAGCTTTAATGCCACAAGACGGGCAGAAAGCAGCAACTTCACTCTGGCTGTACCCTTCTCCAGAACATCACTCCAGAAGATCCTATATACCCAGGATGACTCGAGTATGGAAGACATTCGTACAGCATAATGATGTCAACGAGATAAAGTCAGTTGATCAAATGAAAATGCTGGCCCACAGATGGCTCCAACTTCATCCTGTTCCCTACTTGTATGTCTCATAACAATAAAAATGCTTTCAAATGAGCTGATGTAGGTAACAGCTCTTAGCTTGCCAATAAAGCTAGGAATCCTTAACCTGTAAATAGCTTGTCAATAAAGCTAGGGATCCTTAACCTTGTCAAACCCTGTGTAAAAGAGAGAGAGAGAGAGAGAGAGAGAGAGAGAGAGAGAGAGAAGAGGAGAGAGAAGAGAGAGAGAAGGAGAAGAGAGAAGAGAGAGAGAGAGAGAGAGAGAGAGAGAGAGAGAGAGAGAGAGAGAGAGAGAGAGAGAGAGAGAGAGAGCAGTAGAAGACAGCTAGACAATCACCTTAAAAGATAGATAGGAAAAAAAGTAGGTGCGAGAAACTGAGCAAGAGACAGGGACCAGCAATAAACAAATCCTCCCAACTAACTCCCAAACTTTTCCAATACACTAATGTGATTGTTTACAAACTCGTTGCTAAATCACCTGTTTATACAGGACCGTCTCGCAGTGAGATCAGCACGACTTGCCGTGCTGATCTCACTACTTGTCCTGCTGATCTGAGTCCGCACCCAGCACCCAGCCTGGTTTGCACGACCCGTCGCCCAATGAGCACCCAAACCTAGTCAACACGTTTGCGTAAACGGGATCGCATGACTTGGGCTTCAGTTTCCCATGAAAATGTTTGTTATCTCTGCCTGACAAAAGATTTAAAACGCCTCCCAAATATTACAACCTATCGGCTGCAACTAGAGTTCACGGAGACATGTAACTTCACTGGTGATAGTCCCTTTCCTTCCCTCCTCTTTATCACCCTTCTTCCTACCCCAACCTTTTTCTCTGTGTGCCTGCTTTTTCCCCTTCTCTTTATTCAGTTTCCCCTCGTCCATCCGTCAGGGCGTTGTCAGAATACGTTTCGTGTGATTCGGAACATGTTCAACCCTTTCAAGCAGGGTAGATTGAAGAGCAGGGAGAGGAGCGGTAGAATAGGAGTAAGAGAGAACAGAAAAGGAGTAAGAGAGAGTGCAAAAGTGGAATAAATATATATATATATATATATATATATATATATATATATATATATATATATATATATATATATATATATATATTTCTTTAACACAATTAAGGTACGAACAGATGTCTTCTTCGAGGGACCAGGCTGAGGTTTGGCAGACGGTAACTCGACAAATCAACCAAACTTGAAACGCTGCACCCAGATCCTCAATGAACACTCACACACACCAACATTCTCCACTATTTCTTTCGTTTGGTGCCCAGCTTTGTGAAGCCCTATGATTTGAGCTATAGTTTCATGTGTTAAAGACTTCCTTTTACCCATAATCAAACATGTATAGCCCAAAAACCAAAGGGAACACGGGAGAAAAGATGTGGCGGATGAGAGACAACAGTGCAACACTTCCTCTCATCACGGCAGCCACGTGAGCAATGAGAAGTCACTGTGAAGTGTGGCGGTAGGCCGAGACACCATGCTAATGGCTGCTACCCAGCAGAATGCACTGACGATAAAAGACCCCCCTGTATGGTAGGCCTTTGATTTTCGTCACGGCATTATGCCGGGGTGCTCACCCGGCATAATGACGTGACGAGCACTGTAAAGCAGTGTAGCCGTACAGTGCGTGTGTTCCTTATTTTGTCGATTAAAAATAAAATCCTGGATTCACTGTTCTCTCCGCCAGAACATCAGTGAATATCTCTCACTCTACTCTCACTCACTCACACACACACACACATCACACACCACACACCACACACACACACACACACATCAAAACAAAACAACGTCACCGTCCGTCGTATTTCACGCCTGGTGATAGAGTTTGCACACAGGTTGGCATAAAAAACACAGTCCCATTGAATTCTGGGGAGGATGGCAGTTAATTTAGTCTGTTCTCGGTTATTTCCAGGGAGGTTGTGGTATGTCTAAGCATAACTCTAACCTGTTTCGAGGGCTCTCCCAGGCGGCCCACAGGTCCTGACAGCCAGCACATCCAGGCTGATCCGCTACCTGTAGCAGGAAGGATGATCATTTAAAAAAAAAATTATGTCTACGTTCCGGCAATTTTTCTTACGTCTTCTGGTAATAAACTGAAGGATCTTGGGCCACTGAGGTTGACATATTGTTCTCTTACTGAAGCTATAGCTTCACCCTTTACTGGAGGTATTCCAGACCTAATTTCACGTCCTTCGTTCCACTAAGTTGTTATAGCAGTGAGGAGGTTAGGGACCTGGCCCTTGAGTGTCATCTAAGCATATATTATCAGGTGTCTTTCTCTGTTTCAGAGAGGACAATTCAAGTGCTCTGAGGCGTCCCCAGTAGCCTGGATATTTTATTGATTCTAAGCGGGCAGCATACTACCTTTGTACATTTTCCAATTTTGCTCTATCTCTTACTTCAAAAGAGGCTGTAAGCACAGAACAATAATCAAGCCGTGATAAAACAAGTCATTCCAAAAGTACCGTCCTTGGCGTTGCTCTTCTTGCTCTGAAACTTCGACATTTTCCAGGCCTTTGCTGCACTTAAACTGTTTTCCAAATAAGAAATCATCTGACATAATCATTCCTAAGCCTTTTATCTGATCATCATATTTTAAGAAATAGCCAAGCTGTATTCTGTACATTAGAGTCTTCATTCTTCGCATACCTAAGCAGTTAAGACACACGTACAACAATTGGGTATCTTTCCATGAAAACACTTCGCAACCAGTGACAGTCATCTTTTTATTTTCAATTGTCCATCGGAAAATTCTGTTGATATTTTTTTCTTAGTTTTTCTGTGTCTTCTACTGAGTTGATTTTCAATTCTTATTATATTATCTGCAAAATACAGGTAGCTGTGGTACTCTTATCAATGTCTACCATGAAGGTGAGAAACAGTAATGGTGCTAGAACTGTGCCTTGGAGTAAAGAAGTACTTACCCCCTGTTATGCCTGTCTGACCTCCGTTTTTGACCAACTGTGCAATGGTGGCATTTCTCAGATACTTTAACGAAATTCATGTAGATTACTGCAGCCTTTCATTAGCCTTCCTAAGCCTTACTTATCTTGGAATAGTTATCAAACAGTTGTAAAAGGTAAGATCCTCATGCTTTAACACAACGTTGTCTTGGTTTTATGGAGCATGTTGTTAGATTAAACCTTCGGTGTTTCTGTGTACATCTGGGAGGCATAATTAAAGTTGCCACACTGAAGAAAATATAGAACGAATCTTCCTAGTGATGGTTATTGAGACTTCAAGAAGCAAGGTTTAACATGGAGAAATATTGTCGTCCACATGTTAGTATATTGATACCAGACCTGTGTCACACAGCAGTGATACCACCCTTGTGCCACACAGGCTATTGATACCAGCCTTGTGTTACACAGCAGTGATACCAGCCTTGTGTCACACAGGCTATTGATACCAGCCTTGTGTCATACAGGCTAGGGATACCAGACCTGTGTCACACTGTCTAGTGATGCCAGACCTGTGTCACACAGGCTAGTGATACCAGACCTGTGTCACACAGGTTAGTGATACCAGCCATGTGTCACACAGGTTAGTGATACCAGACCTGTTTCACACAGGCTAGTGATACCAGCCTTGTATCACACAGGCTAGTGATACCGGCCTTGTGTCACACAGACTAGTGATACCAGACCTGTGTCACACAGGTTAGTGATACCAGCCTTGTGTCACACAGGTTAGTGATATCAGACCTGTGTCACACAGGCTAGTGATACCAGACCTGTGTCACACAGGCTAGTGATACCAGCCTTGTGTCGCACAGGTTAGTGATACCAGACCTGTGTCACACAGGCTAGTGATACCAGACCTGTGTCACACAGGCTAGTGATACCAGACCTGTGTCACACAGGCTAGTGATACCAGCCTTGTGTCACAAAGGTTAGTGATACCAGACCTGTGTCACACAGGCTAGTGATACCAGACCTGTGTCACACAGGCTAGTGATACCAGCCTTGTCACAGCAGTGATACCAGCCTTGTGTCACACAGGTTAGTGATACCAGACCTGTGTTACACAGGCTAGTGATACCAGACCTGTGTCACACAGGCTAGTGATACCAGCCTCGTGTCACACAGGTTTAGTGATACCAGACCTGTGTCACACAGGCTAGTGATACCAGACCTGTGTCACACAGGCTAGTGATACCAGACCTGTGTCACACAGGCTAGTGATACCAGCCTTGTGTCACACAGGTTAGTGATACCAGACCTGTGTCACACAGGCTAGTGATACCAGACCTGTGTCACACAGGCTAGTGATACCAGACCTGTGTCACACAGGCTAGTGATACCAGCCTTGTGTCACACAGATTAGTGATACCACCACAATTATCAATCCATTGCAATGTTCTACCTTCACTAAATTGACAGGAATGCCTACTACCCCATTCCATCATCATCCCCGCCGCCGCCGCCGCCGCCAAAACAACAAGCAACGAAAACAACCACCACCGGCACCACCACCTAAAAATCTGATGTTTATGGCGTAATAACCTCGTAATTTTAGGTGATTAAGCCAACTAATTTTAGGAGGAACCACAACTCACAGTGACACAACAATT
>NC_069461.1:7199973-7204973 GCF_026875155.1 Cherax quadricarinatus | reverse complement strand
ACGGTATCAAGCCTGGGAAGGTTAAACAAAAACCCGGCAACGGGAACAGAACCTGGCAACCGGGGGTCAGAACCCCGGCAACGGTATCAGAAACCCGGGAAAGGGGATAAACCGGCAACGGAAACGAACCCCGGCAAAAAGGGAAACAGAACCTGGCAACGGTATCAAAAAATCTGGGGACGGTTCAGAACCAGGGAACGGTATCAAGCCCCCCGGGAAAAAGGGACGAAGGGGCCCGGCAACGGTATCAGAAACCGGGGAACGGTATCAGAACCTGGGAACGGTGTCAGAAAACCCGGGGAAAAAGGTTTTCAAACCCCGGCAACGGTAACAGAACCAAAGGGAACGGTATCAAATCTTGACAAGGGGTTCAAATCTCTGACAACGGCATTAGAACCCCGATAAAAGGCATCGAACCTCTCCCCAACGCATCAGAAACCCCCTGGGTAAAGGTATTTAGAACCCCGATAACGGCATCAGAACCCCTCAAAACGGAAACAAACCTCTGACAACGGGGAGCATGGGCCCAGATTTTCAACAGAATTTCTTATACCTCCTCAGAGCCAAACCTGAAAATTTCATTTTTTAAAAATTGAATACAAAAAAATTTTAAAAATTCCGAATCCCCCCCTTAAAATTTTCAAAAAACTTTTCGGAAAAACTCGGAGGGCTGGGGTGGCAACACGAGAACAGATCTTCCGGGGTAGCGGATCGGGTTGAAACCGTTTTGAAGGTTTTTTGGAGGGGGTGGGGTCGCTTTTTTTAAAACTTTGCTTACAATTTTTTCCGAGAGCTTTTTAAAACCCCCATTTAAAATGTCAATTTAGCGCTTTCGAATCTCGGGGTCGAAATTTAAGTGTGGGCCCAAAACCACGTTAAGGGGTTTATATAGCACTCAGGGGTCGACTAGTGACAGGGGAGCTCATTGACCCGGAAAAATGAACTAAAAGCAGTTGGTAAAGAAGTGCTTCCCAGGGGTGTGTGTGTGTTAGTTAAATTACCATTTTTTCCCCAGGCACATGGTTCCCCCATTAGACACTACCCCGGGTGTGTGTGGTGTGTTGTGTGGTGTGGTGTGTGGGGTGTGGGGGTGTGTGTGTGGTGTGTGTGGTGTGTTGTGTGTGTACTCACCTAGTTGTACTTTACCCCAGTTTTAGGTTGGGGGGTCGAGTCCCAGCTCCTGGCCCCCCCTCTTCACTGATCGTACTTTGGTCAATCTCCCTGAGCCGTGGGGCTTTATCATCCTCTGCTTAAAGGGAGTAAGGATCCTGCCTCCACTAAATCGTTCCCAAACTATTCCACTTACTGACAAATCTGGGCTGGGAAAAAATCTCCTAACTTTCCCGTGATTTTACGTTTTTCCTTTTACTTCCCAAAATGTGTCCCCCTTTTTACTGTTCCAATCTCTGGAAAAATCCTGCTTTTTCCACCTTGTCAATTCCTCCCCAGTATTTTGTATGTCTTAACATGTCCCCCCCTATCCTTTCCCGTCCCCCCATTTTCGTCAGGGTTTTAAAATTTCCCCCTTTAAACCCCTCCTCCCTAGGACCCTACTTTTAGCTCTGGGACTAGTTTTGTTCCAAAAAACCTTTTCACTTTTTTAGTTTTTTTCACCCTGCTTGGCTAAAGGGGTGGGTTTTCCCAAAAGGTTCCGCATAAATCCAATATGGGGGCCCAACATACACGGGGTACAGGGGCCTGAATGAAATTTCCCTTTTTAAGATGTCGGGAAAGCTGTTCTGAGGGTTTTCTAGGGGGCCCCCTATGCTGCAAACAGTTATTTGGGTTTTGTGCCTTCGGAGATGTTTTCTGGTGTTATACTCCCCCCCAAGGGTTTTTTTCCTTTAGTGAAAGGTTTTTAATCCTTTACCCCCTAGACCCCCCCTACTCCCTCTGCGGCCTTCTTTGCCCTTCCCCAATCTTATGACTTTTGCACTTGGTGGGATTGAAATCCCCGGAGCCCAATTTCTTTGGGCCAGGTCTGCAGCCGTCCAATCCCCCTTTTTAGTTCTGCCTTTTTCGGGTCGAGTGGGAATTTTTTCTCATCAACTTTACGTCATCTGCAAACAGGGACACCTCAAGTCTATTCCCTTTCCCTCATGTCGTTCACAAATACCAGAAACAGCACTGGTCCTAGGACTGACCCCTGCGGGACCCCGCTGGTCACAGGTGCCCACTCTGACACCTCGCCACTTACCATGACTCCCTGCTGCTTCCTACAAGTATTCCCTGACCCAAATGTAGTGCCTTCCCTGTTATCCCTGCTTGGGTCCTCCAGTTTTTGCACCAATCTCTGGGTGGAACTGTGTCAAACCCCTTTCTTGCAGTCCAAGAAAATGCAATCCCCCACCCCCCCTCTCTCTTGTCTTAAACTGCTTGTCACCATGTCATAGAACTCCAGTAGGTTTGTGACACAGGATTTCCCGCCCTGAAACCATGTTGGCTGCTGTTGATGAGATCATTCCTTTCTAGGTTTTTCCACCACTCTTCTCCTGATAATCTTCTCCAGAATTTTGCATACTATACATGTCAGTGACACTGGTCTGTAGTTTAATGCTTCATGTCTGTCTCCTTTTTTAAAGATTGGGACTACATTTGCTGTCTTCCATGCCTCAGGCAGTCTCCTTGTTTCGATAGATGTATTGAATATTGTTGTTAGGGGTACACATAGCGCCTCTGCTCCCTCTGTGTGTGTGTGTGTGTGTGTGTGTGTGTGTATACGTATGTGATGCCTAGGACGGTGTGTTTACGATACTCCAGCCTCTCGACTAAACACTGGGAGGTGTATATCTCTCAGTACATATATAGTGAGGTGTTTACCAGTTACATATCAATGAAAGGTTTATATTATATAATATATATATATATATATATATATATATAAAATATATATATATAATATATATATAATATATATATGCAAAACAGCCACTTGCATATTCTGAAATCACCTGTTTACTGTGATCTTATTGCATATATATATATATATATATATATATATATATATATAATATATATATATATATAATATATATATATGCAAAACAACCACTTGCATATTCTGAAAACACCTGTTAACCGTGATCTTATTGCATATATATAATATATAAATATATAAATATATATATATATATATATTTTATATATATATATATATATATATAATATATATACATATATATATATATTTTATATACGCTAGTTTTTTTCAATGTATATACACTGAATGCCTTTCATTATTCATAAATACGCCAAGACTTCTCTCTCAGTGTATATAAACTATATAAACTGAGTGTTATCTCTCTCAGTGTACATAGCAGGAGAATCGCCCCTCATTATTCACAGTCAGATATCAGTTCACTCCCTATACCAGGAGTTACATTCCTTTCTTTTGACTGATGGACAAACCAATTTCAATCAACTTCAGGTCAACTCCACGTCCCCCAACAGGTAAAACTACTCTCCTCCCTCGTTAGGGTTACCAGGTCGCTCTTTATATCACAGAAGAAAGCAATTCACATCACCGCTCCCTTCCATCCACGCTCCTTGTGACCTTCTGTGGAGCGCAGCAGCCTGTGTGAAATCCCACACTGGGCAACATGTACATTCTACGGGTTAATTCCCTTATTCACAGCCATTCAGAGAGGATTGAAACGCTTCTCTTTCATCTTTCGCGAGATCTTACAGACGGATAACAAATGCTTTCAGCTATAAACAACGCAAGCATTCTTGTGTGTGAATATGTATATATACACATATATAATATATATATATATATATATATATATATATATATATATAAATATATATATATATATATATAATATATATAATATAATGCAAAACAACCACTCTGAAAAAATAGAGAAATTCCAAGCGCTTCGTGACTACGAATTTCTCTATTTTTTCAGAGTGGTTGTTTTTCATATTCTGAAATCACCTGTTTACTGTGATCTTTTTGCATATATATATATAATATATATATATATTATATAAATATAATATATATATAAATAAATATATATAATATAATATAAATATAATATATAATATAAATATATATATATATATATAAAATATAAAATAAATAAATATATATAATATATATAAAAATAAAATATATATATATATATAAAAATATATAAATATATATATATATATATAAATATATAATATAAAATATAATATATATATAATATATATATATATATATGTGTGTGTGTGTGTGGTGTGGTGTGTGTGTGTGTCGTGCCGAATAGGCAGAATTGCGATCATGGTTTATATAGCAGCGCTCATCTTTCCATATAGGACAAGTGAAAATTTGTGTAAAGCAATAATTTCACCAAAATCATTCTGAACCTAAAGAAAAAAAATATTTTTACTGTCTTTGTTTAGTATTAAATTTCTAAACAAATCTAAAATATATTTTGTTGGGGTTAGGCTAAAATAAATTGCTCTTTTTATAATAAGGTAGGTAAGTTTTCAAGATTCTTTTGGTGCAAAATTAAAATTTTTAACATTAACATTAAGAAAAAAATATATCTTTAAACGTATAAGAGAAAATTTTAGAAAGGACTTAATTTTAAATAAGTCATGCTAATTGACCAGTTTTTCATATTCGGCACGACATATATATAATATATATATATATATAAAATATATATAATATATATATCAGCTACTCCTACTTACACTTTGGTCACACTCACAGACACGCACATGCATATATTTATACATACATCTAGGTTTTCTCCTTTTTCTATATAGCTCTTGTTCCTCTTTATTTCTTCTATTGTCCATGGCGAAGTGGGAAAAAAATCTTTCCTCCGTAAGCCATGCTGTCGTAATGAGGCGACTAAAATGCCGGAGCAATGGCTAGTAACCCCTTCTCCTGTAGACATTTACTAAAAAGAGAAGAAGAAAAACTTTATAAAACTGGGATGCTTAAATGTGCGTGGAAAGTATGCGGATGACAAGAACAGAGATTGCTGAGTTAAAAA
>NC_069461.1:7182032-7199473 GCF_026875155.1 Cherax quadricarinatus | reverse complement strand
CTAAAAAGGAAAGATCTTGGGGTGAGAAACACCGGCATGTCTCCGGAAGCACACATCAACCAGATAACTGCTGCAGCAGTGGGCCCTGGCAAACCTAAGAACAGCATTCCGATACCTTAGTAAGGAATCGTTCAAGACATTGTACACCGTGTATGTCAGGCCCATACTGGAGTAATGCAGCACCTGTTTGGAACCCGCACTTGATAAAGCACGTCAAGAAACTAGAGAAGTACAAAGGTTTGCGACAAGGTTATGTTCAGAGCTAAGGGAATGCCCTATGAAGAAAGATTAAGGGAAATCGGCCTGACGACACTGGAGGACAGGAGGGTCAGGGAGACATGATAACGACATATAAAATACTGCGTGGAATAGACAAGGTGGACAAGACAGGATGTTCCAGGAAGGGACACAGAACAAGAGGCCACAATTGGACGTTGAAGACACAAATGAGTCAGAGAGATAGTAGGAAGTATTTCTTCAGTCATAGAGTTGTCAGGCCGTGGAATAGCCTAGAAAATGACGTAATGGAGGCAGGAACCATACACAGTTTTTAAGACGAGGTTTGATAAAGCTCATGGAGCGGGAGAGAGAGGGGCCCAGTAGCAACCCGGTGAAGAGGCGGGGTCAGGAGCTAAGACTCGACCCCTGCAACCACAAATAGGTGAGTACACACACACACACACACACACACACACACACCACACACACACACACACACACACACACACGCTATCTTCAACTCTCTCGTAATGTTTTCCAAAATCCTCCCCTTTGTTTACAAAGAGCCCGAGACGATTCCAAATGCTCTCTTGCGTTACTGCCACCATTGCCTGCGTTATTGTTACCATTTCCTGCGTTTACTGTCACCTTTGCCTGTGTTACTAACCGCCATTGCCTGCGTTACTGTCACCATTGCCTGCGTTACTGTCACCATTGCCTTCGTTACTACCACTATTTTCTGCGTTATCTACCATTGTTGCCTGTGTTACTACCACCATTGCCTCCGTATCTACAACCATTATCCTCTCTTCAAACCATTTTCTGTCCTTTCTTCACCGTTTCCTTTCATTCGTAATTTTATTTTCATTCATTATATGGAAGATCAGAACCTTTTTTCTTACCGAGAGAGAGAGAGAGAGAGTGAGTGAGAGAAAAGAGAGAAAATGATGAAACACAAGAAGTAATTGTTGTGTCACTGTGAGTTGTGGTTCCTCCTAAAATTAGTTGGCTTAATCACCTAAAATTAACGAGGTTATTACGCCATAAACATCAGATTTTTAGGTGGTGGTGCCGGTGGTGGTTGTTTTCGTTGCTTGTTGTTTTGGCGGCGGCGGCGGCGGCGGGATGATGATGGAATGGGTAGTAGGCATTCCTGTCAATTTAGTGAAGGTAGAACATTGCAATGGATTGATAATTGTGGTGGTATCACTAATCTGTGTGACACAAGGCTGTATCACTAGCCTGTGTGACACAGGTCTGGTATCACTAGCCTGTGTGACACAGGTCTGGTATCACTAGCCTGTGTGACACAGGTCTGGTATCACTAACCTGTGTGACACAAGGCTGGTATCACTAGCCTGTGTGACATAGGTCTGGTATCACTAGCCTGTGTGACACAGGTCTGGTATCACTAGCCTGTGTGACACAGGTCTGGTATCACTAACCTGTGTGACACGAGGCTGGTATCACTACCTGTGTGACACAGGTCTGGTATCACTAGCCTGTGTAACACAGGTCTGGTATCACTAACCTGTGTGACACAAGGCTGGTATCACTGCTGTGACAAGGCTGGTATCACTAGCCTGTGTGACACAGGTCTGGTATCACTAGCCTGTGTGACACAGGTCTGGTATCACTAACCTTTGTGACACAAGGCTGGTATCACTAGCCTGTGTGACACAGGTCTGGTATCACTAGCCTGTGTGACACAGGTCTGGTATCACTAGCCTGTGTACACAGGTCTGGTATCACTAACCTGTGCGACACAAGGCTGGTATCACTAGCCTGTGTGACACAGGTCTGGTATCACTAGCCTGTGTGACACAGGTCTGATATCACTAACCTGTGTGACACAAGGCTGGTATCACTAACCTGTGTGACACAGTCTGGTATCACTAGTCTGTGTGACACAAGGCCGGTATCACTAGCCTGTGTGATACAAGGCTGGTATTCACTAGCCTGTGTGAAACAGGTCTGGTATCACTAACCTGTGTGACACATGGCTGGTATCACTAGCCTGTGTGACACAGGTCTGGTATCACTAGCCTGTGTGACACAGGTCTGGCATCACTAGACTGTGTGACACAGGTCTGGTATCCCTAGCCTGTATGACACAAGGCTGGTATCAATAGCCCTGTGTGACACAAGGCTGGTATCACTGCTGTGTAACACAAGGCTGGTATCAATAGCCTGTGTGGCACAAGGGTGGTATCACTGCTGTGTGACACAGGTCTGGTATCAATATACTAACATGTGGACGACAATATTTCTCCCATGTTAAACCTTGCTTCTTGAAGTCTCAATAACCATCACTAGGAAGATTCGTTCTATATTTTCTTCAGTGTGGCAACTTTAATTTATGCCTCCCAGATGTACACAGAAACACCGAAGGTTTAATCTAACAACATGCTCTCATAAAACCAAGACAAACGTTGTGTTAAAGCATGAGGATCTTACACTTTTAACAACTGTTTGATAACTATTCCAAGATAAGTAAGGCTTAGGAAGGCTAATGAAAGGCTGCAGTAATCTACATGAATTTCGTTAAAGTATCTGAGAAATGCCACCATTGCACAGTTGGTCAAAAACGGAGGTCAGACAGGCATAACAGGGGGTAAGTACTTCTGTACTCCAAGGCACAGTTCTAGCACCATTACTGTTTCTCACCTTCATGGTAGACATGATAAGAGTACCACAGCTACCTGTATTTGCAGATAATATAATAAGAATTGAAAATCAACTCAGTAGAAGACACAGAAAAACTAAGAAAAAAATATCAACAGAATTTTCCGATGGACAATTGAAATAAAAAGATGACTGTCACTGGTTGCGAAGTGTTTTCATGGAAAGATACCCAATTGTTGTACGTGTGTCTTAACTGCTTAGGTATGCGAAGAATGAAGACTCTAATGTACAGAATACAGCTTGGCTATTTCTTAAAATATGATGATCAGATAAAAGGCTTAGGAATGATTATGTCAGATGATTTCTTATTTGGAAAACAGTTAAGTGCAGCAAAGGCCTGGAAAATGTCGAAGTTTCTGAGCAAGAAGAGCAACGCCAAGGACGGTACTTTTGGAATGACTTGTGCTATCACGGCTTGATTATTGTTCTGTGCTTACAGCCTCTTTTGAAGTAAGAGATAGAGCAAAATTGGAAAATGTACAAAGGTAGTATGCTGCCCGCGTAGAATCAATAAAATATCCAGGCTACTGGGGACGCCTCAGAGCACTTGAATTGTCCTCTCTGAAACAGAGAAAGACACCTGATAATATATGCTTAGATGACACTCAAGGGCCAGGTCCCTAACCTCCTCACTGCTATAACAACTTAGTGGAACGAAGGACGTGAAATTAGGTCTGGAATACCTCCAGTAAAGGGTGAAGCTATAGCTTCAGTAAGAGAACAATATGTCAACCTCAGTGGCCCAAGATCCTTCAGTTTATTACCAGAAGACGTAAGAAAAATTGCCGGAACGTAGACATAATTTTTTTTTTAAATGATCATCCTTCCTGCTACAGGTAGCGGATCAGCCTGGATGTGCTGGCTGTCAGGACCTGTGGGCCGCCTGGGAGAGCCCTCGAAACAGGTTAGAGTTATGTCTTAGACATATCACACGCCCTGGAAGATGAACCGAGACAGAAACTAACACTGCCTCCTCACTCAGAATTCAACTTGGGACTGTGTTTTTTATGCCACACCTGTGTGAAACTCTATCACCAGGCCGTGAAAATAAGGAACACACGCACTGTACGGCTACACTGCTTTACAGTGCTCGTCACGGCATTATGCCGGGTGTAGACCCCTGCATAATGCCGTGACGAAAATTCATGAAGCCTCAAGTGATCAGGGGGCTTTTAATCGTCAGTGGCACTGCTGAGGTAGCACTGCCATTAATGCTGTGTCTCGGCCTACACCCCACACTATGCACAGTGACTTCTCATGCTCCTACAGTGGCTGCCGTGATGAGAGGAAGTTTGCACTGTTGTCTCTCATCCGCCACCACATCTTCTCTCTCCGTG
Source organism: Cherax quadricarinatus (assembly GCF_026875155.1). Lineage (NCBI taxonomy): Eukaryota > Metazoa > Arthropoda > Malacostraca > Decapoda > Parastacidae > Cherax > Cherax quadricarinatus. The sequence goes on along the minus strand of NC_069461.1, from coordinate 7,195,232 downwards.
TTCCCTGTTGGTTTGGGCTATACATGTTTGATTATGGGTAAAAGGAAGTTTTAAACATAAACTATAGCTCAAATCATAGGGCTTTCACAAAGCTGGGGCACCAAACGAAAGAAATAGTGGAGAATGTTGGTGTGTGTGAGTGTTCATTGAGGATCTGGGTGCAGCGTTTTCAAGTTGGTTGATTTGTCGAGTTACCGTCTGCCAAACCTCAGCCTGGTCCCTCGAAGAAGACATCTGTTCGTACCTTAATTGTGTTAAAGAATATATATATATGTATAAATATATATATATATATATATATATATAAATATATATAATATATATATATATATATATGGTGTGTTGTAGTGTGTGGTGTTGTGTGTGTGTGTGGTGTTGTGTTATCCTTTTTCTGTGGAAACTCCACTTGAAGATGCTAACACTATCCACTTTTGCACTCTTATCCTTTCTTTCTCTCTACTCCTATCTACCGCTCCTCCCTGCTCTTCAATCTACCCTGCTTGAAAGGGTTGAACATGTTCCGAATCACACGAAAACGTATTCTGACAACGCCCTGACGGATGGACGAGGGGAAACTGAATAAAGAGAAGGGGAAAAAGCAGGCACACAGAGAAAAAGGTTGGGGTAGGAAGAAGGGTGATAAAGAGGGGAAGGAAAGGGACTATCACCATGAAGTTACATATCTCCGTGAACTCTAGTTGCAGCCGATAGGTTTGTAATATTTGGGAGGCGTTTTTTAAATCTTTTGTCAGGCAGAGATAACAAACATTTCATGGAAACTGAAGCCCAAGTCATGCGATCCCGTTTACGCAAACGTGTTGACTAGGTTTGGGTGCTCATTGGGCGACGGGTCTGCAAACCAGGCTGGGTGCTGGTGCGGACTCAGATCAGCAGGACAAGTAGTGAGATCAGCACGGCAAGTCGTGCTGATCTCACTGCGAGACGGTCCTGTATAAACAGGTGATTTAGCAACGAGTTTGTAAACAATCACATTAGGTATTGGAAAAGTTTGGGGATTTAGTTGGGAGGTTTTTTATTGCGGGGCCTGCTCTTGCCTTTCTGCACCTACTTTTTTTCCTACTATTTTTTTAAGGTGTTTGTCTAGCGTTTCTACTCTCTCCCCTCTCTCTCTCTCCTCTCCCCTCTTTTCCTCTCTCCCTCTCTCTTCCCCCCTCTCTCTCTCTCTTCTTCTCTTTTCCTCTTCTCTCTCTCTCTCCCTTTTTATCTCCCCTTCCTTCTCTCTCTCTCTCTTCTCTCTCTCTCTCCTTCTCTCTCTCTCTCTCTCTCTTCTCTCTCTTTTACACGGGGTTTTGACAAGGTTAAGGTCCCAGCTTTATTGACAAGCTTTTTTACGGGAAAGGGATTCCTACTTTTTGGCAAGCTAAAGCTTTTACCTACACAGCTCATTTAAAAACCCTTTTTTTGTTTGAACATACAAGTAGGGAACGGGATGAAGTTGGGCCACTTTGGGCCAGCTTTTTCATTTGATCAACTGATTTTATTCGTTGACATCATTATGCTGTACGAATGTTTTTCCATACTCGGTCATCCGGGTATTTTGGATCTTCTGGAGGATGTTCGGGAGAAGGGTACACCCAGATAAGTTGCTGTTTCTGCCCGTCTTGGGCATTAAAGCTTGTTTCCCCCGGTCCTCGAATGGACCCAAATGTGGTCTTGACAATAGGGCCCTTGTTATAACAGTAAGGCCACCCCCTCCCTCCATGTTAAAGGGTTTTGCTGAAAAAATCTATCCAGGAGGGGTCCGGCGGAGATGAGACGCTTGCTCTGTTCCTCTCTGTCGGGGCGTCGCAGATGAGAGGGGGGGCGGGCAAACCAAAAAAGTGGAGCATACTAAAGGTGGGGAGCGTACTTTGCCTCGTACAGGATCTTGAAACCCCTACTGTCAACAGATGCGAGATACGGCGAAGTGCTGTAACTTCCTGGCTGCCTTGTTTGCAAGATATACAACATGGTTTTCATGGTTAGTTTGGAGTCAAATTTCACCCCAAGGATATCAACTTCTTCTCCAGGTGCCAACACCTCCCATTCATCCTTACTACTGCACCAGCATTACCATCATGGTGCCTAGAGACGATCATCATTTGCTTTTCTCAGGTGCAAATGTTACTTGCCATCTATTTCCCCAAGCTGTTATAGCTCTCAGCTGGTGAATTGATGTAGCTTAGAGCATCTGCATTTCTTCTCTTGGATAAGTGAATGTCAGTGTACAGCTCTGCATAAGCATGTGATTCTGGGATGATATGAAGAAGGTCGTTGAAGTAGACATTCCATAACAATGAACCCACGCCCTTCTCTTCCTCTCTCTCTCTCGTCTCTCTCTCTCTTCTCTCTCTCTCTCCTCTCTCTCTCTCTCTCTCTCATCTCTCTCTCTCCTCTCTCTCTCCTCTCTCACTACCATATCGCCAAAGCCTTGAAATAATTGCTAGTTTACTGATCTATTTGAAATGAACTAACTTTTCTAACAGAAGAAGTTAGGAGAAAGAGTTAGATGAAAAACCTCGTCACAGAAACCAAGGACCCCAGAGCGGCCAGATTTCTCTTTCAGAGACTCAGTGTTGCTATCCAGAGAGGAAATGCCTGCAGCATTCTGGCCCTCGGCCCACCACCGGGTAGCTGGATGAACTATTTGAGATGCTGGTTCTGAGATGTTGTTGTTTGTTGTTAGTGTTTAGTTGTTTGCTGTCCCTGAATCAGGAGTACTGTTTCATGTTTTTTTCGAAGTGTGAAGATCCACCGCTGAGAAACTCGGTGAAGTATATACAGTCACTCCCAGATGCTGGGAATGACTTCAACAACTTTTGGCTATAGGGCGGCTGCACTTGCCAGTTGTTCCTAGAATCTGGCCCTAGTTACCGTGCATCAGGGTCGAAAATTTGAAGCCGATCGATGTGACATTCTCGTGTATAAGCGAAATAATAACCAAAATTAAAGGAGGTAGACAAAAATATTTCAGGCAACCACTTAAATAATAATAATAATAATAATAATAATAATATATAACGCAATAATTATGTAACAGAATAATATATAATAATGAAAATCATTGGAATACAACAGCAACAACGACATTTTTCTAGTACATAAACTTATTACAAAATTATAAATCATTCTTCTTTAGTCTTCTTTTGTGTGTTAATGTTTATGTTATTATTTTCTTCCTCTGCGTCACGAAGAGGGTTAGAGGTGGGTGAGTGGTGGCGTGGTGGTAGCTGGGTGAGTGGTGGGTTATGGCGAGTGGTGGGTTAGTGGGCGTATGGTTGTGGGCTTGGGTTGAGGTGGGCGAAGTGGGGTTATGGACGTGTGAGTGGTGGATGATCTGGGTGCAGTGGTTGGTGAGGCAGGCGAACAGGCGATTGATCCCTGTGATCTCCAGCCAACTGATAAAGGAGAGAAGCCCGAGTCATCCTCCATGACATGCAAGCCAAAAAGCCAGGAAGCTTTCATTCTGCCTTCCAAGCAGTGAAAACCAGGAAACACTCTTATCCAACATTTGACAGTCAGTCTCTCTCATTCTCAAATAACAGTCGTCGTCTTTGCGAAAAACTGTTTTATAAATATATATATATATATATATATATATATATATATATATATATATATATATATATATATATATATATATATATATATATATATATTTGGCAGTTTGGAGAGAATATTGTGTATTTTATAGTTATACTTTCAAACTGGTCTATTCCCTGGGCCACCTCTCGAAAACAGTGTTTATGTGTAGCGATAAAGTTGAATGGTGAGAAAGGTGTTTTCATTTTTGGGATTTTCTATTCTCTCTTGGAGTCACCCTTGCCTCGGTGGAGAACGGCCGATTTTGATATATATATAAATTTATATATTATATATAATATTCAAGTATTATATATATATATGATTATATATATTCATATATATATATTAATCACGAGTGGTATAAATCAATAAAACCTACACTACCGAGGTTCAACCCCTGTCGCCTATGCCCGCCCCATGGTGACAAAAATCACACATATGTTCCTAACTCTCACATGCCACGCAATCCTACATAAATCACGCATCCAGCAGAGCTAGGTGTTTTAACCGTGATTCGAGGACATACGGTGGTGTGGGTGCCTGTGAGCTAATTTTATTCTACTCCCCGTTTGGTGTACTAGCCTCCACAATCAGTATTTTATATTATTGTAACCACGAACGAGAGGTATTGAATCAATAACACATTGCGACTAGCCGAAGATTCGAACTCCCCGTGCGGCTGGCCAAAACAACATGGGCTCGAATCTTTCGGCTAGTCGCAGTGCGAAACGGCGTTGAAATGAAAACTTGCTGTGCGAAGTCTCTGTCTTCGCCGAAACCCACCATCTCTCAACACAATCACCTCCACGGAACAACAGAGCATGTTCCGGCAGATGGTCAGCACACTCCTGAGGGTGTGGCTTACTGACAGAGCAGGAAGCAGTGGATGCCATGAATCCGCAGATTATCAGAGAGGACAGAGTTAACTCGACACCGGCCATGGCTGGCGCGGGGAGGAGGGGAACGAAGCTGTCGTTCCAGCATCCTTTGATGGCTGTGAGTGTAGTGGCGTGTTGGGTGGCATCTGTTTGTAGCTACGTTCCAGGTGTGTGGGGAGCCCGATGCTGCTGTAACCATGGTCATGGTGAGGCAGGTCAGGAAGACACAACACGACCTTCAACTGACGAGCAGGTCCTTGGAGAGATAGCTCGGCTGGCTGCTAGCTGTCTTTCTGCTGCCGATCGTATAGCTGCCTCGCTGGCTCTTCGTATATCTGGCTCGCTAGCTGTTCGTATAGCTGGCTAGCATAGGAGGCTAGCTTGTTATTCGTATAGCTGGCTCGTTGGACTTGTTTGCCTAGGGGGTTAGCTTGCTGTTCGTATAGCTGGCTCGCTGGACTTGTTTGCCTAGGGGGTTAGCTTGTTCGTATAGCTGGCTAGCTGGACTTGTTTGCATAGGTTAGCTTGTTGTTCGTATAGCTGGCTCGTTGGACTTGTTTGCCTAGGGGGTTAGCTTGTTCGTATAGCTGGCTAGCTGGACTTGTTTGCCTAGGGGGTTAGCTTGCTGTTCGTATAGCTGGCTAGCTGGACTTGTTTGCATAGGAGGTTAGCTTGTTGTTCGTATAGCTGGCTCGTTGGACTTGTTTGCCTAGGGGGTTAGCTTGTTCGTATAGCTGGCTTGCTGGACTTGTTTGCCTAGGGGGTTAGCTTGTTCGTATAGCTGGCTAGCTGGACTTGTTTGCCTAGGGGGTTAGCTTGCTGTTCGTATAGCTGGTTGATTAGCCTACAGTTCTTATAGTTGACTGGTTGGCTGGCTTACAGTTCATACAGCTGGCTGGCTGACTTGACTTGCAGTTCATAAAGCTGGTTAAGTCGGCTCAATTGAGTTGATCAAATTAGAGGGATGAATCTGCACGTCATGTCTTTAGGAAGATTTATTCTAATCTTTCAACTACTTTCTCATTCAAGCAAATTGAGGAGGCGGCACATCTCTAAACAAGAGACAAAGTTGTTGGATTCCCTGCCTTTTCACTCGACCCAGTCTTGTTTGACCTGTATTTTCACCAGGTCTTCACCGCCCTCTCTCCACTCACTTGTCCACCCATCTACTGACTCATTCACCAATCTACTGACTCACCCATCTACTGACTCATTCACCCATTTACAGACTCGTTCATCCATCTGCTGATTCATTCACCATCTAGTGACTCATTCATCATTCACCCATCTACTGACTAATTCACCCATCTACTGACTCACCCATCTACTGACTCATTCGCCCATCTACTGACTCATTCACCCATCACTCAAAATAATGTATTCAAATATACCTAAAAAAAAACATAAAAAGGCAAATAATAGACATATTGATGAATAAAAAGCCGATTTTCTTCGCATGCCGAATTTTGCATGGATTTCTAACCTTTGATCAACCAGACTGTTGGTGCCTATGGCCTTCATGCACGTTTGCTCCTCGTTAACCTGGGATTTTTTTTCTCTCAAATATTTTTTCTCTCAAATATTTCTCTCACATATTTGATTTAAAAAATATTTGAAACATATATACTTTCAACCAGTCAGAAATTACATAAAAACTGCCATAAAAAAATTGGAGCCTGCGCAAGGAGTTACAAATTAAACTCACCTTAAAGAAAATTTATACGAAACTATAGAAAAACGGCTCATTTCAGCATACCAGGTACAGTGTATTTCCATTAAAGTTCGCTCACTCGCTCGACATATATCGTACATGGAAACATAAGGTTGTGGGAAAATTATGTCTGCTGTCAAGTTTTCAATCCCGTAAGTCATAATGGGAATCAAAAACAAATCTGACCGTGCGGCAGTGAATGGCCTTTTGGAAGGATTTTTTTTTTCCAGATTGAGTAGGTTCCGTGAGGGATTTTTTTTTGTGCGGATGAATGAAGGGAAGGAGGGAAATAGGTAAGGGTGAAAAATGAGGAGAGAGAGAGAGAATGTGTGAGAGAGCGAGAGTGAGAGAGGTACCATTTCACGCTATAATTCCTGGAGTCTTCAAACGCATCTGTGTGTGTGTGTGTGTATATATATATATGTCATGTCTGAGGGCAATGTGTGGTGTGAATATAATGCAGAGAATTCGTAGTTTGGAAGTTAGGAGGAGGTGCGGGATTACCAAAACTGTTGTCCAGAGGGCTGAGGAAGGGTTGTTGAGGTGGTTCGGACATGTAGAGAGAATGGAGCGAAACAGAATGGACTTCAAGAGTGTATCAGTCTGTAGTGGAAGGATGGCGGGGTAGGGGTCGGCCTAGGAAGGTTGGAGGGAGGGGGTAAAAGGAGGTTTTGTGTGCGAGGGGCTTGACTTCCAGCAGGCATGCGTGAGCGTGTTTGATAGGAGTGAATGGGACAAATGGTTTTTAATACTTGACGTGCTGTTGGAGTGTGAGCAAAGTAACATTTATGAAGGGATTCAGGGAAACCGGCGGGGCCGGACTTGAGTCCTGGAGATGGGAAGTACAGTGCCTGCACTCTGAAGGAGGGGTGTTAATGTTGCAGTTTAAAAAATCTGTATTTGTAAAGCACCCTTCTGGCAAGACAGTGATGGAAGTAAAATGATGGTGAAAGTTTTTCTTTTTCGGGCCACCCTGCCTTGGTGGGGAATGGGCCGGTGTGATAATAAAAAAAAAAAAATATATAATATATATAAATATATAATATATTATATATATATATTTTATATATATATATATAATTTTATAATAATATAGGGAAGTACCACCTCTATAGCTGGAAATGGGGACCCTCATCCTCAGAGAAGACAAAAACGTCCCTCAGGGAAAACTCAAGGTTCTCCCCGGAGCTGTTTGAATATTTTCTTCTCCTACCACCCCTATATTTATTTTCCCTTTTGTGAACATTTATTAATAAACAAAATACATTTACAGGAAAAAAACATGAACATGAATACAATGGCACAATGTATCAAAGTGATGAATTTCCTCCAGCTCCTCCGAGGCTGGACGTAAACCCCAAGTATGCAGCAAGCATTTCCCCTCTGGGATGGCGACGCTGAGGTGCTGGAACATGAAAGTGGCTGCCCTGGGGCCCCCTGGTGGTGCTGATGAGTCGGGAAAAACCCAATTCTTTAAGGAAACGTTGTGGCATTTTTTTCCCCATGATCCCAAGTCTCTGATCCCACTGGGACAAATTGATACTGTTGGCTAATGTCCTGTACTTGCTGATCTTGTACTTCCTCCCATGTGGTCAGCAGCTCCTCCCTGTCGCCCCACACTGTGATGGAATATAGGTTTCAGCCAGTGTGGACACACAGGTATAGTCCCATGCAAAGAGCTTGCCATTCTTCCAAGGATAGATGGTAAACCCCCGTCGGGGCGGTTTGCTGGGTTGTGGGAAATTGGGTTTGCTGCAAGTGATCGTGGCTCCCTCTCGGCAGGGCATCCACTGTAGCAAAGGGTTCTTTTTATGATGTCGTTGACCTCATTGTGTCTTGCATTGCCAGCCCTTGGTTTTGGAAACAGTTAAGACCATGTAGAACCGTATTGGTCTGCTTGCACTTCGCCGCAAATACACATATATTCTGTGTGAATTGGGGCAGCAAGGCGCAGAGCCACTGCAATACGGGAGGGTTTAGGGTCGAGTCGCGTTCCATTGCCGATATGGGAACTGTTTGGAAGGAAGTCCCCGGATTTGAGGTGCACTCACAGCCGGAGACGGGCAATTCCCTATCTGATGTTGCAGCCCTGAGCATGTTGGCAAGCACCTTTTCAGCAATTGGGCTATCCCAGCTTGACTGTTTGTGAGCCAGTGCTGCACTAGGGTTTGGTGCTGGAGCAGCAAGAGTTTTCCCATTCGGTTGATGGCACTGACATAGCAGGGCTTCTATTCCTGCTGAGTCCCCTGAGGGTGTCAGGAAGAATTGTCTTACCCAACTCGTTTAAATGCAAGGGAAAGGGGAAATAGGAAAGCTGGTAGAGCAATCTGGGAGGATCTGCGTACTCCTAGCCCTCCAAGCCTGACCGGAAGTGAGGCTTGCAACCCACTTTTCCATCGCAAGGGAAAGATTCAATACACTCTCTAGCATGGCCTTCAGGAGGGGAGTCATATTCCTTGAGTTTTGGGGGACTGCTGAAGGCTGGGGAGCATCTCAGAAAATGGGGTAAGTTTTGGGGTTGACAGGCACCTGGTGTGAGTGGGTAAAGGCCATCGTGTGTGTTCAATGTTTTTTCATCCTGCTTCCCATCGCCGGAGGTCTGAGACTTTTTTTTCCTAGGATCAGATCGATGGCATTGGACCCAAGGGAGCACCGAGGAAGTGCTATGGCTGGATCATGGCTCGTGCTCCTGGTAAAACGGTACAAAATTATTCTGGATCAACTGTTGATTGGTAAAACTATTTCACATTTGGGGGGGTTTTAAGAGAGTCCCAGGCTTTCTCCCATGTTTTTAATTTTACTGTTTGTCCTCCAGGAGAGATTCTTTTGTGCAGCTAGGGGTACCGTCGTCCAGGAACCAGATATTGAGCTCGCTGGAGAGTGCCTCCGTGACTTCCTTTGATGAAAAACAAAAAAGAAAGGGGGCGAGAGGGTCCCCCTGTTGCACGCCCTCACACCGAGTCAATTTAAATGGTCCCCAAACAATAGTTTTGGAAGTCACCTATAACACATTCTATGAAGGGATAAAGGGAAGGGAAGTTTCTATAAACTGCTTGGAGAGCAGCATCCCTTCTGACTGAGTTGAAAGCATTGGCAAAGTCCAAATTTGACCAAGGCTTTTTTATAGGACATGTTTTTGATATATACTCGTGCTGCGTGGGCAGCTGCTTCACAGCCCTGTTGAACGCCGAAACCGAGGGTGAGTTGGTTTCAGCATTGCAGCCAGCCCCCTTGACTCACCCTTCTTACTGGCAGCCTTGGCGACTAGGCGCCGAAGGGTGTTACCCACTGCAATGGGCCTGATTCCGCCATCCTTTTTCCGGAGGGCACCCCATGAGGCACCAAAGAAAAAGGGTCGGAAAGGCCTCTGGGACACCGCCAGCCAGGCACAGGTTGGAAAAAAAATTTGGTGAGTTCAGACAGCAGCCCTCTCTGAAACCTCGCCAAGTTGCTGGATTGAGTAAATTTTTTTTAAGTTGTTGAGGCCTTAAACCGGTGAAACCTCCTGCTGAACCCTGTGGAAATGACATAGCACTTATACACATCAGCATATATATATATATATATTATATATATTATATATAATATATATTATATAATATATATATATATATATATATATATATATATTAATTTATATTATATATATATATATATATATATATATATTATAATTATATATATATATATAATATATAAGCAACTAAAATTTTAAAAATTTCAAATAATTAGTTTTCAGTGTTTGTGATCCAGTGGCAAAAGTGAAAACAATCTTTGTACTAAAACCCTCAACCTACTGTGGTAAAATTTACCAAGAAAATAGATTGGAAAGGCCTCTTTAGGCTGGAACGGAACACTAATGTCCAGGTAAACTTCTCAGTGTGATGATGGTTAATTTTATGTATCAAAGAAGCGAAGAGGCAGTTCGAGTAAATTGAATTTTGCCACCGAAGCGGCTAATTTATTGTTCACGCTGTATTTATTTACTGGAGGGTGGCACGAGAGCCTTGGGGAAAGCTGTTATTTATTGTGGAGGGTGGCACGAGAAACCTTGGGTACGCTGTTATTTATGTAGGGGGAGAGTGGCACGAGAAGCCTTGGGCCACGCTGTATTTATGTAGTGGAGGGTGGCACGAGAGCCTTGCGATACACACAGGCCAGCAACTAAAACATTAAAGAGTTAACAAAAGTTTTCTAGAGTACATTGTTGCTAATTGGAAATTTCGTACTGTTAATTTTTTTTTTTTTTTGGTTACTGGGAGATATGCTCTTTTTTTTTTTTTTTTTTTAATAAATGAGACATTTTGTGTAGCTTTTTGGTATTCTTTATTTCCGGAAGCATTTCGACATTTCCCGTGGCTTCTCAGTCCAGTTCAGAGAGAAAGGTGGACTGAAGGAGGAGTTTCAGGTAAACAGTCCCTCTGGGCTGAATTTCCTGAATCAGTCTCAGTCCCAGAGGGACGATTACCTCTTTACATTAGACTGAAGAAGCCACTGGGTGGCGAAAACGTTTCCACAAATAAAGATTTCCCAAATGTTGGACTTTTGTCTCACAACTTGTCAATTATCTAAACCACTTATTCACATTTTCACGTTACGGTCAAATATCTATATTCCTTAAGCAGTTTACAGTGACTCACACAGTACTCAAGAAAGAGACTTTGAAGCACTGACACACTGTACATTTACTTTCAAACCCTTGTCTGTGCTTATGCAAACCTGGTAGATGTATTTTTAAGTAAGGGCCCATGCCCGCCTACTGCAACACTTGTCAGTCTGGATTACAAGTTGATTACATGTCAGCTGGCTACATCAAAAGCGGATTAAGGTCGAGGAAGGTAGTGTAGGAGCTGTCAGTGTGCAAGGTGAGAAAAGTGGCTATGCAATGATGCACGCTTCTTCCATGCATGACCCTATACAACTGTCAGCGTGATTATATACGTTGTTATAGTGGGACTATGAATTATAATTAACTTAGGCTTCTACTGGCACTCCAGAAATATTCGAATTCATTCATTATTTATAGTGCTCGACACAAACAGATGAAAATCATGGTTCTCTCATTTAGATTTTTATGTATGTATACCTGGTTTCTTGGATGATCATGTTCAGTCATCATGTGAGTCAAGTGCATTTCGTGATGATGGAATTAGTGATGATTAAGGAGCCAGACTCAATGTTACGTGAACTTATGTGCCATTATAATGGAGGAAAAATAAGTTGATAATGGAGAGGACCGTTTATTAATTAGGCTAAATAGAACATGGTCTCATAGATCTTATCTGGGGAAACGTAATGACACGATTACAAACAAACCGTACTACGGGTGGGGTTAGAGCCCGCGATCAGAGTCTCAAAACTCCAGACCGACTCGTCTGGAGTTTTGAGACTCTGATCGCGGGTTCTAACCCCACCTGTGGTATGGTTTGGTTTAAATACTGCCATGCCAATGGGCTTTCGCTTACGACCATTAATATTAGTATAAAATTCGTGTCATTTGCTGATTGATTGTTAGGTGAGTAATTCTCTTTTGGGTAGTTTTTGTACAATAAATTTTAGTATCGGGTTACTGTTAATTATTTTGGGTGACTGGATACTTGGAAATAGATAATATCAAATGAATACATTATTGATGGATGTGTAAAGTGATCTTGTTAATAATGATACAATTCATTTAGGTTGTGGCATCTGATGTCATTGAATGATTTAGTTATCTGTTTACATCTGTGTTTACTTATAAACACAGTAGGATAACGACGAATATTTCTCGGCGCAAACCTTTCGATAACTCCAAGATTCGAAAGCTATTTTTCTTTAGCAAATAGTAATTTAGATTCATTATAATATGTTACGGATCTGTGTTAGGGTAAGTACATCTTGAGCTACATTCAACAGTATCACAGTTGGTGTATCAACAGTATCACAGTTGGTGTAGCAACAGTATCGCAGTTGGTGTAGCAACAGTATCACAGTTGGTGTAGCAACAGTATCACAGGTTGGTGTACAACGTATCACAGTTGGTGTAGCAACAGTATCACAGTTGGTGTATCAACAGTATCACAGTTGGTGTAGCAACAGTATCACAGTTGGTGTATCAACAGTATCACAGTTGGTGTAGCAACAGTATCACAGTTGGTGTAGCAACAGTATCACAGTTGGTGTAGCAACAGTATCACAGTTGGTGTATCAACAGTATCACAGTTGGTGTAGCAACAGTATCACAGTTGGTGTAGCAACAGTATCACAGTTGGTGTAGCAACAGTATCACAGTTGGGTTAGCAACAGTAATCGCAGTTGGTTTTTAGGGAACAGTATCACAGTTGGTGTAGCAACAGTATCACAGTTGGTGTAGCAACAGTATCACAGTTGGTGTAGCAACAGTATCACAGTTGGTGTAGCAACAGTATCACAGTTGGTGTAGTAACAGTATCACAGTTGGTGTAGCAACAATATCACAGTTGGTGTAGCAACAATATCACAGTTGGTGTAGCAACAATATCACAGTTGGTGTAGCAACAGTATCACAGTTGGTGTAGCAACAGTATCACAGTTGGTGTAGCAACAGTATCACAGTTGGTGTAGCAACAATATCACAGTTGGTGTTTAGCAACAGTATCAGAGTTGGTGCAGCAACAGTATCAAAAGTGGGTGTATCAACAGTACACAGTTGGTGTAGCAAACGTATCATAGTTGGTGTAGCAACAGTATCACAGTTGGGTTTTAAGCAACAGTATCCACAGTTCGGTATCAACAGTATCACAGTTGGTGTTAGCAACAGTATCACAGTTGGTTTTAGCAACAGTATCACAGTTGGGTGTTTGCAACAGTATCATAGTTGGTGTAGCAACAAATATCACAGTTTTGGTGTGCAACAATATCACAGTTGGTGTAATCACTATCACAGTTGGTGAAACAACATAATCACATTCGTGTATAACAGTATACAGTTTGGGGTAGCAACAGTATCATAGTTGGTGAGCAACAGATCACAGTTGGTGTACAACAGACACAGTTGTGGGAAACCCC
>NC_069461.1:7154672-7181532 GCF_026875155.1 Cherax quadricarinatus | reverse complement strand
AGCTTTACTTTAGAGCTCTCCAGGTATTATTATTATCACATACCGCCACCATCACCACAGTGCTGCCTGTCACTCACTCTCCCATTGTTATGGCAGCGTGTAAATGATGGGGGGAACTAATGAGTTCTTGGATGGTTTTTAAGTCTGCTGTTCTTCCCTGCCATTCTGTTTATCATACTGTGTATTGCACTTTTTGTTTTGCCACACTTATCACCTTGTTTATCACCTCGTATACAACTCTTCGCATTGTTACCTTGTTTATTATTGGCTTGCTTATTACCTATATTGTTTTGCTTATCATCGTTATTACATTATCACTATTCCCCTATTTATCAAATCTGTTTTATCACCTGCTTTAACACCTTATTGCTTTTAAATTCACTTCAGCATCATTATTATCATCAGGTGAATCTGAACCTTTCATTCTCTAATCTCCCGGGGGAAAGAGGGGGTTAAACCCGTCAGGGCGACCAGCTTGGACACGATGGCTGGCATGTTCACTCAGAATAACGGGGAATCGAACCCCTTTATTTCCCATGGTCCAATTTATTGTTATTTGCGTTGCCATAAACACCGTGTATTTGCCAGGGCGTGTGTCGCTTTTTTTATTATTAAATGAAATTTTTTTTTCTCATATTTTCGTATTTTTCTTAATCTGTTTTCGGCTGTTGGTTGGTTCATGGAGAGGTTTGAAGCCTGTCGACTTCACTAGGGTCATTAATGTTGCACGTTACGTTTTGACCACCAGACGAGCATACTTTTGCGTCTCTCAGCATATGTACACAGAGACGATATACGCAGAGGAATATACGCACCTGTCGGTGCGTATATCCTGTGTCTAGGCTGTGATGATGGTGATGGGTATGGTGTGGTTGTATAGATAGTGAAATAATTCTTTTTTGAGGGTATTGTATTTTTCCAAATACAATACAGCTATTGTGAAATATCTTTTGTTGTAGCGATGTTAATATTTTTTTCCAAAATAGTGCTGATGGGTTATATGAACTGGATAGGTTATGCAATAAAATCAAGCCATTAGCCTTGACAAAGTTCCTGGAGAGCGAAACGTTGCCACAATAAAATGTCACATTAGTTGCACTAGTGTTCTTTTACTTGACATATTGTGGGTAATTCTACCAATATTTATTATATACAATACCGACAAGATTACCCCATCTTTTGTATATAGTTTTACTGTCTGCCAATTATATCCTTGAATTTGTATTGGAAAAGCCAATGAATGACGAAAACGTCTACTATAAACATACCCAGATGTTGTGATGAATGGTTCTGAAAACCGACAAGTTGAAGATTGAGACATTTATGCAAGATATGGGAATCTTTATTGAGGAAACGTTCTACAAGATTGATGGACTAAACACATTGACTCCAGGCTGAGGGACTGATTACCTCAACTCCTCCTCTCCTTACACCTTTCTGCTTTGTATTGGACTGATGAAGCCACTGTGTGGCGGAACGTTTCCTGAATAAAGATTCCCATATGTTACATAAGTGTCTCAATTTTCATACCCAGATGTTGGATATTTTCATCAAACTATGAAGTAAATCAGAAGAAATCCGAGTGGAAAAAATAATGGAAGCAAAAATGAGCAGAGGAAAACAGTGCGGGAATTATCAGTCACGGCTCAAATGAAAATGCCGAAACTCGCACAAAAACAATTGAACTGGTCGTCACAGCAAACTCCATTCATCACGGCCAACAGTAAACCCCAATGTATGGGGACTATGACCCCTGGTGCTTGCAAATTGGGACAGACTTGTAAAATAAATGGAACCTGTAAACTCGACCATCCACAAAACTGTCATAGTCTCCTAAGGGAGTATGTCGAACCAAGACCTGTAAATATTGACCTCTCAGTGGCTACATTCTCTCTACTACTCTGCACCTCTCCTTCCGACAGTATATAAGTCTCCACACTGTCGCTTGATCTTCACATTGTTTCAGACTATGAAACAGAACTCTTCTCCAGGTTGAGGGACTGACATCAAATCTAAGACTTCAAGGGCGATGGACTGATTACATCGTCTTCACATCTCTACTCCTCCTGCCTACTTTATGTACTCAACTGAAGAAGCCTACTGTGTAGGCGAAACGTTTCGGAATAAAGCTGTCTACTATTGGGGCCCAGGTCTTAAACCCACCAACCTTATATTTTTCCAGCCGAAAAAAGGTTACCCGTTTAAAAAATACAAAAAAACAGCAAACAACTATCCTGCTTTTCCCCAGGGAGAACGACGCTTAATGCACCCAGTTCAACTTAACCCTGGGAAATTGCAGCCATACAAACAGCAAGAATTTTTTTTTTTTCTGCCAGAAATTAAAAAAAGCAAGAAATACTAAAATGACAGCACCCTAAACGTACACTGGGAAAAAACCCTGAAATTCATTACTGAAAAAAAGATGTACAAAATTTGTAACTTTACAATGAAATATGGGGTTTAAGAACATAAAAGGGGGGAATATTGCAGCCACCAAATGGCCCAACAAGGCAAATCCCTTCTCAAAACCAAAAAAATCCCACCCACCTATTTTTCCAACCTTTCCCCAAACTACCCAAAATTTGCTTCAATACCGGGCAGTTCATTTTGAGCTACCAAAAAAAAAAAAGGAAGAGAGTACAAGGGGAAATCTCTCTGTAAATTATGTGTCGCCAAATTTTTAAAGCCATTTGACACAAGTGATACAGTCGAATTTTTTTATAAATGAATACCAGAAAATTTTTAATTTAGAAACACAAATGGGATAAAAAAGGGCAGGAAGGAAAGGGGGGTACAGGGGGCAGGGGGAAAGGGGATAGCAGCGTCGAGGGGGAATAAATGCCCCAATACAAAAGCCATAAATAATTCACACTTTAATCTTTCCCTTTGCCCCAGACCTCTTTTTTCTTTTGTTCCTCCGTCTTTCCATTTTCCCCCTACAAGACAGCTTCCTCCCCTTTGTCTCCGTACGCGCGCTGCACATCACCAGATAGCAACTCACCAGCTGCAGCAGCATCACCACTCAGCACAACACCACTGCACAGCACACCACATCCAAACACACCCCGCTCACAGCATCACCAGCTGCAGCACATCACCACTGCAGCAGCATCACCACTGCACAGAAGTACCTGTACACAAATAACTCGCACACAGGGGATAAAAAAACTTAAGACAATTTTTTGGTCCGAGTAGGACACTGGGGCCCACTGTTCTATAGGGGTCATGGCCACACTGTGCTAGTAATCACTGGCCACACTTTTCTAGTAGGATCACTGGGCCACACTGGGGTCATTTGGATCACTGGGCCCACTGGCTAGTAGTCACTGGCCAACTGTGCTAGTAGGGTCACTGGCCAACTGTGTCTTTGAGGGTCACTGCCACACGTTCTATAGGATCACGGCCCCAGTGTCTATAGGATCACTGGCCCACTGTGCCTAAGGGCACTGGCCACACTGTTCTAGGGGGATCACTGCCACAATGGTTTATAGGATCACTGGGCCCCACTGTGTCAGTGGATCACTGGCCACACTGTGTCTAAGGATCACTGGCCACACTGTTCTAGAGGGTCCTGGGCCCCACGGTCTAGTAGGAACACTGCCACACTGTTCTATAGGGGCACTGGCCACACGTTCTAAAACACGGCCACCTGTTCTAGTAGGATCACTGCCACAGTTCTAGTAGGGTCACGGCCACACGTGCCTAGTAGGACACGGCCAACTGTGTCTATAGGGTCACTGCCACACTGGTTTTAGTAGGGATCACTGGCCACACTGTGTCGTAAGATCAAATTTGGGCCACACTGTTCTAGTAGGTAACGTCCACACTGTTCTAGAGATCACTGGCCACACTGTTCAAAGGGGTCCGCCCCCTTTTCTAGTAGGATCACGGCCACACTTTTTCTATAGGATCACTGGCCACCGTGTCTATAGGATCACTGGGGGCCCACTGTGCATAGGACACGGGGCCCCACTTCATAGGGCCCCTGGGGCCCACTGGGTCAGTGGGTCATGGCCACACTGTTCTAGTAGGAAACACGCCACACGTGTCTATAGGATCACTGGCCAACTGGTCTAAATCACGCCACCGTCTAGTAGGATCACTGGCCCACTGTGTCCCAGTGGACACTGGCCACACGTGTCAGTAGGATCACTGGGCCCCAGTGTCTAGTAGGATCACGGCCACACTGTTCTATGGTCACTGGCCACACTGTTCTAGTAGGGTCATGGCCACCTGGTCTATAGGATCCTGGGGCCCCAACCCGTGTCTAGTAGGGCACTGGGCCACACTGTTCTATAGGATCACTGGCCACACTTTTCTTAGATCACTGGCCACAAATGTCAGTAGGATCACTGCCCAACTGTGTCTAGTGGACACGGCCACACGTGTCTATAAAGATCACGGCCACACTGTGTCTAGTACGATCACTGGCCACACTGTGTCAGTAGGATCACTGGGCCCCACTGTGTCCCAGTAGGACACTGGGCCCCACGTGCAGTACGATCACTGGCCACACTGTGTCTAGTAGAAAAACTGGCCACCTTTTCAGTAGGATCACTGGGCCCCACTGTGTCTAGTAGGATCACTGGGCCCCACTGGTCATACGATCACTGCCACATGTGTCTTCTCACTGGCCACACTGGTCAGTAAAGACGCAAGTCAGTCGTAACGCTGTTAAATTTCTCCCACGTGCGGGTTTTTTTTATTTGTCTATCAAAGGGATTCGTATTTTTATTGTTTTTCCCTCGTTTTCCTGGACTTCCCCTAACCGATCCCTAAACCCTCAAACCCATCCATAAATCCCCTAAACCCGACCCAAAATCCCTCTAACCTGACCCATAAATCCCTCAACCTGATCCATAAATCCCCTAACCTATCCATAAACCCTCAACCGACCCAAAATCCCTTAACCGACCCATAAAACCCCCCTCTAACCCGACCATAAATCCCTCCTCTAACCGATCCATAAAACCCTCCTTTAAAATTGATCCATAAATCCCACCTTTTCCTAATCCATAAATCCCTCCTCTAACCTATCCATAAATCCCCCTCTAACCTGATCCATAAATCCCTCCCTAACCTATCATAAATCCCTCCTCTAACCTGATCCATAAAACCCTCCTCTAAACCCACCCTAAATCCCTTTCCCCAACCACCCCTAAATCCCTCCTCTAACCTATCCATAAATCCCTCCTCTAACCACCATAAAACCCTCCCTTTTCCTACCCAAAATCCCTCCCCCTAACCTACCCCTAAATCCCCCCCTAACCGATCCCTAAATCCCTCCTTAACTTGACCATAACCCACCTTTACCAACCTAAACCCCCCCCTCTAACCTGATCCATAATCCCTCCCTAACCTGATCCATAAATCCCCCCTCTAAAACCCATCCATAAATCCCTCCCCAACCTACCAAAATCCCTCCCAACCTGATCCTAAATCCCACCTCAAAAATTCCATAAATCCCTCCCCTAACCCCGACCTAAATCCCACCTTAACTTGATCCATAAAACCCCCTCTAACCTATCCATAAATCCTTCCTCAACCTGATCCATAATCCTTCCTCTAAACCTGATCCATAAATCCTTCCTCTAACCTGATCCATAAATCCCTCCTCTAACCTGATCCATAAATCCCTCCTCTAACCTGATCCATAAATCCCTCCTATAACCTGATCCATAAATCCCTCCTCTAACCTATCCCATAAATCCCTCCTATAACCTATCCATAAATCCCCTCCATAACCCCTGATCCATAAATCCCTCCTATAACCTGATCCATAAATCCCTCCTATAACCTGATCCATAAATCCCTCCTTCGTGTAACACTGTCACTCATATATTTATACAGGTATACCTGGAAGGTGTTCCGGGGGTCAACGCCCCCGTTACCCAGTCCATTACCACGATATAAAACCACAGTGAAAAATAGGAAAAAATTCGCATGAGTGCTTTCATGTGGTTACACATATCTTCAAAGGAATAATTGTAAGCACATGAAAGCAAAAGCACTCAGGTTTTATTTCCTATTTTCACTCTGGTATTTTTATATAATTGCGGTCATGCGATTATTGTGATTTCTTCCACATTTAAACTGGTATTTCAATTTTTACTCATATCTTATTCCCCTGTGTAGTTCTTGATATGATCGAGCTGGGAAGTGACTGAGTGCTGTAAGATGTGAGGGGAAGAGTGACGAGTGTGTAAGAGTGGGGGGAAGAGTGACTAAGTGCTGTAAGTGTGGGGGGAAGAGTGACTGAGGCTGTAAATTGTGGGGAAAGTGACTGATGTGAAGATTTTTGGGGGGAAAGTGACGAGGCGAAAGATTGGGGGGAAGAGTGATGATGCTGTAAGATGGGGGGGGAAAGGGGATGAGTGTGTAAGATGTGGGGGGAAGGTGACTGAGTGCGTAAGATGTGAGGGGAAGAGTGACTGATGCTGTAAATGTGGGGGGAAATGACTGGTGTGTAAATGTGGGGGGGGAAGAGTGCTGAGTGCTGTAAGATGGGGGGGGAGAGTGATGAGTGCGTAAATGTGGGGGGAAGAGTGACTGAGTCTGAAGATTGAGGGGAAGATGAGGAGTGCTGTAAATGTGAGGGGAAGAGTGATGATGTAAGAGGAGGGGAAGAGTGACTGGTGCTGTAAGATGTGGGGGGGAAGAGTGAGAGTGCTTAAGTGTGGGGGGGAAGGTGACGAGTGATTTTAAGATGTGAGGGGGAAGAGTACTGATGCTGTAAGATGTGGGGGGGGAAAAAGAGAGGGGGGGGGGGGGGGGTGGGGGGGGGAAGGTAGTGCTGAAAGAGGGGGGGGAAGAGTGATGAGTGCTGTAAGATGTAGGGGGAAATGACTGAGTGTGTAAATTGAGGGGAAAGGGGGTGAGGCTGAAGATGTGGGGGGGAAAGATGAATGTGTAAGATTTAGGGAAGGGGGTGACGAGTGCTGTAAGAGTGGGGGGAAGAGTGAGTGATGTAAATGTGGGGGGGAAGATGACTGAGTGCTGTAAGATTGGGGGGGAAGATGATGATGTGTAAAATGTGAGGGGGAAGAGTCTGATGCTTAAATGTAGGGGAAAGTGATGATGTAAGATGGGGGGGAAGAGTGACTGAGTGCTGTAAGATTGAGGGGAAGAGTGATGATGTAAGTGTGGGGGGGAAGAGGACTGATGCTGTAAGATGTGGGGGGGAAGGGTGAGGGATGTAAGATGTGGGGGGGAAAAGAGTGACTGATGCTGTAAATTGGGGGGAAGATGAGTAGTGATTAAAAGATGTGAGGTTAAGATTGAGGGAAAATCTGAGGGAAAATGTGGGGGAAGAGTGACTGAGTGCTGTAAGATGTGAGGGGAAGGTGACTGAGGTGTAAATTGGGGGGGAAGAGTGACTGAGTGTGTAAGAGTGGGGGAAGAGTGATGAGTGCTGAAGATTGGGGGGGAAGAGTGATGAGTCGTAAATGTGGGGGGAAGAGTACTGAGTGCTGTAAGATTGAGGGGAAGAGTACGAGTGCTGTAAGATGTGGGGGGGAAAGGTGACTGATGTGTAAGAGTGGGGGGGAAGAGTGACTGAGGCTGTAAGATGTGGGGGGAAAGTGATGAGTGCTGTAAGATGTGGGGGGGAAGAGTGACTGAGGCTGTAAGATGGGGGGAAAGGTAAGGGAAGATTTGAGGGGGAGTGCGGGTAAAGATGTGAGGGGAAGATGACTGAGTGCTGTAAGAGTGAGGGGGAAGTAAACTGATTGTGTAAGATTGAGGGGGAAATGACTAGTGTGTAAGTTTTGGGAAAAGGGGGAAGAGGGGGGGAAATGAGTGCTGAAAGATGGGGGGAAGATGACTGATGTGTAAATGTGAGGGGGAAGAGTGACAAAGTGATGTAAGATGTGAGGGGGAAGTGACTAGTGTTAAATGTGGGGGGAAGAGTGACTGAGTGCTGTAAATGTGGGGGAAAGTGACGAGTGTGAAGATGTGGGGGGAAAAGAGACTAAGGTGTAAATTGGGGGGAAGAGTGTAGTGCTGTAAGATTGGGGGGGAAAGAGAGATGTTAAGATGTGAGGGAAAGTGACTGAGTGCTTAAAATGTGAGGGGAAGAGTGAGAGTGCTGTAAGAGTGAGGGGAAAGTGATGATGTAAGATGGGGGGGGGAAGAGTGACGAGTGCTGTAAATGTGGGGGGAAGGTGACTGAGTGCTGTAAGATGTGGGGGGGAAGGGTGCCCTGAGTGCGTAAGATGGAGGGGGAAGATGACTGGGGCTGAAGTTTTAAATGAAATGTTAAAATTTGGGGGGGAAAGAAAAGGGAAAAAAAATGAAAATTTGGGGGAAGAGTGACAGTGCTGTAATTTTTGGGGGGAAGAGTGATGAGTGATGTAAGATTTGGGGGGGAAGGGACTGTATGTAAGTTAGGGGGAAGAGTGACTGAGTGCTGAAATGTGGGGGGGAAGAGTGCTGAGGGCTTAAGATTGAGGGAAGAGTGACGAGTGTTAAAGGGGGGGAAGAGTGACTAAGTGATGAAAAATGTAGGGGAAGAGTGACTGAGTGCTGTAAATGTTGGGGGAAAGTGATGGGGCTTAAGATGTGGGGGGAAGTGACTGATGATTTAAATTGGGGGGGAAAGTGACAAAGTGATGTAAGTGTGAGGGAAGATGACTGAGTGCTGTAAGAGGGGGGGGAAGGTGACTGAGTGCGTAAGATGTGAGGGGAAAGTGACTGAGGCTGTAAATGTGGGGAGAAGATGGTGAGTGCTGTAAAATGTAGGGGAAGAGTGAGTGATTAAAGTGGGGGGGAAAGGACTGAGTGCGTAAGATGTGGGGGGAAGAGTGACTGAGTTGTAAGAGGGAGGGGGAAGATGACTGATGCTGTAAATTGGGGGGGAAAGTGACTGATGCTGTAAGATTGGGGGGGAAGAGTGATGATGCTGTAAGATTGGGGGGAAAATTGATGATGTAAGATGTAGGGGGAAGAGTGCTGAGTGCTGAAAAGATGTGGGGGGAAGAGGACTGATGCGTAAAGGAGGGGGAAGAGTACGGTGCGTAAGATGTAGGGGAAGATTTGACTGATGCTGAAGATTGAGGGGAAGAGTGAGTGATGTAAGATTTGGGGGGGAAGATGCAGAGTGCTGTAAGAGTGGGGGGGAAGAGTGACTGATGCTGTAAATGTGAAGGGAAAGTGACTGAGTCTGTAAGATGTGGGGGGGAAGAGTGACTGGTGATTAAAGATTAGGGGGAAGAGTGACTGAGTGCTGTAAGATGTGAGGGGGAAGGGGACTGAGTGCTGTAAGATGTGGGGGGGAAAGGTGACTGAGGCTGTAAGATTGGGGGGAAGAGTGACTGAGTCTGAAAGTTTGGGGGGGGAAGAGGCCCTGAGTGAGTAAGATGTGAGGGGGAAAGTACTGATGCTGTAAGATGTGGGGGGGAAGATGACTGAGTGCTGTAAATTAAGGGGAAAACTTTACCCTCTGGCCAGGTGATGTTATTAGGGGTTAAAAAATTTAAATTAACCAACCGGAAGATTTGAGGCCGGTCACTCGACTTGTGGTCTGTCAAACATGTGAATAAACATGCAATGAGGAAATAGACAGGGAGACGTGAAATCGACAGCAGAGGGGGGAAACAAGTAGGGCCAGACATTCGACGGGCAATTAAAGAGGCAGACATTAACAGATGCAGAACAACCCCATAGGGCAGAAATCTTCAAGAAAATTTTTATCAGACATGAGACGCTCAACATTAGCGGGAAGAACCAAGAAACGGTGTGAAAACGCGAGCAGGGGAGAAAGTGGGAGGATGGGGTGTGTTTGGGGAAGAGTCAACACGACCAGGACTCCCCTCCCCCACCACAATCCCCAAATACTAATCCAACACAACCCCACCACAACCACGGGCCCCACCCTCATCTACCACCCTTCACGTCATGTTGTGTAAACTGTTTTATGCTTAGTATTTCCCCGGGCCCCCCAACGTCACTATCACCACGGCTACCACCCTGGTTTCCCCGTCCACTGCCACCAGGCCCCCACCACTCTCGCCACTCACCCACCACCCTCACCACTCACCCACCACCCTCACCACTCACTCACCACTCACCCACCACTCACCCACCACCCTCACCACTCAACCACCACCCTCACCACTCACCCACCCCCTCACCACTCACCCACCACTCTCACCACTCAACCACCACTCTCACCACTCACCCACCACCCTCACCACTCACCCACCACTCTCCCCCACTCCCAAACCCCCACTCTCACCACTCACCCACCACCCTCACCACTCACCCACCACCCTCACCACTCACCCCCCACCACTCTCACCCGCTCACCACCACTCACCCACCACCCTCACCACTCAACCACCACCCTCACCACTCCCACCACCCTCACCCCTCACCCACCACTCTCACCACTACCCCACCACTCTCACCCACTTTACCCACCACCCTCAACCACTCAAACCCCCACCCTCACCACTCACCCACCAACCCCTCACCACTCCCCACCACTCTCACCACTCACCCACCACTCTCACCACTCAAACCCCCCACCCTCACCACTCCCCCCACCACTCCACCACCCCCACCCACCACTCTCACCACTCACCCACCACTCTCACCACTCACCCACCACCCTCACCACTCACCACCCACCCTCACCACTCACCCACCACTCTCACCACTCACCCACCACTCTCACCACTCACCCCCCCACTCTCACCACTCACCCACCACTCTCACCACTCACCCACCACTCTCACCACTCACCCACCACTCTCACCACTCACCCACCACCCTCACCAAATCACCCACCACTCTCACCACTCCCCACCACTCTCACCACTCACCCACCACTCCCCACCACTCACCCACCACTCTCACCACTCACACCACCACTCTCACCACTCACCCACCACTCTCACCACTCACCCACCACCCTCACCACCACCCACCACTCTCCACCACTCACCCACCACTCTCACCACTCACCCACCACCCTCACCACTCACCCACCACTCTCACCACTCACCCACCACTCTCACCACTCACCCACCACCCTCACCACTCACCCACCACTCTCACCACTCACCCACCACTCTCACCACTCACCCACCACCCTCACCACTCACCCACCACTCTCACCACTCACCCACCACTCTCACCACTCACCCATCACCCTCACCACCAACCACCACTCTCACCACTCACACCATCACCCTCACCACTCACCCACACTCTCACCACTCAACCATCACTCTCACCACTCACCCACCACCCTCACCACTCACCCACCACTCTCACCACTCAACCACCACTCTCACCACTCACCCACACCCTCACCACTCAACCACCACTCTCACCACTCACCCATCACCCTCACCACTCACCCACCACTCTCACCACTCAACCACTCACTCTCACCACTCACCCACCACCCTCACCACTCACCCACCACTCTCACCGCTCACCCACCACTCACGCCACCACCCTCACCGCTCACCCACCACTCTCACCACTCACCCACCACCTCACCACTCACCCACCACCCTCACCACTCACCCACCACCCTCACCACTCACCCACCACCCTCACCCTCACCCACCACCCTACCACCACCCACCCCTCACCACTCTCCACCCCCCCCACCACTCACCCCCCACCCTCCCCCCACTCACCCACCACCCCACCACTCCCACCACCCTCACCACTCACCCACCACCTCACCATCACCCACCACCCCACCACTCACCCACCACCCCACCACTCAACCACCACCTCACCCAGGATTGCAAATCACCTGGTTTCCCCAAATCGCACAATCCAGGGAAACGGGGGTTCGGGGCAGGTCGCTCCCCTCTCAAAACTACGGGATCACTATACATCCCCCGGGGATGCACTGGAAGAAAATCAAAAAGAAAAGTAATATACACAGACTTTGAAAAAGCTTTTTGACAATGCGATCTGGCTAATAGCCCATAAAATACGTGCTAAAGGAATAACTGGGAAAGTGGGGAGAATCTTCAATTTCCCAAACAAATCGAACAAAAGAGTAGGGTCAACAGATTTTAAATCGGGGGCGCCATGGGAAAGCTCTTTTTCCAAAAGGGCAAGTATCCCCCCCCATCTTTTTCCTTATCCTAATAGACATAAACAAGATTACACCAAAAGCACCGTATCATCCTTTGGGGGGATAATAGGACTGCTGAGGCGTCATCCTGAGGCCCGGGTTTTAAACCTCCAAAGATAAAACAAGTTTTCCGGGGGGCAACGGTAAAAAAATATGTTTTAAATAGGAAAATTTCAACACTCCGTTATGGAAAACGGGAGGAATAATAACTAGAAAAGTATCACTGACTCCGGCCCATACAATGACGAAAAATAATGAAAGGGGACCGGGAGAGTAATGTCTGGGACTCACTTTCAAGGATCACAACAGTGCCACACGCACGTCAAAAAAATGATAGGATGGATAATAGAACTTTCAAAACGAGAGCCCCCAAACCCCATGATATCCTTTAAAATCATTGTTCTCTAGGGTGGAAAACTGCTGACATTAACACTCCATTCAAAGCAGGTAAACCCCAGATCAGAGAGTTAAGAGATCCTTTTCTGCACGTAAATTCTTCAAGCACCTTAAATACTGGGAATGCTTGGAAGCACTTGACTTTACTCGTTGGAACCGGGGGGAGAGATTATCATAATTTACACTGGAAAATCTTGGGAAGGAAAGGCCCAAATCTGCACACAGAAATCACTCCCAAAAAGTAGAAGATGGGGAGGGGATCAAAAGCCCCAATAAAAAATAGGGGCGGGCCCTTGTACACAAGAGAAAACACCTAAGTGTCCGGGGGCCCAAAAATGTTCAACAGCCTCCCCTCAAGCATTTGGGGAATTGCCAATAAACCCCCGGCTGCCCTTTCCGACTCCAAACCCCCCCCCCCCCCCCCCCCCCCACCCCCCCACCCAAAACCCCCCCCCCCCCCCCCCCCCCCCCCCCCACCCCCCCCCCCCCCCCCCCCCCCCACCCCCCCCCCACCCTCCCCCAACCACCCCCACCCCCCCCCACACCACACCAAACCCCCCCCCCCCCACCCCCCCCCCCCCCCCCCCACCACCCCCCCCCCCCCCCCCCCCCCCCCCCCCCACCCAAAACCCCCACCACCTCAAACCCCCCATCAACCGCCCTCCCTTCAACCTCCCGGCGCGTCCCTTTCCTATTATCACAGTTTGGAGGGGGCTGAGGATTAATTTTGCTATAGTGCACAAACCCCAAAAAACATGGTTAAATCTTCCCCCTTTCCCCCCCTTCCCCTTCTCTCTCTCTCTCCACACACACACACACACACACACACACACAAAGAGAATGAATTGGTACGATTTTTTATAAAAGAAGTAAAAGAAAAAAGAGGAACCAGGGAAGACCAGGAAAATTAAAACCTTGGGGTTACAGATTTTTTTTTGGCATAAAGCTAAAATAAAAAAACATTGTTAAAAAAAACTTCAATATTGATTTGGTATTCAGCGAATCGTTTAAATTTTTTCTAAAAATACAAGCAAGCCATTCCGCGGTAACTTAAAGTTGCCAATGAAAACCCAGTTAGTATTTAAGAAGTGGCCAAAAAAGAGGGTCTGAATTTGAATCTAGTATTACTGAGTCATCCAGGGGATGGAGAAGATGTTATTTTGAAACTGGAACACTAGTGAGGAACTGAAAACCTTTTGAGGATACGAACACTTAAAAGGAGGATACTGAGCACTTGGGGAGGAGGATATGGACGCTCAGAGAGAAGGTACTGACACTAGGAGGATACTGGGGCACTTAAGAGGATATACGGAGCACTGAGAAGAGGATCGGTGCACTCAAAGGAGGATACTGGAGCACCAAGAAGGATACGAGCACTCAGAGAGGAGGGTACTGGAGCAAATCAAGAGGGAAACTGGACACTCAGAGAGGAGGATACTGGAGCACTCAGAGAGGAGGATACGGGGCACTTAGAGAGGAGGATACTGGAGCACCAAGAGGGGGATACGGGAGCACTTAGGAGGAACGGAGCATTTGTAAGGATACGGGAACACTTAGAGGGGATACGGATACTTAAAAGGAAACTGGGGACCGAGAAAAAACTTCATAAACACGATTCGGAAATTTCAGTCCTGCCTGACCAACCAGCTGGGGTTGTATTAAAAACACTTAACTAAGCCAGATCAACCCGGCTGTGTGGGAAAGTGGGGGCAGCGAACCACCAACAACACACCCGCTTGACCAAGCAAGCACAACACCTGCCCAATGGCCGGCCCCCGGAGTAGAAAAACTCTCGGAACTCATCAAAGGTATATCAAAGGCAGACTAAGCCAGAAAGACAAAAATGGGCAGCCTGCGTCTCCGCGGATTACAGGAAAAGTATTCGCCACAGCAGAGCTTCTACTGTAGGTCAAAAAATATCAGAACCACAGAAGACCAAGAGTGTCCATAAGAGAGAAAGTTACAAAGAGGATTAAGCCAAAACATAATGTGTCCCAAGGAGCAGTACTAAGACCACTACTGTTTCTTTATATGACCTGCTAGATGTTTTCAAGGGCTGGTCATGGACCGGGCCGCGGGGGCAGTGACCCCTACAACACCCTGCAGGTAGAATACTATGTGTCTCCGATGATACATAACTATTGAGAACAATATAGTCACGAGAGAACAGTGAAGACCTTCAGAAAGACTCAGACATGTTAGAGTGGTCAGGCAAGTGGCTGCTGACATTCCAACTACACAGATGCTTGGTCGTATACATCGTGTGGAGGGTAGCGCATGAGTGTGTGGATACACAGACTGCCAAAAGTTAACATGAGTGCATATAGAATTAAATCTACAATTGCCTTATCTGCAGCAAGCAAACTTAGGATATAACTATGGTATTCTGTTCTTATTAACGACACGAAAAAGACGGAATAAACATAGACTCTATCACACATATACTCTCTCACCCTCCACTACTCTCCCTCCATCACTCTCCCTCCATCACTCTCCCTCCATCACTCTCCCTCCATTACTCTCCCTCCATTACTCTCCCTCCATTACTCTCCCTCCATCACTACTGTGCTGATGTGGGTGATGTTAGCCCGGCTGCTCCCTCACGATCACCTGATCAATTGTAATTTATTTGTAGTTGATGTTGAGGGCGTGTCTCATTTTTTATTTGTCAGAAATTGTATTTATTCTCCTCAAAAAAGAACACGCACACACAGTCATGGTACGTGGAGAGGTATCACAGTGGGCGCCTGTGACGAGCGGGGTCCCACAGGGGTCAGTTCTAGGACCAGTGCTATTTTTGATATACGCGAACGACATGATGGAAGGAATAGACTCTGAAGTGTCCCTATTCGCAGATGATGTGAAGTTGATGAGAAGAATTAAATCGGATGAGGATGAGGCAGGACTGCAAAGAGACCTGGACAGGCTGGACGCGTGGTCCAGAAACTGGCTTCTCGAATTCAACCCTGCCAAATGCAAAGTCATGAAGATTGGGGAGGGGCAAAGAAGACCGCAAACAGAGTATAGGCTAGGTGGACAAAGACTACAGACCTCACTCAGGGAGAAAGATCTCGGGGTGACCATAACACCGAGCACATCACCGGAGGCACACATCAACCAAATAACTGCTGCAGCATACGGGCGCCTGGCAAACCTGAGAATAGCGTTCCGATACCTTAATAAGGAATCGTTCAAGACACTGTACACTGTGTATGTTAGGCCCATACTGGAGTATGCAGCACCAGTCTGGAACCCACACCTGGTCAAGCACGTCAAGAAGTTAGAGAAAGTACAAGGTTTGCAACAAGGCTAGTTCCAGAGCTCAAGGAAACGTCGTTCGAGGAAAGGTTGAGGTAAATCGGACTGACGACACTGGAGGACAGAAGGGTCAGGGGAGACATGATAACGACATACAAGATACTGCGGGGAATAGACAAGGTGGGCAGAGACAGGATGTTCCAGAGAGGGGACACAGAAACAAGAGGTCACAATTGGAAGCTGAAGACTCAGACGAGTCACAGGGACGTTAGAAAGTATTTCTTCAGTCATAGAGTCGTCAGGAAGAGGAATAGCCTAGCAAGTGAAGTAGTGGAGGCAGGAACCATAAATAGTTTTAAGAAGAGGTATGACAAAGCTCAGGAAGCAGAGAGGGAGAGGACCTAGTAGCGATCAGTGAAGAGGCGGGGCCAGGAGCTGAGTCTCGACCCCTGCAACCACAATTAGGTGAGTACACACACACACACACATGACGTGTAAAATACTGAGAGAAATTGACAAGGTGAACAGGACCAAAGTGTTTCAGAGATGCGACACAGGAACAAGGGGCATAAATGGAAGTTAACAACTCAGATGAGTCATAGTGATGTTAGGAAGTACTTTTTCAGCCTTAGAGCTGTCAGGAAGTGGAATAATTTGGAGAGGGAACGTTGTGCTCCCCTTAACCTTCGTTTTTAGTAGTTTATTTGTCTATATTAAAACAATGCACACACACACACACACACACACACACACACATACATCTCAGTAGCTGGGAACAATTTGCCACTCGACTAAACTCAGTGATGTAAACAAAGTGAATGCTTCACTTTCTCCATCAGCAGAAAGTGAGGGACTCTCCTTTTCCCCTTTGAGGCGTATTCCTTCACTTTCACCACCACATGAAAGTGACCCGTCATCTTCCTCTTTCGTTGGCCATATTCCGTAACCTTCACCGTTATGTGAGAGTGACACAGTATCCCCTTCCTTCTTACGTCATATTCCTTCACTTTCACTAATATGTGATTGTCGCACGGCATTTGCCTTTTTTTTTTCTCCTCGAGTCATATTCTTCCACCTTCCTCCGTCAGGGGGAAATAATACTGCCCCCTCCTCTCTCTCTCTCTCTCTCTCTCTCTCTCTCTCTCTCTCTCTCTCTCTCTCTCTGTCGAGTTATTTTCCATCATCCAAAACAGTGAGATTACGCAAAAAACTGTTTTGGTGGGATCAACTCCGAGTCTATAAGAGCATTTTCACACCCGTGTACGCATTCTCACACCTGTGTACGCATTCTCACACCTGTGTACGCATTTTCACACTTGTGTACGCATTTTCACACTTGTGTACGCATTCTCACACCTGTGTACGGATTCTCACACTTGTGTACGCATATTCACACCTGTGTACGCATATTCACACCTGTGTACGCATTCTCCACCTGTGTACGCATTTTCACACTTGTGTACGCATTTTCACACTTGTGTACGCATTCTCACACCTGTGTACGGATTCTCACACTTGTGTACGCATATTCACACCTGTGTACGCATATTCACACCTGTGTACGCATTCTCCACCTGTGTACGCATTTTCACACTTGTGCACATATTTTCTGAGGAATAGACTGGTATAGGAAGGCATCTTCCTGGCTGATTTTCATGCCGGTAAATGTTTTTTTTTTTGTTTTTCCCATTTGCGTAAATCCTAATTCTACCTTCGACCTCTGAGCAATATTTGATTAAGTAAGGATAGAGTAATTTTGCTTAGGCTAGGCTAGGCTAGGCTAGGCTAGGTTAGGTTAGGTTAGGTTAGGTTAGGTTAGGTTAGGTTAGGTTAGGTTAGGGTTCATTACGTTTGATTGGGTTAGGTTAGGTTAGGTAACGTTACGGTCTTTTGCGTTAGGTTTGGTTAGGTAAGATAGGCTAAGTTTAGGTTAGTTTAGGTTACAACAGCCTTCATTAACCTAAACGAGGGTATATTTACATAGAAATATGTAATTTAAAAAAATGGGTGGGACACGTCTGGCACCGGTGAGTGTCTTAGCAAATATAAGTAACGTTGAAATCGGTATGCCTATCACGCACACCCCGATAACACGTTGAGTCGTAAATCCGTCCGTTATTAGGGCTATAAAATGAACTGTAACATAATTGACTCTTCTGTAAATATGCTGTCATCTTTTCACGAAAATTAAAATTGGCAGGAAAAATGCACGTAAAATTTCTCTCTCTTCCGTTCCCGGCGCTGTCAGCTACCGTAACTATAAAACAGGTTGGAATGCTGGATGATATCCCCCATCGCATTGCTGAAGGCTCCCAGCTATGACTGAAAGACTTTCATTACCTGGTGCTGACTGATTAGTTTATTTTGAATCAAGTCTACTGAATACACGAGGGTTTTTACAGCTGCATGTAACATTTCAACCATCAGTCAGGGATACTTCGGTCCCTAATAAAAAGAGGAGATAACTCTCACTATCTATCCACTGAGAGATACATAGTGCTACGTGCATATAACCTTGCTACCTGAGGAATGTATCTCATCCTGTGATGGAATATGACAGGTGGGAAATATCTGAGTTTTGTTCCCACTGCGTAACTATTTTCTAGTTGATAGATAAGACACATGTGTAACAGTTTGGTATCTTTATTTCGAAACGTTTCGTCGACATAGCAGGCTTCTTCAGTCGAATGCAAAGGAGGAAGCGGAAGTAGTGATGTGAAAGACGATTTAATCAGTCCGTCACCCTCGAGGGCGTAGTTTTGAGGTGGTCAGTCTCTCAGCTTACAGAAGAGCTCTGCTCCATATTCACACGTATCAGCTAGAGGCAGCTGGTAGCATTCTCAGTTTTGTTAAGGGGAAAACTGCTTTGGTGTAACTCTCGAAATTGACCAGTGGTAAATGTTTGTAAATATCCTTCATACCTTGGCGAAAATGTAAATAAAACCTCACGAGAAAATGCTACGAGCTTCTGCCGTGGTGCAAGATTTTAAACAGTGGCCAATCGTGTTGCAAAATCTGCAGACAAGTTAATCTCGGTATATAAATTGTGAATTACTAAGCCTCTACAAAAACTGTATAAAAAAATGAGTTTTAGTGTAATTATATTTTACATTGCAATGATACCTTGACGGGAAAAGTTTTAGTTTTAGTGAAAATAGTTAATGGAAACATAAACACATATGCAGTTTAATGTGATCCTTTATTGACAACGTTTCGCCCACACAGCGGCCTTTTTCAAGTCACAAACAGATCTACCTGGGGTGGAAGGTACGCGAGTATTTATAGTCAGGTTCAGAATGTTGAGGTCAGTTGGAGAATGCTGCATCTGATGATCTACCGGGTGGGGTTATAGAGTTTAAAATCTTGGGTAGCTTGGCAGGGGTATTGGACAAGTTGTGAGCAGACCTTCTGCAGTGTTCTATGTTCTTATGTGGGATAGCGATGAAGAAGTTTCTTGGCAAGTGGTTCAGCTATGTTATAGAAGCCATTGTTCCGGTTGAAATTGTTGGTTATAGAGATAAGCAATGATTCCAGGATTCTTCGGTATTGAGTGTTGTCTTCTGTGGCGATAAGTCTTGAGTTTCTGCATTCTCCACCTGACCTCAATATTCTGAACCTGACTATAAATACTCGCCTACCTTCCACCCCATTGCAGAGCTCCTCGCACTAGCACGCACTGAGTGTATTATTGTGGGTGGAGACTTCAACGCACATCACCCAATGCTGCACTCTCACTCAGCAACCAATGCTGCTGGCAGACACATAGCAATGCTCCTACACGATATTCCAGAGGTAAAGTTGCTAAACAATGGAGACTCCACACACCTGTTGGGTGGCTGCCTCGACCTTACCTTTGGGTCAAGACAACTCGCAGCAGGAGCCACATGGGAAACTCATCCTCACCTTGTCAGTGACCATTTTGCAGTTATCACCACCTTAAAACATCAACAGGCCTCCCACAGTTGTGCTGCCTCCTAATGGGACTAAAGTGGGGCCAACTGGAAGGTGTTCCAGGATTATCTTCATGACTGGTGGTCCACATACTCTCTATCTGAAGACTGTGATACGGCTGAACAGGAGCTAATCACTGTTCTCATCTAGGCAGCAGAGTGCGCAATTCCAAAGAAGTCCGCAGGACGCACTCACAAAAGAGACTTGGTGGTTCTACAACGACGACGTGCGGGAGCAGAACCACCGCATCAACTCTTTTAGGAAGCTATACAGGCAAAACCCTCGGCAGAGAACAGGAATACTCTGAAGCCATTGTGCAGCATGCCCGCAGAGTCTCTCTCAGAGTAAAAACTGAGAAATGTGGAGTGGTGCTCAACATTTGGCATCACACCACCTTAATCTTAGATAGGGGGCCCAAACTCAACATAGCAACTGGCAAGAGCAAGCCGAGGCCACCACACACCCGAACCCATCCCGGGAAGCTGAGAAACTAGGAGCTTTTCACTTCCAGGGACCCTCCACTCAGCTCCCACAGGACTTTCCGGAATATACAGACGGATCTTCTCCCACAGCCCCAGCTAACGATACAAGCTGCATGTGAGTCGGAAGATGTGACTGATGAAGACCTCACGGACTTGGAACTCCGACGTGCCATCAAGAACACAGGTGACACTCCCCCGGGCATCGATGGTTTTTACGTACTCCATGATTGCACGGGCGGGGCAAGTGGATGGGAGGCCATAGTAGACGTCATTAACAAGTCGTGGAGGGCCAGACACTCCCAGCAGCTTGGAAGAAACTACCATCGTACCAATTCCAAACCCCAAAGGGACCCAGGCAGTATGAGACCCATATCGCTAAACCCCAATGCTTAGCCAAGACGCTGAGAAAAGGTGTTAAACCGCCTCCTATGGAAATTTGGACCCTCTCTTTCATCACATATTTGGCTTAAACCAAAGGAGTGGATACAGCAGAGTGCATAACCACTCTACTAAGCCAGATTGCTGATAGTAACAAAAAACCTAGTATCGTCTCTACCTCGACCTTGAAAAGGGCTTTTTAAAGCTAGCCAGCCCCACAAAAATCTGGCAATACTAGCTCAAAAGGGGAATCAAAGGACGCCTCCTGGCCTGGATAGAGCCCACCTTAGGGCAGGCAGGCCTGTGTCAGTTTTCAGGGACACTACTCTTCCTTTAAAACCCGGGAAAATGGAAACGCCACAAGGGGGTGTGCTCATCCCAAACCCTGTTTAACATCCTTATGCGGGAACTTGTGAGCCTTTCCCTTTCATATGGTACACAGCTCCTCAGCTATGCTGATGATCTTGCACTCGTAGTGAAGGGGAAAGGCAATTTAGAAACGACAGGCTCAGAGAGCTTTGGACCTAATTACGCATCTTGAAAGGGAACAGGCCTCAAGATCTCGGCCGAGAAATCTCTTGCAATGATGTTCAAAGGGGCCAGATCCCCGTGAATAATTACGTATTCAGGATAAAAGAACTTGAGTGGACAGGGCCCCACCTGTACTTGGGAATCTACATTGATAAAAAACTGACCTTTCAGAAACAGGCCGATATGTCAGTCACGTGCTCTACTCAGACTCAACGCCATGAGACCATGACGAGGCACCGTGCAGGGGGAAGCAAAGATGTACTTCGCTTGTACAAAAACAAGCTAAACGCTCGCTCATTGACTACGGTGCACCGGCGTTAGCTCATCTCTTCCCGCAGAGCAGGGAAAGGGTGGAGGTCGTAAAAAAATCAGGCGATAAGAACTATGCTTGGGCCCCCATCTGGGCCAACACAGTATGTCTCAGATCTGAGGCCCGCTTCCTTCCTTGGCTGACAGAGTAAGATACATAAACGCCTGCAAAGTGGCAACGATTCTGCACCGGCAGCAAGGTAAACCCCCCCTAAGGAAACGGAAATTAACAACCATGGCACAAGATCCCACACTCTTCACGGACTACTCCTGGATTCGTTTGTTTTGTGCTGCTGGCGGGAAACTGCTGCCTATACAACTACTCCTTGAGAAGAGTTGTGACCTTCCTGTTGCTGGGTACCATCCACCACCCCCTGGGGCCCAATCCAGCCGATGTTTGCATCATGCAGCTAACCCATCTCCAAGCGTCCTGCAGTCAAGACAAACCCCCAGCAATCATGCTGAGACAACATGGCAAATGGCAGAGGGAGGCAAAATGTGCAATGAATTTCACAGATGGTTCTGTCGACCCTGACAGGAAGAGAGCAGCAGCTGGACTGTACCACAATGGTCACACACAAGGCTGGCGGACTCCCTGACTACTGCACGATCTTTCAAGCTGAGCTGGTGGCGATTCAGCAGGGATTGTCACATGCCCTACGACATCGACTCCGACCTGTCATACATGTTGATTTCACCTCTGCAATCAAAGCCCTCTCCCATCCTCACCACAGGACAATGTTCACCTCATCACATCGATCCTGAGCATAATGACAGCCTTAGAAGTTCAGGTAAACAGAAACGACAATTTAACTGGATCCCCAGCCCCTGCTGGCATCCGGGAAATGAGGCGGCAGATGATCAGCCAAGGCAGCAACAGACTATCCACATGTTGGGGTTACTGTCCCAATCAGCCTAAAGACAGACCAAACCCGGTGGCTGCCAGAGCCACGAAACTTATGGGAGGTCTTAGGTGATACCCCATCTCAACAGTGGTACCCAGCAGCGACTCAGGGAGAACCCCCCCCCATATGAAAAGAAGCTGGTCCCGAGCGCAGTGTACCGCCATCCATCGGCTTCGTTGGGCTTTCCCCACACCAAGATGATGGTAGACAAGGCGAGGAGGAGATGGCCAGTATTGTCACACGTTGTCCAGCGGCCCCCCACACACTATCTTCTGGAGTGCGAAGCTACTGAGACACTCCGCAGGCAACTAGGAGTGATATTTCCCTCCCGAAGAGGATCCAGAATGACTGCGGCCCCCACTAGTGTACCATGGGGTCAACGAACCAGACAAGCTGTTACTGTGATAACGACATATCCTCCTCCTCGCTATGTCCATAGTTAGGAGTACATAATGGTGTCGCTTATGAGATCACCATTGAACTGACAAAGAGTGCTTGAGCAGCATACGTCGCATCATTGTAGAAACCTTTCTCCCTCGGGGGCCAAGACGGGGCATCGCAAGATTGAGACCAGTGCCAGGACTACGTCTTGGCAAACATTATACATACATACACCCCAGGTAGATCGTTTGTGACTTGAAAAAGCCCACTGTGTTTGGGGGAAACGTTGTCAATAAAGGATCACATTAAACTGCATATGTGTTTATGTTTCCATCGTGTCGGTATTTTATACCATTTATTTCATCAAAAATAGTTAATACTGAAAAGTTAGCCTGCTAGAGCATTTATCACGTAGTTAAGATTGGGGAATTAATTTAACTTAAGACTATTAAATTAATGTGTCTTCTTTTAGTCATGTTACATAACATGTATATCTACCAAGGGATTTGTGGGGACATTCGAATTCGTTATTTAAACCTCTTCTAATATCATTTTGTTGTACAGATATTAGATTCTTTCTGGCCAAAGTTATATGAAGCAGCGAGCGAGTTCCCTGCGATAACGGAAATGGGTTTTGTTACATAAGCTCGACGTAGCGGGGGCCCTTTGGAGGGGAAAAAATATAATCAAAGTTTCACCTCCTAAAGAATTCTGCAGCAGTGCTTAGTACCAAAAAAAAAAAAAAAAAAAAAAAAAAAATCTTGTAAGCATGTTTTCGCTACTGTGTTTTGGAGAATATAGCTAAGGTGAAAAAAAGTAAATAAAATAAATATGATGGGGAACACGAACGACACAACTAAGTGCAGTAGGTGTCCTATATTCCATCCTCTTAAGCGTGTGCGGGGATGATTTTTTTCATGTTATAAGGACAGCAATAATGGGGTTTGGGGAAGGACAGGGGTAGGACAGAGCAGTGAAAAAAAGATTGTGGATAGGGGAAAAAAAAGGTAAGAAAAGATCAAGTGGCCTGAAACCCCTTTGGGGAGGTTTTTTAAGTGAATGGTTTTTGGTAAGACAGAGTGAAGGGTGCGAGCGTTACCAACCCTCCAGTAAACAATGATGTGTCCGGTGCTGCTCTGTGTCAGAGATGGACGAGCTAGATTTCCCTCTGTGTTTAAAATGAACACTTCCAGAGATTTACCTGTCAAGCTGTGTTATCCATATAAGACAAAGAAGCACTGCAGAAGCCTACTAGCCCATGCTTGGCAGGTCCTTCTCGAACCCATGTTGTGCTTCGATGACTCTTCGTGAAAGAAGTCAGGCGGCTAATGGATATATACCAGGGCCTTTTATATACATATTATATAGACACAAACATTATTACACCGTATAGAATATAGGGTGAGTATATTATTAGTAGTAATAGTAGTAGAAGTAGTAGTAGTAGTAGTAGTAGTAGTAGTAGTAGTAGTAGTAGTAGTAGTAGTAGTAGTAGTAGAAGTAGTAGTAGTAGTAGTCTCAAGTGATGGCAGTGTCGTGTGTTTAAAGATTCATGCTGAAATTTTAGACATAATAAAGCTCCCTTCATCGTGTGTAGCAGTGTTGGAGACAGATACAGGAGCTGACTCCATGCACTTGCGTCCCCGAATGTGTGACTGTGAGATAACCAGACGAGCATCCTTCCATCTCATATGGGGGAGAGTGGTGTTCTGATGCTGCACGCTGGTGTTATTTAGGTCTTCTGCCTCAGCTGCTGGCACATATCGTTTAGGTGTGTTCCGCTCCCCCCAGTCTATACTTACTCGTATCTTACCGGCCGGGAATGGCGTCACCACCTGCGTGGACTGGTTCCCGTTGCGAGATTTTATTTTGAGTGAGATTCTTGATTATCTCGTGGGAAGCTGAGGCGTTATGCATCTGGCAGCCTATCAGTCAGCCCATCCTATAACCGACCTCGGTCTTCTTACTTCTAAATTGTATTTGACAGATCTAATTTTTTCCGTGGCATTAACAGTTTCAATACACTTTTCACTAATCGTATTCACTTTCCAGAACACTTAATGCTGCAAGGTGCTTAATACCACACTTGTAAGACGCGAAAATCTAGCGATAAAAATCAAGAAGTCTCAAAGACATGTTATTCTGCTTAAAGTTTGGTAATGTGAATGAGGAGACAATCACCCCCCCCCCACACACACAACCCCCACACACGCACACATAATAAATATAAAATATATATATATATATATATATTATATATAATATATTATATATATAATATATATATATATATATATATCAATAACAACACTGCGCTAGCCAAGGATTCGAACCCATGTTGTACTGGCCTGCCTCATGGTAAGCGAGAACCACATGACGCTTTAAACCACACGACCACCCAACCCTACAAGAATGGTGGAGCCAGCACACAGCTAGCTGTTGGGTCACCATCCGAGGACATACGGAGGTGTGGGAGCTTCTAAGCTAATTTCATTCTCATCCCTGTTTGGTGTACTAGCATCACGAGCAGTATTTATATATTATTGTAACCAATAATATATAATATATAAATACTGCTCGTGAGGCTAGTACACCAAACAGGGATGAGAATGAAATTAGCTTAGAAGCTCCCACACCTCCGTATGTCCTCGGATGGTGACCCAACAGCTAGCTGTGTGCTGGCTGCGCCATTCTTGTAGGGTTGGGTGGTCGTGTGGTTTAAAGCGTCATGTGGTTCTCGCTTACCATGAGGCAGGCCAGCACAACACGGGTTCGAATCCTTGGGCTAGCGCAGTGTTATATATATATATATATATATATATATAATATATATTATATATATATATATATATATATATATATTTTATATATGTGAATTGTGTATAATGGGCATTTAAACATTAAAACGCCATTAAAAATAACAAACCACAATCAACAATTACAACCACGAACAACTAAAAATGACCCCTGTCAAAAATAATCACCCATAAAATTAAAAATTTCAATAAAAAAATATCCCAGAAAAACAAACTGGCTCAATTGGTTTCCCTCTCCAAGCTTATAAATAAAAAAAAAAAGCAAACCAGAAAAAAACAAGCTGTAGCGTTCGAAACCCAGCAGGTTTCTTCCCATAAATAATTCACAGTCCAAGAAAAAATATATGAGATTGCTTCACGTGGTAATTATGCCAATTTACAACCAGAAAATTACTTGTTATTTGCCACAAATTAAATTAATTTTCGCACTCCCCCCCCCCCCACCTTTTTTTCTGCTTTCAAGAATATTAAATTACACCTGATCCTTTCAACCAGTTGTGGATGCTGGACACACCTGGTCAAGAGTGTGTTGATTCTCTCAGTCAATTGTGGATGCTGGACACATCTGGTCAAGAGTGTGTTGATTCTCTCAGTCAATTGCGGATGCTGGACACACCTGGTCAAGAGTGTGTTATCCAGTCAGTTGTGGATGCTGGACACACCTGGTCAAGAGTGTGTTATCCAGTCAGTTGTGGATGCTGGACACACCTGGTCAAGACTCGTGTTAGCAAAATACGTTGAACCAAACAGCCTCACCGTCACTACCAACAATCCACCACCGACAACCACAAACACCAACAACAAAAACAAGAACAATATCAACAGCAATAATAACGCAAAGAAGAAAAGACCGAGAAAAGGAAGAAAAACAAAAGGAACATCATAAGCAACAACAACAGCAACAACAATAGCAACAAGATGATCAACAAAAGCAAGAAGGCGACAGATGGCAATGATATTAAAAGTCTGAG
This sequence comes from Cherax quadricarinatus, assembly GCF_026875155.1. NCBI lineage: Eukaryota > Metazoa > Arthropoda > Malacostraca > Decapoda > Parastacidae > Cherax > Cherax quadricarinatus. The sequence goes on along the minus strand of NC_069461.1, from coordinate 7,155,051 downwards.
GATTATCTCAACAGCTGGTTATATGTTACAAGTTGAATAACCAGTCAATCTCTAACCTCGCACACAACAAGGCTATCACACACTAACAAACAAACAATCAACTTCTGCCCTACATACTGACCTCTCTGGCTTCAGTAATTCACAACATCAACAAGGCAATCCACAGATCTGTGATTGGGGTTGACAAATACCCTTCTAATCCATACTAATCCAGTAATCCTTCCTGGAATGCCGTTGATAATCCTGCCGCCACATTGAGTCATTTTTTTTTTAGGTCTCCAATCACTGGTAACCGGTTATATCTCTCTGAAGTTTTTTAACTACGGGTTTAGTGCTTTCCCAACCAGAATAATAATAATAATAATAATGTGTGTGTTGT
>NC_069461.1:7147172-7149672 GCF_026875155.1 Cherax quadricarinatus | reverse complement strand
AAAACAAAAACAAAAATCACAGACACCCTAACAACCATTAAATAAAAAAAAAAACTAAACAATTAATATAAATACCAAAATGCCCCCCCAAAAAAATCACAGATTTCAGAAATGACAACAGAAACAAAATTTCGAATAAAAAATTTACTCGGAAAAAAAAAAAATCGTTCACAAATACCTCCGGATTTAAACATGATTTATCAACACAGGCGGGTTACTGATTGCCTTTTAATTGAGCACATCAACTGCTATGCATATAGATATATTCCAGTCATCTGCGGTGATACCAAGCATATATCTGTTGCATCTATAATCTAAACGTAGAGTTAATAAATATAAATAATAAATTTTGGGCTTAGAAGAATTAAATAAGGAATGTGATTTCAAAAAAAATTTACAAGATTCTCAACTAAATTATTCTAAAAGGCACTGAATTATCCGTAGCTGAGGTTAATTAAAGTTGGTGCATTATTATTATAATCAAGGGGGAAGCGCTAAACCCGGAGGATTATATAGCGCCTGGGGGGGGATGTGGAAGGCATTCAGGCTTAATTCGGGGAATTGGAGCACAGATCCAAATTTCCCTAAATCAAGAGCCCCACACCAACATCAAGGAACCTTTCTTGAGGGGTAAAGTTGGTGCAATATTATATATGTCGTGCCGAATAGGTAAAATTGGTCAATTACCAAGAACTCATTAAAATTAAGTCATTTCTAACATTTTCTTTTATACATTTAAGTATATATTTTTTTTCATTTATGTTTATATAAAAATTAATGATTTTATACCAAAATATACCGAGGCAGTTCGTAGCCACCTTCAAAAGCATAAATTAATCAACGAATCTCAGTATGGTTTTACAAAGGGGCGTTCCTGCCTTACGAATTTATTAACTTTTTTCACTAAGGTATTTGAGGAGGTAGATCATGGTAATGAATATGATATTGTGTATATGGACTTCAGTAAGGCTTTTGACAGGGTCCCACATCAGAGACTATTGAGGAAAATTAAGGCACATGGAACAGGAGGAGAAATTTTTTCCTGGATAGAGGCATGATTGACAAATAGGCAGCAGAGAGTTTGCATAAATGGGGAGAAATCAGAGTGGGGAAGCGTCACGAGCGGTGTTCCACAGGGGTCAGTGTTGTGCCCCCTGCTGTTCACAATCTACATAAACGACATAGATGAGGGCATAAAGAGCGACATCAGCAAGTTTGCCGATGACACCAAAATAAGTCGTCGAATTCATTCTGACGAGGACATTAGAGCACTCCAGGAAGATTTGAAAAGACTGATGCAGTGGTCGGAGAAGTGGCAGATGCAGTTTAATATAGACAAATGTAAAGTTCTAAATGTTGGACAGGACAATAACCATGCCACATATAAACTAAATAATGTAGATCTTAATATTACAGATTGCGAAAAAGATTTAGGAGTTCTGGTTAGCAGTAATCTGAAACCAAGACAACAGTGCATAAGTGTTCGCAATAAAGCTAATAGAATCCTTGGCTTCATATCAAGAAGCATAAATAATAGGAGTCCTCAGGTTGTTCTTCAACTCTATACATCCTTGGTTAGGCCTCATTTAGATTATGCTGCACAGTTTTGGTCACCGTATTACAGAATGGATATAAATGCTCTGGAAAACGTACAAAGGAGGATGACAAAGTTGATCCCATGTATCAGAAACCTTCCCTATGAGGATAGACTGAGGGCCTTGAATCTGCACTCTCTAGAAAGACGTAGAATTAGGGGGGATATGATTGAGGTGTATAAATGGAAGACAGGAATAAATAAAGAGAATGTAAATAGTGTGCTGAAAATATCTAGCCTAGACAGGATTCGCAGCAATGGTTTTAAGTTGGAAAAATTCAGATTCAGGAAGGATATAGGAAAGTACTGGTTTGGTAATAGAGTTGTGGATGAGTGGAACAAACTCCCAAGTACAGTTATAGAGGCCAGAACGTTGTGTAGCTTTAAGGGTAGGTTGGATAAATACATGAGTGGATGTGGGTGGGTGTGAGTTGGACCTGATAGCTTGTGCTACCAGGTCGGTTGCCGTGTTCCTCCCTTAAGTCAATGTTACCTGACCTGACTAGGTTGGGTGCATTGGCTTAAGCCGGTAGGAGATTTGAACCTGCCTCGCATGGGCCAGTGGGCCTGCTGCAGTGTTCCTTCGTTCTTATGTTACGTTCAGAATGATTTTTTGCGAAATTTTTGCATACACAAATTTTAGCTTGGCCTATTCGGCAAGAAGAGCGCTGTTATTTAAGCCAAAATTGCATATTATATATATAAATATATATATATATATATATATATATATATATATATATATATATATATATATTTTATATATATATATATTATATCATTGTATTAACGTTTTCTCTGGTTAATATGCAAATAATTTGTCGCTCACCGTGCCAACAAAATTGGTAAAGAATGAATGTAATTTGTTGAGTGATTTTGGTATAAGGGGGAAAAATAAAGGGGGGG
>NC_069461.1:7129983-7146672 GCF_026875155.1 Cherax quadricarinatus | reverse complement strand
TTTCCCTCAACCTTTCTTCGTAGGACAACCCCCTTAGCTCTGGGACTAGTCTTGTTGCAAACCTTTGTACTTTCTCTAATTTCTTGACGTGCTTGACCAGGTGTGGATTCCAAACAGGTGCTGCATACTCCAGTATGGGCCTGACGTAAATGGTATACAGAGTCTTGAACGATCCCTTACTGAGGTATCGGAACGCTATCCGTAGGTTTGCCAGACGCCCGTATGCTGCAGCAGTTATCTGACTGATGTGCGCCTCAGGAGATATGCTCGGTGTTATACTCACCCCCAGATCTTTTTCCTTGAGTGAGGTTTGCAGTCTTTGGCCATCTAGACTATATTGTGTCTGCGGTCTTGCTTGCCCTTCCCCAATCTTCATGACTTTGCATCTGGCAGGATTAAACTCAAGGAGCCAGTTGCTGGACCAGGCTTGTAGCCTGTCCAGGTCTCTTTGTAGTCCTGCCTGATCCTCATCCGATTTGATTCTTCTCATTAACTTCACATCATCTGCAAACAAGGGCACTTCTGAGTCTATCCCTTCCGTTATGTCATTCACATATACCAAAAACAGCACAGGTTCTAGGACTGACCCCTGTGGAACCCCACTTGTCACAGGCGCCCACTCTGACACCTCGTCACGTACCATGACTCGTTGTTTCCTCCCTGTCAGGTATTCTCTGATCCATTGCAGTGCCTTTCATGTTTTGTGTGCCTGATCCTCTAGCTTTTGCAGTAACCTCTTGTGAGGAACTGTGTCGAAGGCCTTCTTGTAGTCCAAAAAAATGCAGCCGATCCACCCCTCTCTCTCTTGTCTTACTTCTGTCACCTTGTCATAAAACTCCAGTGTGTGTGTGTGTGTGTGTGTGTGTGTGTGTGTGTGTGTGTGTGTGTGTGTGTGTGTGTGTGTGTGTGTGTGTGTGTGTGTGTGTGCGTGTGTGTTTGTGTGCGTGTGTGTGCTACGAATACAAAATACATCCAACTTTCCCTACATTAAAACCCAAATACAAAAACAAAAATCACAGACACCCTAACAACCATTAAATAAAAAAAAAACAACTAAACAATTAATATAAATACCAAAATGGCCCCCCAAAAAAATCACAGATTTCAGAAATGACAACAGAAACAAAATTTCGAATAAAAAATTTACTCGGAAAAAAAAAAAAATCGTTCACAAATACCTCCGGATTTATACATGATTTATCAACACAGGCGGGTTACTGATTGCCTTTTAATTGAGCACATCAACTGCTATGCATATAGATATATTCCAGTCATCTGCGGTGATACCAAGCATATATCTGTTGCATCTATAATCTATACATAGAGTTAATAAATATAAATAATAAATTTTGGGCTTAGAAGAATTAAATAAGGAATGTGATTTCAAAAAAATTTACAAGATTCTCAACTAAATTATTCATAAAAAGGCACTGAATTATCCGTAGCTGAGGTTAATTAAAGTTGGTGCATTATTATTATAATCAAGGGGGAAGCGCTAAACCCGGAGGATTATACAGCGCCTGGGGGGGGGATGTGGAAGGCATTCAGGCTTAATTCGGGGAACTGGAGCACAGATCCAATTCCCTAAATCAAGAGCCCCTCACCAACATCAAGGAACCTTTCTTGAGGGGTAAAGTTGGTGCAATATTATATATGTCATGCCGAATAGGTAAAATTGGTCAATTACCAAGAACTCATTAAAATTAAGTCATTTCTAACATTTTCTTTTATACATTTAAGTATATATTTTTTTTTCATTTATGTTTATATAAAAATTAATGATTTTATACCAAAATATACCGAGGCAGTTCGTAGCCACCTTCAAAAGCATAAATTAATCAACGAATCTCAGTATGGTTTAACAAAGGGGCGTTCCTGCCTTACGAATTTATTAACTTTTTTCACTAAGGTATTTGAGGAGGTAGATCATGGTAATGAATATGATATTGTGTATATGGACTTCAGTAAGGCTTTTGACAGGGTCCCACATCAGAGACTATTGAGGAAAATTAAGGCACATGGAATAGGAGGAGAAATTTTTTCCTGGATAGAGGCATGGTTGACAAATAGGCAGAAAGAGATTTGCATAAATGGGGAGAAATCAGAGTGGGGAAGCGTCACGAGCGGTGTTCCACAGGGGTCAGTGTTGTGCCCCTGCTGTTCAAAATTTCTACATAAACGACATAGATGAGGGCATAAAGAGCGACATCAGCAAGTTTGCCGATGACACCAAAATAAGTCGTCGAATTCATTCTGACGAGGACATTAGAGAACTCCAGGAAGATTTGAATAGAAGGATGCAGTGGTCGGAGAAGTGGCAGATGCAGTTTAATATAGACAAATGCAAAGTTCTAAATGTTGGACAGGACAATAACCATGCCACATATAAACTAAATAATGTAGATCTTAATATTACAGATTGCGAAAAAGATTTAGGAGTTCTGGTTAGCAGTAATCTGAAACCAAGACAACAGTGCATAAGTGTTCACAATAAAGCTAATAGAATCCTTGGCTTCATATCAAGAAGCATAAATAATAGGAGTCCTCAGGTTGTTCTTCAACTCTATACATCCTTGGTTAGGCCTCATTTAGATTATGCTGCACAGTTTTGGTCACCGTATTACAGAATGGATATAAATGCTCTGGAAAACGTACAAAGGAGGATGACAAAGTTGATCCATGTATCAGAAACCTTCTCTATGAGGATAGACTGAGGGCCTTGAATCTGCACTCTCTAGAAAGACGTAGAATTAGGGGGGATATGATTGAGGTGTATAAATGGAAGACAGGAATAAATAAAGAGAATGTAAATAGTGTGCTGAAAATATCTAGCCTAGACAGGACTCGCAGCAATGGTTTTAAGTTGGAAAAATTCAGATTCAGGAAGGATATAGGAAAGTACTGGTTTGGTAATAGAGTTGTGGATGAGTGGAACAAACTCCCAAGTACAGTTATAGAGGCCAGAACGTTGTGTAGCTTTAAGGGTAGATTGGATAAATACATGAGTGGATGTGGGTGGGTGTGAGTTGGACCTGATAGCTTGTGCTACCAGGTCGGTTGCCGTGTTCCTCCCTTAAGTCAATGTTACCTGACCTGACTAGGTTGGGTGCATTGGCTTAAGCCGGTAGGAGATTTGAATCTGCCTCGCATGGGCCAGTGGGCCTGCTGCAGTGTTCCTTCGTTCTTATGTTACGTTCAGAATAATTTTTTTGCGAAATTTTTGCATACACAAATTTTAGCTTGGCCTATTCGGCAAGAAGAGCGCTGTTATTTAAGCCAAAATTGCATATATATATATATATATATATATATATATATATATATAATATATATATATATATATATATATATATATTATATCATTGTATTAACGTTTTCTCTGGTTAATATGCAAATAATTTGTGGCTCACCGGCCAACAAAATTGGTAAAGAATAAATGTAATTTGTTTGAGTGATGTGGTATAAGGGGGAAACATAGGGAGGTGGGGAGTGGTGGGGGGGTGGGAGGGAAGGTAAAGAGGGGAGAAAGTGTGTTAGTTGTGTGTATGTGTGTGTGTGTACTCACCTATTTGTACTCACCTATTTGTGGTTGCAGGGGTCGAGTCCTAGCTCCTGGCCCCGCCTCTTCACCGGTTGCTACTTAGGCCCTCTCTCTCCCCGCTCCATGAGCTTTATCAAACCTCGTCTTAAAACTGTGTATGGTTCCTGCCTCCACTACGTCATTTTCTAGGCTATTCCACTGCCTTACAACTCTATGACTGAAGAAATACTTCCTACTATCTCTCTGACTCATTTGTGTCTTCACTTCCAATTGTGGCCTCTTGTTTCTGTGTCCCCTCCCTGGAACATCCTGTCCTTGTCCACCTTGTCTATTCCACGCAGTATTTTATATGTCGTTATCATGTCTCCCCTGACCCTCCTGTCCTCCAGTGTCGTCAGGCAGATTTCCTTAATCTTTCTTCATAGGACATTCCCCTTAGCTCTGGAACTAACCTTGTTGCAAACCTTTGTACTTTCTCTAGTTTCTTGACGTGCTTTATCAAGTGCGGGTTCCAAACAGGTGCTGCATACTCCAGTATGGGCCTGACATACACGGTGTACAGTGTCTTGAATGATTCCTTACTAAGTGTCGGAATGCTGTTCTCAGGTTTGCCAGGCGCCCAAATGCTGCAGCAGTTTCTGATTAAAGTGTGTTTTGGGGCCCTGCCCCGGTGTTATACTCCCCCCAAGATTTTTTCCCCCTTGAGTGAGGTTTGCAGTTTTTGGGCCCCACCAAACCTATACTCGGTTTGTGGTCTTCTTTTGCCCTTCCCCTTTTTTCCCATGATTTGCTTTTGGCAGGTTTAAAATTCAAAAGGGAACCCATTTGCGGGCCCCAGGTGCCCGTCTGCCCGGGGCTTTTTGGGAAGTCTCCCTGGCCCTCATCGGTTTAAATTCCCCTATTAACTTCACACCCATCTGCAAACAGGGCCCAATTTCTGATTTTAAACCCCTTGTGTGGGGTGTGTGGGGTTGATGTGTGTGTGTGTGGTGGGTGTGTGTGTGTTTGCGTTTTGTGTGTGTGTGTGTGTTTTGTGTGTGTGTGTGTGTGTGTGTGTGTGTGTGTGCGTGTTGTGTGTGGTGTTGTGTGTGTGTGTGGTTTTTGTGTGTGTGGTGTGTGTGTGTGTGAAAGCTCAAGTACGCTGGTAAATACTCCATCCATACAACCCCCCATGAAGAAATTAGCACCATAAAAAAAAAAAATTTTTTACGCCCGAAAGAAATCAAAAAGAATACATTATTATTATTATTTTTTATTATAATAAAAGGGGGGAAAGCGCTAAGGGGGGAAAATTATACAGCCCCTGGTGGGGGGGATGGGGGGGGCATTTCGGTTTAATTGGGGGAACGTGAGCAAGATCCAATTCCCAAAACCAAAAACCCCCTCCCCAACATCAAGGAACCTTCCTTGAGGGGAAAAAAGAACTCACTAAAACCTGCATGGGAGATTTACAATATTAAAAACCCAAGGGAAATCCCACCAAATTTAACTTGAAGTAAATTCTAAAAATCTCAAAATTTTTTGGGTTTGGGTTTGAGGGCCCTTTAAACTAAATTTAAAAAACCTAAAGAAAAATGAAAAAAAAAAATTTGGTTTAAAATTTTCCCCAGAGATATTGATAGTTGATACCCCCAACTGTGTTTACTTTTTGCTACCCCAACTGTGATATTTTTTGTACCCCACTGTGATACTTTTTGCTACACCAAAACTGTGATATGTTGAAAACCAATGGGGATACTGTTCCCTTCCCCCAACTGTGTACTTTTGGGCACCCCAAAATGTAAATACTTTTGGGCTACACCAACGGTGTACTGTTCCCTAAAACAATTGTGATACTTTTGTTTAAAACCAAACTGTGAAAAACTGTTCCCCTTCCCCCAACTGTGATACTTTTGCTACAAACTGTGTTACTGTTGAAAAACCCCAAACCTGTGAAAAGTTGCTCCCCACCAACTGTGATACTTTTGCTACACCAACTGTGAACTTTTTGCTACCCCAACTGTGATATTTTGCAAACCCCAAACCTTTTGATACTGTTGCTACCCCAACTGTGATACTGTTGATACCCCAAAACTGGATACTTTTTGTTTCCACCAACTTTGATTTTTGCAAACCAAACTGTGATACTTTTTGATACCCCAACTGTGTACTTTTGTCCCGCCCTGGATACTGTTGTTTACCCCAATTGATACGTTGCTACCCCAACCCTGTGATACTGTTAAATACACCAACTGTAAATTACTGTCCCTACCCCAACTGTGTTTACTGTTGTTTACCCCAAACTGGATATTTTGAATACCCCAAAAGTGTTATTTGGTCCCCTCCCCCCCAAACTGTGATACTTTTTGATCACAACTGTGAAACTTTTAAATACCCCAAAACTGTGATACTTTTTGGGCTACCCCAACCCTGTGATACTTTTGTACACCAACGTGTTTACTGTTGAACCCCCAATAAATTACGGGTGCTTACACCAACTGGGATACTGTTGATTACCCCAAACCCTGTGATTCTGTTGATACAAAAACTGTGATATTTTGATACACCAACTGGGGATACTGTTGAAAAAAAAATGTGAAAATGTTGCACCCCAACCTGTGATACTGTTGAATACCCCCAACTGGGGAAATTTTGCTCCAACTGTAAAACCTTTTGGGTAACCAAGGGGTGATACTTTTGGCTACACAACTTTTGTTTACTGTTGTTTACCCCAACTGTGAAAAGGAACCCCCAAACCTGTGTATGTTATACACCAACTGTGATATTTTGATACCCAACTAGGGTACTGTTGCTCCCCAAACTGTGAAAAGTTGCAACACCAACTGTGATACTGTTGCTACACCAATGTGATTCTGTTGTACACCAACTGAAAATACTGTTGATACCCCAACTGTGTTTACTGTTGCTACCCCCAACTGTGATACTGTTAAACCCCAATGGGGGTTTTTTTTACTGTTGTACCCCAAACTGTGAAGGGGGGGATACCCCAAATGTGATACTTTTGGATAAAACCAAAATGTGTACTTTTGGATACACCAACTTTTGGATATTTTGGTAACCAACTGTGATCTTTTTAAAAACCCCAACTGTGTCTTTTGATAAAACCAAACTGTAAATACTTTTTTGATACCCCCCAATTTTGGGGAACTGTTGTTTACCCCAAGGAAAAATTTTGTACACCAAATGTGAACTTGTTGCTCCCCCAACGTGATACTGTTGTTTACCCCAAACTGTGATATTTTGAAACCCCAACGTGATACGTTGTTCACCAACGGTGAAAATTTTTGAACCCCAACTGGGGTTTACTGTTGTACCCCAAACTGGGGATTATGTTGCAAAACCCCAAATTTGTGATCCCTTTTCCCTACCCCAAATGTGATACTGTTGTACACCAACGTGTACGGGTTCCCTCCCCCCAATGTGATACTGTTCCTACCCCAAACTGTGGTTCCCTGTTAAATACACCAACTGTGTTACTGTTTTCCACCAACTGTGATACTTTTGTTACACCAATTGGATACTTTTTGGGTACACCAATGTGATACTGTTGCTACAAAAAACTGTGATATCTTGATACACCACTGTGGGGAATACTGTTGATAAAAAAAACCTTGTGATACTTTTGCTACACCAACTGTATACTTTTTCTACACCAAATATGATCTTTTTCCCCCCCACCAACTGTGTACTTTTAGCTACCCCAACTGGGGATACTGTTGAACCAAAAATGTGATACTGTTGTACAAACTGGATATGTTGATACCAACTGTGTTTGGGTTGTTACACCAAACTGTGATACTGTTGATACCCCAACTGTGTTTAGGGTTGATACACCAACGTGATACTGTTGCTACACCAATTTTGTGATCGGGTTGTTTACCCCAAACTGTGATATTTTGGCTACCCCCAAAACGGTGATACTTTTTGTTTCCCACCAACTGTGATATTTTGATACCCCAACTGTGTTTACTTTTGCAACCCCAAACCCCTGTGTTCCCTTGTTCCCTACCCCAACTGTGATAACCTGTTGCTACAAAAAATTGTGATACGTTGATACCCCAACTTTTGATACTGTTGCTACACCAACTGGGTTTATTGTGTTTTACACCAACTGTAAATATTTTCCCAACCACCAACTGTGATATTTGTTGCTACCCAATGTGATATTGTTGATACACCCCAACTTGTTACTGTTGTACCCCCAACTGTTTTCTGTTGTAAAACGAACTTTGTTACTGTTGATACACAAACCTTTTGATTGTTGCAAAACCCCAACTATGATCTGTTCTACACCAACTGTGATACGGGTTTGCTACCCCCAAATTGTGATACTGTTGCTACCCAAATATGATACTGTTGCTACCCCCAAAACTGTAAATACTGGTTTCCCCCGAAACTTTTGTACTGTTGCTACCCCAACCCGTGATATGTTGTTTCCCCAAACTATGATACTGTTGCTACACCAATGTGTACTGTTGTTACCCCCAAACTGTGATAGGGCCCTTCCCAACCAAACCTGTGTACTGTTGTAAAACCCCAAACTGTTTTTAATTTTTGGTCCCACCAAAATTTGGTTTAATGTTGATCACCCCAAAGTGTACTGTTGTTTACCCAAACTGTGATACTGTTGTTTTACACCAACTGTGAAACGGGTTGTACCCCAACTGTGAAAATGTTGTAACCAACTGTGATACGGGTTGTTTAAAAACCAATGTGATTGTTGCCCCCCAATGGGGATACGTTTTTCCCCAAAACTGTGATATGTTGCTCCCACCAACTTTTTGATAAGTTGCTACACCAACCTGTGATATTTTGTTACCCCAACTGTGTACTGTTGATACCCCAACTGGTTACTGTTGCTACCCCAAAATTGATACTGTTGTTTAAAACCCCCTGTGATCTGTTGCTACCCCCAACTGTGATACGGCTACACAAAAACTGTGATACTGTTGAAAACAAAAACTGTGATACTGTTGTTACACCAAACTGTGTACTGTTGCCTACCCCAACTGTGATACTTTTGTTCCCCAACTGTGAAAATTTTGGGAAAAACCCCAAACTGTGATACTGTTGATACCCCAACTGTGATACTTTTTGTAAAACCAACGGGTGATCTTTTGCTACCCAACTGTGGAAACTGTTGTTTCACAAACTGTGAAAATTTTGCTACACCAAGGGTGATATTTGTTGTACACCAACTGTGATTACTGTTGTTACCCCAAACTGTGATATTTTGAAAAACCCCAAACTTTTGTTTAACTGTTGCTAAAACCAACTGTGTACTGTTGTAAAACCACCTGTTTTTTTTTAAATTTTGAACCACCAACTGTGATACTGTTGCTTCCCCAAAACTTTTGATTTTGTTGATACCCCAACTGTGATACTTTTGTTTACCCAATTTGAAAATGTTGTTTCCACCAAACTGTGTAATTTGTTGATACCCCCAATTGTGAAAGTTGCTACCCCAACTTTTAAAATTTTTGTTGATACCCCAAACCCTGTGATACTTTTGTTTACCCCAAACTGTGTACGTTGAAAACCAATTTGTGATACGTTGCTAAAACCAACTGTGATATGTTGTACCCCAACTGTAAAATTACTGTTGATTACACCAATTTTGGATATGTTGTTTACACCAACTGTGATACTTTTTGCAACCCCAACTGTGTTTACTGTTGTCCCCCCAATGTGTTTTACTGTTGCTACCCAACTGTTAATTTTGTTTTAAAACCAACTGTGTTTATGTTGTACCCCAAAACTGTGATACTTTTGTTACCCAAACCCCGAAATATTGTTGAAAACCCCAAAACTTTTTTTTACTGTTGTCCCCCAACTGTGTACTGTTGATACACCAACTGTGATACTTTTGGATAACAAACCCGTGATATGTTGCTACCCCAACTATGTTTACTGTTGCTACCCCAACGTGATACTGTTGTACACCAACGTGATACTGTTGCTACCCCAACTGGAAAAGTTGCTAACCAACTTTTGATATGTTGCTAACAAAACCGGTGAAAACTGTTGATCACAAACTGTGTACTTTTTTTTTTCCCCAAACTGTGATATTTTTGCTACCCCAAATAGGGTTACTTTTGGGGCTACCCAACTGTGAAAATTTTGATACACAAAACGGAAAATTATTTTGCTGCCCCAACTGTGTTTACTGTTGAAACACCAACTGTGATATTTTTGTTTACCCCAAACTGTGATACTGTTGCTTCACCAACAAATGATATTTGTTGCTACCCCAAAACGTGATATGGGGTTTAACCAAACTGTGATACTGTTGTACACCAACTGAAAAACTGTTGATACACAATGTGATACTTTGCTACCCAACTGTGATACTGGTTGCTACACCAAAAAGAAAACTTTTGCTACACCAATTTGGGGATATGTTGATACCCAATTTGTGATACTGTTGCTGCCCAACTCTGAATGTTGCTCACCAACTTTGAAAATTGTTGTACACCAACTGTGATACTTTTGTTTAAAACCAAACTGTGAAAAGGGTTGCTACCCCAAACTGTGTTTACTGTTCCCTCACCAACGTGAAAATTTTTGGGTACCCCAAAATGTAAATTTTTGTTCCCAACCCAACTGTGATATTGTTGCTACCCCAACTGTTTTTATGTTTCTCCCACCAAAATGTGATTTTTTGTTTCAAAAACTGTGATATGTTGCACCCCAAACCCGGTGAAAAATGTTGCTAAAACCCAATGTGATACTGTTTTTACACCAACTGGGATACTGTTGCTACAAAAAACTGCGTTACTGTTGCTACCCAACTGTGATATTTTTGCTACCCCAACTTTTTGATACTTTGCTCCCCAAACTGTGTTTACTTTTGGGTTACACCAACTGTGAAAAATGTTGATCCCACCAACTGTAAATACTGTTGCTACCCCCAACTTTTGATACTGTTTGCTACCCAACTGTGATATTTTTCACCCCCAATTTTGTGATACTGTTGTACCCCAAATGTGAAAATGTTGCTACCCCAAACTGTGTTTATTTTGATAACACCAACTTTTGATACTGTTCCCCCCCACCCCTGGGGATGGGGGGTTGCTACACCAACTGTGTTACTGTTGTTTACCCCAACTTTTGTTTATGTTGCAAAACCCAACTGCGAAAATGTTGCTACAAAAACTGTGAAAACGTTGATACCCCAACCCTGTGATTACTGTTGAATGTCCCTCAAGATGTATTACCCTAACACAGTTCCGAAACCCAATTTAATAAATTAAATTATATTTGAAAAAGGAAAAATAGCTTTCGAATCTTGGATTTTTCGAAAGGTTTTTGCGCCGGGGAAATTTCGTCGTTTTCCTACGTTTTTTATAAGAAAACACAGATGAAAAACGAAAAACTAATCATTCAAGGGACTTTAAGTGCCACAACCTAAAAAAAATTTGAAACATTATTAAAAAGGGATCACTTTAACACCCATCAATAATGTATTCTTTTGTTTATTATCTTTTTCCCAATTTTTCCTTCACCCAAATAAAAAACCGAAACCCCGATACTAAAAATTTATTGTAAAAAACCCCCCCAAAAAGGGAATTACTCACCTAAAAATTTCAACTGCAAAAAGACCCAAATTTTAACTAATTTTTAATGGTCGAAAGCGAAACCAAATTGGCAGGGCCCGTTTTTAAAACCCCCAAAACCATACCGGTGGGGTTAGAACCCGGGGATCAGTCCAAAAAACTCGGGACAAAGTCGGTCTGGAGTTTGGGACTTGATCGGGGGCCCAAACCCCCACCGTTGGGTAGGGTTTGTTTGTAATCGGTCTTTTCCGTTTCCCCATTTTTGACCCTTGGGCCCAGGTTCATTTACCCTTTAATTAAAAAAGGTCCTTCCATTATAAAATTTTTTTTCCCTTTCCATTTTTAATGGAAACAAAAGGGTTCAGTAACATTGGGGTTATGGCCCCTTTTATCATCACTAATTCCTTTCATCACGAAATGCACTTGATCAAATGATAAACTGAAAATGATAAATCCAAAAAAAACCAGGTATCCCTCCTAAAAATCTAAATGGGAACCATGATTTTCATTGTTTGTTTTCGAGCACTTTAAATAATGAATAAATTTCCCAAAATTTTCTGGAGTCCCCTTTAGAACCCTAATTTAAATTTTAAAATTTCATAGCCCCAACTAAAACAAGTATTTTAATCCGCTGACATTTTGTAAAGGGCCCATGCAGGGAAAAAGGGCGTGACCCAATTGCATACCCCACTTTCTCCCCTTGCACACGGGACCGCCTACACTCCCTTTCCTCGCCCATAACCCTTTTTTGATGAAAGCTGGACATGTAATCAACTTGTAACCCAGGGGACAAGTGTTGCAATTGGGGCGGGCATAGTTATTTTAAAAATCCCATCTACCAGGTTAGCAAAAGCACAGAAACGGGGGAAAGAAAATTTGACGTTTTTTCAGGGGTTTTAAAGTCTCTTTCTTGGATACTGGGGGTGAGTCACTGAAAACTGTTAAGGAATATGATATTTGAACTTTAACGGGGAAATGTGAAATAAGTGGTTTAGATAATTGCAATTTGATGAGACACTTGTAAAACCCTTTTGGGGAAATCTTTTTTTTTGGGGAAAAACTTTTCGCCCCATTTGGGCTTTTTCAGTCTAATGTAAAAAAGGTAATCAGCCCCTTTTGGGATGAGACTGATTCAGGAAATCAGTCACGGGAGGGACTGTTTACCTGAAACCCCCCTAACGTACCTTTCTCGCACGGGGCCCTTGGAAAAAGCCACTGGATGTCAAAATGTTTCCCGGAAAATAAAGATACCAAAAGTTTACACAAATGTCTCATTTTTTAAAAAAAAAAAAAAAAAAAAAGAGCATTTCCCCCGGAAACCCCAAAAAAAAAAAAAATTAACATTTCCGGAAATTTTAAATTTTAGCAAAAATGTACTTAGAAAACTTTTGTTAACTTTTTTAATTTTTTAAATTGCGGGGGCCTGTGGGGATGAAAAGGTTCTCTTTGCCACCCCCCCAATTTCATAAAAAAACAGCTGGTCCCAAGGGCCCTTCGTGCCCCTCTCCATACATAAATACAGCGTCCCCAAGGGCTCCGTGCCACCCTCCATTTTAAATAAATACAGCGTCCCCAAGGCTCTCGTGCCCCCTCCAGTAAAAAAAATAAAATTCGGGGAAAACAAAAAATTCCCCCTTGGGTGGCAAAATTAAATTTACTCGAAGGGCCCCCTGGTTTCCCTTTGATAAAAAAAATAACCATCATAACACTGAGGGGTTTCCCTGGATTTAGTTTTCCCGTTCCAGCCTAAAGAGGCCGTCAATCTATTTTTTGGTAATTCCCACAGTATTTTGGGGGGTTTTAGTAAAAGATTGTTTTCATTTTGCCCGGGGTCCAAACCCACTGAAAAACTACTTTAAATTTTGTAATTTTAATTTTAGTTGCTTTATATTATATTTTTATATTTTAATATTTTTAATATTTTATATTTTATATATATATATATTTAATTTTATATATAAAATTAATATAAAATATTATATATTTTATATAAAATATATATATATATATATTATATTATTAATATATATAATAATATGTGATGTTTTTAAAAAGTGCTATTTTCCATTTCCACGGGGTTTTTCAAGCAGGAGGTTTCACGGTTTTAAGGGCCTAAACACTTAAAAACAATACTAAATTTCCAGCATTTCCCGGGGTTTCAGAGAGGCGCTGTTAAACCTCCCCAAAATTTTTCCCAACCTGTGCCTGGCGGGCGGGTCCCCAGGGGCCCAAATCAGACCCTTTTTTTTTGGTGCCCTCTTGTGTGCCCCTCGGAAAAAAGGGGATGGCGGAATCAGGCCATTGCAGTGGGTAACACCTTCGGGCTAGTCGCCAAAGGGGTGAGTAAAAAGGGTGAGTCAGGGGGGTGCTGCAATGCTAAAACCCAATCGCCGGTTTGGCTTTCAAAGGGCTGTGAAGCAGCTCCCCACGCAGCCGATTTTTCAAAAACATGCCTATAAAAAAACCCTTGGTCAAAGGATTTTCCCCAAGCTTTCAACTCAGTCAGAAGGGATGCTGCTTCCAAGCATTTTTAAGAAACCCCCCTTTCCCTTTATCCCTTATAGAATGTTTTATAGTGTGATTCCAAACTATTTTTGGGGCCCATGAAATTGACTCGTGTGAGGGCGTGAAAAGGGGACCCTCTCCCCCTTTTATTTTGTTTGGTCATCAAGGAAGTCAGGAGGCACTCCCAGCGAGCTAAATTCTGGTTCCTGGACGCGGTACCCTAGCGGGGGCACAACAAAATTCTCTGGAGGAATCAGAAAATTAAAGACAGGGAAAAAAGCCTGGGACTCTTTTTAAAAACCCCACCAAAGTGAAAGTTTTTTCCCAAAAAACAGTGTCCAGAATTTTTGTCCGTTTTCCCAGGAGCAGACCCCTTGACCCACCCAATAGCACTTTCCTCGGTGCCTCTCTTGGGTAAAAAAAAGCCCACGATCTGATCCTGGGAAAAAAAGTTCGCCTCCGGCGATGGAAAGCGGATGAAGACATTGACACACCGATCCTTCTACCTACTCCCCAGGTGCCTGTAAAACCCCAAAACTTACCTATTTTTGAGATGCTCCCCAGCCTTCAGCAGCCCAAAATCAAGGTTTTGACCCCTCTGGGGCCCATGCTAGGAGTGTATTGAATCTTTCCCCTTGACGATGGACAGGGGTTTGCAAGCCTCATTCCCGGTCAGCTTGGAGGGTAGGAGTAGGGAAAACCCTCCCAGATTGCTCTCCAGCTTTCTACCCTTTCCCATTGCATAAAACGAGTTGAAAGACAAATTCTTTGACACCCTCAGTGTCAGCAGGAATAGAAGACCCTAGCTATGTCGTGCCATCACCGAATGGGAGACTCTTGCTGCCCAGCCAAACCCCTAGGCGCACTGGCTCACAAACAGTAAAGCTGGGATACCCCAATTGCTAAAAGGTGCTTGCCAACATGTCGGGCTGAACTTCGATAGGGAGTTCCCCCGTTCCAGGCTGTGAGTGCACTCCCCCCGGGGATTCCCCCAAAACAGTTCCCATATGGGAAAGGGGAAACGCGACTCGCCCTAAGACCCCCCTTTATTGCGTGGCTCTGCGCTTGTCCCCAAAATTCCACAGAATATATTGTTTTTCGGCGAAGGAAAGCGCCCAATACGGTTACATGGTCAAAACTGTTCCAAACCAAGGGTGGATGCAAGAACAATGAGGTAAACGACATCATTAAGGAACCCTTGTACAGCTGGATCCCCTGCGAGAGGGAGCCACGTACTTGCAGCAAAAAAATTTACCCAACCCGGGAAACCCCCCGACGGGTCACCATTATCTTGGAAAAGGGGCAACTTTAGATGGGACTATACCTGTGTGTCCCCCCCGGCTAAAACCCTATATCCTACAGTGTGGGGCGACGGGAGGAGCTGCGACCACGGGAGGAGTAAAAGTGAAGTCGGGACATTAGCAAACGTATCATTTGTCCCCGGGATCAGAGACCTTGGGATCAGGGGAAAAAAATGCACACGTTTCCTTAAAAAATTGGGGTTTGACATCGACACCACCGGGACCCCAGGGACCCTTCATGTTTCCCGACCCCCAGCGTCGCCCTCCAGAGGGGAAAAAGCTTGCTGATACTTGGTTCACGTCCCGTCGGAGGAGGGAGGAAATTCATCTCTTTGATACATTGTGCATTGTATTCAGGGTTTAGTTTTTTTTGTAAATGTTTTTGTTTAATTAATAAATTTTACATGAATATAATATAGGGGGTGGTAGGGAAGAAAATATTCAAACAGCTCCGGGGAGAACCTTGAGTTTTCCCCGAGGGAGTTTTTTGTCTTTTGAGGAGGGGTCCCATTCCCGTTTAGAGGTGGTACTTCCCCCTATTATTATAAAATATTATATATATATAATAATATTATTAAAAATATAATATTTTATATATAATATAATTTTTTTTTTTTTTTTTATCACACCGGCCCTTCCCCCCAAGGGAGGGGGGCCCCAAAAAAAAAAACTTTCACCCATTCACTCCATCCTGTCTTTTCCAGAAGGGGTGCTTTACATCAGATTTTTAAATGAAAATTAAAAACCCCCCCCTTCAGAGTGCGGCACTGACTTCCCCTCTCCCGGGGCTCAAATCCCGGGCCCGCCGGTTTCCCTGAACCCTTCATAAATGTTACTTTGCTCACACCCAACAGCGTTAAGTATTAAAAAACCATTTTGTCTCCATTTCCTCCTATCAAACACGTCAGCATGCCTGCTGGGAAATCCCAAACCCCCCCCCCAAAACCTCTTTACCCCCCCCCCAACCCCCTTTCCCAGGCCGACCCCTACCCGTTCCTTCCACTAAGAGATACATCTTAAAAACATTCTGTTTCGCTCCCTTCTTTACTGTCCAACCCCTCAACCCCCCTTCCCCAGCCCCTTTGGCAACAGTTTTGGTAATCCCGCACCTCTCCTAATTTCCAAAAAACGAAATTTTTGCATTTTTTCCCCCCACATTCCCCCAGACATGCATATTTATATACACACCCAAAACACAAGAGCGTTTGAAAACTCCAGGAATTTTAGCGTGAATGGTTACCTCTCTCACTCTCGCTCTCTCCACATTCTCTCTCTTCTCCTCATTTTTTACCCCCTTTCCCATTCCCCCCTTCCCTTCATTCATCCCCACAAAAAAAAAACCCCCACGGAACCCACTCAATCTGGGAAAAAAAAAAATCCTTCCAAAAGGCCCTTCACTGCCCGGTAGATTGTTTTTTATTCCCCTTATGACTTACGGGATTGAAAATTGCAGCAGCATATTTTCCCACAAAATTATGTTTCCTGTACGATATTGTCGAGCGGAGTGAGGAACTTTAAGGAAAAACACTGTACTGGTATCTGAAATGAGCCGTTTTTTTAGTTCGTATAAATTTTCTTTAAAGGGGAGTTTAATTTTTAACTCCCTTTCGAGCTCCCAAATTTTTTTTTGGAGTTTTTATGTAAATTTCTGACTGGTTTAAAGTAATATGTTTCAAATATTTTTTAAATCAAATATGTGAGAGAAATATTTGAAAAAGAAAAAATATTTTGAGAGAAAAAAAAATCCCCGGTTAACGAGGAGCAAACGTGCTGAAGGCATAGGCAC
>NC_069461.1:7096798-7129483 GCF_026875155.1 Cherax quadricarinatus | reverse complement strand
GGGGGTTTTCAACGCTTACGCGGAAACTGGGTTCACCAGTTTGTGCTGGCGCCCTCCTCAGCTTCACGCACTCTGCCGCCATATGGTCGTACGCCCCACATATTCTGCACGTACGTCTCTGTCCGGCATACGATACCATAACTTGCGTCCTGAAGTCCTCCAACACGACGTAAGACGGTATGGGATGTCTCAGAGTCATCTTCAGGGAAAGGTACCCTCCGGACGGCCCATGTAAGCACCTGCCGTCCACTTGCCCTTTTGTGCCAGATGTACGGTTCCATATGTCTCAAAAACACTCCTGATGTCAGCCTCATCTGCCTCAAATGGGACATTACGTATCTTAACCCACGTAAAGTGACGAGATACGTCGATCAAACGCACCTTCACAGCTGGAGTAGCGTCAAGACTCACGTCTTGGAATCTCGTCACCAAAGACTCGTACACGGATGTGGAATTCAGTTTGACGAAGATTCTGTAAGCCCCATTCAGGGCTACACCATACACCTCATCGTCCTGGATTCCATAGGTCTCCCTAATGATTGTTGGGAGTAAGACTTGCGCTGAAGAGGGTAAAATCGCCCCACGAAGCAGCTCAATACCAATGGTATTTACGTGCCTCCTCACTCTCAGCGCCATGTTGATACAAGGTAGCTCGCCTGAAAACAGCAGAGGGGTGCAGAGCACAACCGCACTCTACCGTGGTCAGGCAGCAAATGAAAAATGGATAAGAAAAGCTAAAAGGGTCTATGAAATAAAAGTTGCTAGGGATTCTAAAACTAACCCAAAAAGTTTTTTCCAGGTATATAGAACAAAAGTTAGAGATAAGATAGGTCCCCTTAAAAATAACTATGGGCATCTTGAACATAAAAATGGTATACAATACCGACAGGTTGGTAGGTAAGACACATAGGCAACAGTAAGCAACTTTATTCCGAAACGTTTCGCCTACACAGTAGGCTTCTTCAGTCAAATACAGAAAGTAGGCAGGAACAGTTGAGATGTGAAGACGATGTAATCAGTCCATCACCCTTGAAGTCGTAGAATTTGAGGTTGTCAATCCCTCGGTCTGGAGAAGTTCAGTTCCATAGTCAGGAACTATCAAACGACAGTGCGGAGACTTAAATCCTGCCTACTTTCTGTATTCGACTGAAGAAGCCTAGTGTGTAGGCGATACGTTTCGGAATAAAGTTGCTTACTGTTGCCTATGTGTCTTACCTACCAACCTGTCGGTATTGTATACCATTTTGATGTTCATCTTGTCAGACACTGCAACACATGGCCTCTTGGTACAGAAAACGCCTTAGACAACCCTTCCAGTGAGAACTGTTGGATCTGAGAGGGACCTGACCTCTCAGTGGCTACATTCTCACTACTACTACTATTCTGCACCTCTCCTTCCTACAGTATTTAAGTCTCCGCACTGTCGCTTGATCTTCAGATATTTCCCTGACTATGGAACTAAAACTTCTCCAGGCCGGAGGGACTGACAACCTCAAATTCTACGACTTCAAGGGTGATGGACTGATTACATCGTCTTCACATCTCTACTGTTCCTGCCTACTTTCTGTATTCGACTGAAGAACCCTACTGTGTAGGAAACGTTTCGGAATAAAGTTGCTTACTGTTGCCTTTTGTCTCTTACCTACCAACCTGTGGGTATTGTATACCATTTTGATGTTAAACTTGTCGACACTGCAACACATGGCCTCTTGGTACAGAAAACGCCTTAGACAACCCTTCCAGTGAGATGTTGGATCTGAGAGGGACCTGACCTCTCAGTGGCTCCATTTTCACTATTACTACTACTACTCTGCACCTCTCCTTCCGACAGTATTTAAGTCTGCACTGTCGCTTGATCTTCAGATAGTTCCTGACTATGGAACTGAACTTCTCCGGGCCCGAGGGACTGACAACCTCAAATTCTACAAACTTCAAGGGTGATGGACTGATTACATCGTCTTCAATCTTACTGTTCCTCCCTACTTTCTGTTTTTCGACTGAAGAACCCTATGTGTAGGCGAAATGTTTCGGAATAAAGTTGCTTACTGTTGCCTATGTGTCTTACCTCCCAAACCTGTCGGTATTGTTTTACCATTTTGATGTTCATCTTGTCAGACACTGCAACACATGGCCTCTTGGTACAAAAAAACGCCTTAGACAACCCTTCCAGTGAGAACTGTTGGATCTGAGAGGGCCCTGACCTCTCAGTGGCTACATTTCTCACTACCACTACTCTGCACCTCCCCTTCCGACAGTATTTAAGTCTCCGCACTGTCGCTTGATTTCAGATAGTTCCCTGACTATGGAATGAACTTCTCAGGCCGAGGGACTGACAACCTCAAATTCTACGACTTCAAGGGTGATGGACTGATTACATCGTTTCACATCTCTACTGTTCCTGCCTACTTTCTGTATTCGACTGAAGAAGCCTACTGTGTAGGCGAAACGTTTCGGAATAAAGTTGCTTACTGTTGCCTATGTGTCTTACCTACCAACCTGTCGGTATTGTATACCATTTTGATGTTCATCTTGTGAGACACTGCAACACATGGCCTCTTGGTACAGAAAACGCCTTAGACAACCCTTCCAGTGAGAACTGTTGGATCTGAGAGGGACCTGACCTCTCAGTGGCTGCATTCTCACTATTACTACTACTCTGCACCTCTCCTTCCGACAGTATTTAAGTCTCCGCACTGTCGCTTGATCTTCAGATAGTTCCTGACTATGGAACTGAACTTCTCCAGGCCGAGGGACTGACAACCTCAAATTCGACGACTTCAAGGGTGATGGACTGATTACATCGTCTTCACATCTCTAATGTTCCTGCCTACTTTCTGTATTCGACTGATGAAGCCTACTGTGTAGGCGAAACGTTTCGGAATAAAGTTGCTTACTGTTGCCTATGTGTCTTACCTATGGGCATCTTACTGACAAAGAGAATGAAATGTGCTCGATTTTAAATAATTATTTTCTCTCGGTTTTTACACAGGAAGACTCTAATAATATTCCAGTAATTAACTTTTATAGTGGGCCAGAAGAAGATAAATTATGTAAAGTAAAAGGACACAAGTGCAACTAATGTGACATTTATTGTGGCAACGTTTCGCTCTCCAGGAGCTTTATCAAGCCATTACAAACAATACATGGACACAGAGGGTATATAAAGGCTCAGAGTGAGGTGCAATACTAGTGAGGTACCATTTCGATGTTCACTAGTCGTAGTAGTAGTAGTAGTAGTAGTGGTAGTGACACAAGTAATACAATATAGTAGAGCAATTAATTCGTACATGAGTAAAAGGATATAAATCCTATTACTTGGGTAACATAAAAATAGGTTGGACAAGTGTAGACTGGAAAGAGGCAGCTGGTTTCAGTGTTCACTCTCTGTAATGTGCTTTGTGTAGTATAACAGGAGAGACTATGATGGCAGGGTTTACTGTTTTCAGGAGGATTCTTGCTAAGACTTCTTAGATGGTGAAGCTGCCGTTGTTTTGTTTAATTGTATTTGAAACAGCGATCAGTGCTGATTCGAGGCACTTGCGTCTGCGGAAATTAGTTTCTTTGAACACTAATTGGGCGTTTCTGAATTTCATGAGATGATTAGTGGAATTTCGGTGTTGTACACAGGCGTTGTTCAAGTTATCGTTCCTATATGCGTAAATGTGTTCATTGAGGCGGGTGTCGAGGTTTCTTGCTGTTTCACCTACGTAAATCTTGTCACAGCCTCCACAGGGTATAGTGTAAACTCCTGCATTGACTGGTTCGTGGTGCTTGGATTTTGTCCTGGTTAGATCCTTTATTGAAGTGCTAGAAGCGATGGCGACTCTGGTGGTTAGTTGTGAAAGTACTTTTGAGACGTTCAGTGCAACCTGGCTGTTGGGAAGAATTATAACTTTGTTGGGAGTGGTGTTGATGCGTGGAGAATTAATGATCTGAAGAGCTCTTTTCTTGCAGTCTTTGATGAAAAAAAGAAGGAAAATGTAACTCAGTGAATGTTTGGTGATGTATGTACATTCCTCGTCAAGAAACTCAGGACTACAAATTCGGTATGCTCTTAGGAAAAAACCCGATGAGATGCCTCTTTTGGTCTTGGTATCTTGACTGGAAGAATCAGAAGTGTTGTGAGATCATTTTTATTGGTGGGTTTCCGATAAAATTGAAATCTTAGTTGTGTCTACTTTGTGAATGGAGCGTCGAAGGAAAGGTTAGCTTGTATTGGACTCTTCTTCTAGTGTAAACTGGATCCTGGTTCAACTGTGGTTGAGCTTTGCCTGAAGATCCGTACTTCAAAAACGTTTTGGAGTTTATACGAGGACATCGTCCACGAACGTAACCAAGTGACGCTTGAAGGGATGATGTTGGCGAAGTGTTCGGACTCTAGGTGTTCATGTATAAGTTGGCTAGGACGGCACTTATTGGGGACCCATTCCATGCCGTAGGTTTGTTTGTAGGCTTGTTTTGAAAGAAAAAAGTTTGAAATTAACACAGAGTTCAATCAAGTCAACAAAATCTCCGGGAGGTAGGGAAGATTAAGGTCCTGATTGACTTGACGTCGTAGAACCTCGATGGCTTTTTTGGTAGGTACTTTTGTGAAGAGGGAAGTCACATCCAAACTGCTTAGTTTCTTGTTTCGGATGGAGAGGTTACGGATGCGGTTGAGAAGGTCGCCTGAGTGTTTAAGATGAGCGGGGCTGATGGTCCCCAGAAGGCAGGAAAGATGTTTGGCAAGAACTCCAGCTAGTTTGTGTGGAGCACTGCCTATTCCTGACGTGATTGGTCTGAGAGGAATATTGTGTTTGTAATAAAGTTGATAGAATTACCGACAATATGTAAAGTAAAAGGACACAAGTGCAACTAATGTGACATTTATTGTGGCAACGTTTCGCTCTCCAGGAGACTTATCAAGCCTTGATAAAGCTTGATAAAGCTCCTGGAGAGCGAAACGTTGTCACAATAAATGTCACATTAGTTGCACTTGTGTCCTTTTACTTTAAATATTGTGTTTATGGGTCTTGGATAAACCATACATGTGTGCTGGTTTAGGGTTGCTTGGTAACAAGTACAGAAGTTTCTTCCCTTCTCTAGTGCATTTGAGTATTTGTCTGGTTTTGTATAGAAAATCTTTGGTGAGCGTCTCCCACTGTTGAGTGCTGATGGGTTCGTATGTAGAATGATCATTCAAAAGGTCCATCATTTTAGTGTTGTAGTCACTGGTGTTGAGTATGACGACTCCACCTCCTTTGTCGGCGGTGGTGATGATAATGTTGGGGTCGTTGGCGAGGTTCTTAAGGGCAGTGATGTATCGTCTAGGAAGATTAGAAGAAGAAGGTTCACATAAAGCTGCAGTGAGAAGGCCCTGTATATAACCCTTCTGGAAGTTGCTGTCACTGTGTCTATGGTTCCTGGTAACTAGTTTGAGTTGATAGTTAGGTTTGCGTATGTTGGTGGTAAATTTGAGTCCCAGACTCAGTGCTTGTTTTTCGTAGTCGGTTAAGGTGCGTGACGATAAGTTGTTTATCAGGGATTCGCGTCCCATTTCCTTCCATCGACTGTTAGTGCAGAGGTACTGAAGTTTGCGATTGAGTTTGATCTTCTGTTGGAGGTTAGCTGTGGTGACTGTGCTGAGAATATGCTCAGCAGTGTGTTGGTCAATCTGAAGATTGGCCCTCATATTCCTTGCAGTTTCAAAGGTTTCCTTAGCGATGTTAGAAAGTTCTTCGGCACCTCTACCTCTTCGGCTCCTCTACCTCCCGGAGATTTTGTTGACTTGATTGAACTCTGTGTTAATTTCAACTGCTTTTCTTTCAATAACAAGCTCTACAAACAAACCTACGGCATGGGAATGGGGTCCCCAATAAGTGCCGTCCTAGCCAACTTATACATGGAACACCTAGAGTCCGAACACTTCGCCAACATCATCCCTTTAAGCGTCACTTGGTTACGTTACGTGGACGATGTCCTCGTAATAACTCCAAAACGTTTTGAAGTACGGGATCTTCAGGCAAGGCTCAACGCAGTTGAACCAGCGATCCAGTTTACACTAGAAGAAGAGTCCAATGACAAGCTACCTTTCCTCGACGTCCTCATTCAGAAAGTAGACAACAACCTAAGATTTCAAGTTTATCGGAAACCCATCAATAAAAAATGATCTCACACACTTCTATTCCAGTCAAGATACCAAGACCAAAAGAGGCATCATCATCGGGTTTTTCCTAAGAGCATACCGAATTTGTAGTCCTGAGTTTCTTGACGAGGAATGTACATACATTCACCAAACATTCACTGAGTTACATTTTCCTTCTTTTTTTCACAAAACTGCAAGAAAAGG
Organism: Cherax quadricarinatus; assembly: GCF_026875155.1. NCBI lineage: Eukaryota > Metazoa > Arthropoda > Malacostraca > Decapoda > Parastacidae > Cherax > Cherax quadricarinatus. Next base: position 7,123,155 of record NC_069461.1, on the reverse strand, counting down.
CTCTTAGTCATTAATTACCACGCATCAACACCCCCAAACAAATTTTTAAAATTTTCCCCAACAGCCGGGTTGCATAAACGTCTCAAAAGTCTTTCACAGTAACACCAGGTCCCATCGTTCTAGACTTCAAAAAAGGTCTAACCAGGAAAAAACCAAGCACCACGAACCAGAAAAAACGGAGTTTCACTAACCCCTTGGGGCTGTGAAAGATTTAGTAGGTGAAACAGCAAGAAACCCGACACCTCCCTAAATGAACACATTTACGCTGTAGAACGAAAACTTGAAAAACCCCGGTACACACCAAAAATTCCCCCAAATCATTCATGAAATTAGACGCCCATAGTATCAAAGAAACAAATTTTCCGCGACGCAAGACCCTCGAATCGCACTATCGCTGTTTCAAATACAATTAAAAAAAACAACGGCGTTTCCCCATCTCCGAAGTCTTCAAGAATCCTCCTGAAAAACGAAAACCCCCTGCCATACTAGTCTCCTGTTATACACAAAAGACTTTACAGAGAGTGAACACTAAAAACCAGCTCCCTTTTCAGTTCACTTGCCCAACCCTTTTTTTGTTCCCCAAGAAATAGCTTTTTTACTTTTACTCATGTACAAATTTAAATTGCTTACTAATTGTTTATTGTGTCACTACACTACTACTATATACTACTCCCACTAGGAACATCGAAATGGTACCTCATATTTCCCACCTACTCGAGCCTTTTTTAACCCCTGTGCCCTGTATTGTTTGAATGCTTGAAACCCGGAGACAAAACGTTGGCCACAAAAATGCACATTAGTTGCCTGTGTCCTTTTCTTTACATATTGTGGGAAAATTCCCCAACTTTTTTACAAAAAATTATGTAACATACAGACTATGAAAATGTTGTGAGCAGATAGACCGACTGAAGCAAAATAAGTCCCCGGGTCCCGATGGGTTTTTTAAAGGGGGTTCTAAAGGAATGAAAAATGGAACTCTGTGAACCTTTAACTAATTTTTTTTAATTACTTTCAAACAGGTGTGTGTCTGATAGTGGAATTTGGGCTAAGAAATTTCCTTTTTTTTAAAACCTAGGCATGGGAATGGGGTCCCCCATAGTGCCGCCCTACCCAAACTTATACAGGACACTAGAGTCCGAACCTTCCCCAACATCATCCCTTAAGCGTCACTTGGGTTTGTTTGTGGGGCGATGTCCTGTAATAACTCCAAAAAGTTTTGATGTAGGGGATTTGAGGCAAAAGGGCCACGCATTGAACCAGCGATCCCGTTTACACTAGAAGAAGAGTCCAAGACAAGCTACCTTTCCCCGAGCCTCATTCACAAGTGGCAACAACCCAAGATTTAAGTTTATCGGAACCCCCCCAATAAAAATGACCACACCTTCTATTCCCGCCAAGTACCCAAGACCAAAAGAGGCAAATCATCGGGGTTTTTCCTAAGACTACAATTTTAGTCCCAGTTTCTTGACGGGGGAAAGTAAAAACATTTCACCAAACATTCACTGAGTTACTTTTTCCTTCTTTTTTCATCAAAACTGCAAAAAAGCTCTTCAGTCATTAATTATCCACGCTCAAACCCCCCCCCAACAAAGTTATAAATTTTCCCCAGCCAGGTTGATTGAACGTTCAAAAGTTCTTTCACAAACTAACCCAGAGTCGCCATCCCCTTCTAGCACTTAATAAAGGAATAACCAGGACAAAACCAACACCACGAACAGTCAAAGCAGGATTCACACTATACCCCCGTGGGGCTGTGACAAGATTTAGTAAAAAAAATTCGAATTACCGCAATTTTAAAGTAAAAGGACACAAGTGAAAATAAAGTGACATTTATTGTGGAAAAGTTTCCTCTCCCGGAGCTTTACAAGCCTGTGTACAAACCGAAAATTCCCCCAATCACCATAAATTTAGAGAGCCCAATAGTGATCAAAGAACTAATTTCCGCAGACCCAAATGCCTGAAAAACAGCACTGTCGCTGTTTTCAAATACAATTAAAAAAAACAACGGCAGCTTACCATCTCCGAAGTCTTAGCAAGAATCTGAAAACGTAACCTGATCACTGTCTCTCCTGTTATACTACACAAAGCACATTACAGAGAGTGAACACTGAAACAAGCTGCCTCTTTCCAGTCTATATTTTTTATGTTACCCAAGTAATAGCTTTTATATCCTTTTACTCATGTACGAATTAATTGCTCTACCATATTGTATTACTTTTATCACTACCACTACTACTACTACCACTACCACTAGTGAACATCGAAATGGTGCCTCACTAGTATTGCACCTCACTCTGAGCCTTTATATACCCTCTGTGTCCGTGTATTGTTTGTAATGGCTTGATAAAGCTTCTGGAGAGCGAAACGTTGCCACAATAAATGTCACATTAGTTGCACTTGTGTCCTTTTACTTTACAAGATTTACGTAGGTGAAACAACAAGAAACCTCGACACCCGCCTCAATGAACACATTTACGCATGTAGGAACGATAACTTGAACAACGCCTGTGTACAACACCGAAATTCCACCAATCATCTCATGAAATTCAGAGACGCCCAATTAGTGATGAAAGAAACTAATTTCCGCAGACGAAGGTACCTCGAATCAGCACTGATCGCTGTTTCAAATACAATTAAACAAAACAACGGCAGCTTCACCATCTCCGAAGTCTTAGCAAGAATCCTCCTGAAAACAGTAAACCCTGCCATGTATGTATAATGTTCGCCAAGATCAGGGTCCTGGCACGGGTCTTAATCTTGAGATGACCCGTCTCTGGCTCCTGAAGGAGAATTGATTCTTCGCTGTTGCAGCATATGCTGCTCAAGCACTGTTCCGGACAGTTCAGCTAGTGTGCCTCATAAGCGACTGAGGTTACTCCACCTGAGCTAGGGACTTGGCTCTGTCCGCTCTGATAATCTGCAGATTCATGGCATTCACTGTTTCCTGCTCTGTCAGTAAGCACACCCTCAGGAGTGTGCTGACCATCTGCCGGAACATGCTCTGTTGTTCTGTGGAAGTGATTGTGTTGCAGATAATATCTGTGAATGCCTTGATGAGTGTTAAGAGATCCTCTCTGTTGGGAGCCTGCGTTGTCCGTGGGTTCGAAGCAGTGGATATTATCTGGGCTGTTGTAATCTGTGGGGACTGCTGAGGGTTGTATTTCTTCACTGTGCACACCGTGGGCTGTACCTGTATGCCAAGTTGTGTAACCGGCATCTGCTGGTGAGGTGCAGCCACAGCCTGCATAGTGGCTGTGCCTGGCAAGGAGGCGGTGGGGGCTCTTTGTAGTGCCGTCTGCTGATTGCGTTGCCCAGATGTTTCCTGTTGGCGCCGCCTATTCCTCATGTTTTTGTTTTTCGTTGCGATAGTGGGGGAAGATGCTCCTGTTCATGACACCTGGTTGAGTCTTCAAGGGTCGGAAATTCCTGGGCATTGAGTTGGGTTGCCTGATGAGAGTTCTGCAGTATCGCAGGATTCTCTGCGCCCATCGTCTGTTTGAGGGTGATGCTCTGCCTAGCCTGCTGTCTCGTCGTTGGTGTTTCCAGGCCTCACGAATTCTAGTGAGCCTCTCAGGGCATCGAGGGTTCCAGGCATGGTGTTTCTGCCTGCAATTCGGGCATCGTGGAGTGGGTGGCGATGCATTCTTCAGCTTGGTGATGCATTCCTCGGTAGGGTGGGGCTGGCTGCGGACACCGAGATTACTTGTTTGGACAGAGTGCACCCAGGTGTCCGTAACGCTGGCACTTAAAACAGCGAACTGCCGTGAAGGTCCTGACATCGTACCTGCCCCAAGAACCGAGGTCCAGCTGGGATGGCAGTGGTCCTACATGCTGAATGAGGACCTGCAGGGTTGGTGCGTTGCCTGCCGATTTTGCCTTGAGACGCTGAGCTGACACGACACTGGGATGAGCTGCTACTGCCTCGATCGGCATCATCAGCGGGTATCGCATCACTGCACCCTTGGTGACCTTCTGCCGAGAATCCAGTTTCCAGAATCCAGAATTCCTCTAATTTATCAACATGTCGGTTCTCTGAACCATTCATCTACAAACCTGTCAGACACTGCAACTTCTTGGGATTTTAATACTTGGGAATTCTTCGCTTGCCTAATTCTTGGGCACGACCTACTTCCACATTGAACAAATGTTACACGACCTATGACTGCTTCACCTCTCCTGCCAACGGTTTATAAGCTCCTTCTCCGCACGTATGCCGTATTCTACTCAAGATTGATGGACTGACCACATCGACTCAAGGTTGAGGGACTGATTACCTCATTCTCCTCCTGTTCTTCAAGATTCTCCTTTGTATGGACTGATGAAGCCACTGTGTGGCGAAACGTTTCCTCAATAAAGATACCCAAGAGTTGCACATGTGTCTAATTTATCAACATGTCGGTTCTCTGAACCATTCATCTACAAACATTATATATTAATTATATTGTATATATTTACTTCTCTGTGCAGTATAATACAATATTATATGTTGATTCACTATATTACATGCACTTGATTCTTGATTCCATTGTCATGTTGCTCATTCGTACGTGAATTCAGTGTACGTACATTTTCTCTAATCATAGCATGATACTATATACTGTTATTCATTAAAATATGTACTTGTAATATTGTACCACCGTACTGTTGTACTACAAGAGGCAACACTTGGATATAAGTGTAAGACACAAGTAAAAGCAGCCTGTATATTTCACCATCAGTTAAATTTGTTTGCAGCAAATCTGTAACAAAAATAGACGCAAAGAAAGTTTTAATTGTGACAGGTTTAAGTTCTGTGAAGAGCTTTATCACCTTAATATTTGTGTGTGACAGTCGATAAAGATTTACGTAGAGCGCAATGTTGTTGCCATTACACCTTGTTCTACACTTTAAGTTGTTCTTCAGTACTCGTCAGAGTGCGGGTCTGTACTCAGTACATCACACTGTGGCAGTGGACTGTTGTATTCAGTACATCACACTGTGGCAGTGGACTGTTGTACTCAGTACATCACACTGTGGCAGTGGACTGTTGTATTCAGTACATCACACTGTGACAGTGGACTGTTGTATTCAGTACATCACACTGTGGCAGTGGACTGTTGTATTCAGACATCACCCCTGTGGCGTGGACTGTTGTATTCAGTACATCACACTGTGGCAGTGGACTGTTGTATTCAGTACATCACACTGTGGCAGTGGACTGTTGTATTCAGTACATCACACTGTGACAGTGGACTGTTGTATTCAGTACACCACACTGACAGTGGACTGTTGTATTCAGAAGCAAATACTGAGACAATGAAGTGCTGTATTCAGTAGCTCACATTAACAAAACACCTCGTAAACTGGCTAAACCTCTTCACGTGGCCTACCCAAAGGGATCACCACTTGCTTGCCTCATTTTTGTCTCAGCTGTAGAAGAACCAGTCTCACATATAACAATAAACTATGTATGTTTTCTATATAGACTCAAGCTAGGAAACCAATTCCTAAGCAATTCCTATGAAAATGATTATTTCACATGATATCATAAGAGCAGTTATGACATTTTTTTCAAATGTTGGTTTGCCACGAGGGATTTAGTCGGATCTATGATCCACCTTCTCATCTAAAATCATTCGTGATGCATTATCTCATACAAGAATTAAGTCTGTGCTTTCTACTTGTTATCTATACTTCTGATCGCTGTTAGAGAAAATCACCACCACAAGGTGGTGATGGGAGTGATGTACATCCCGCCACAGAATGGTAAGAGGCCAAGACCAGAGTACGATGAGAGCAACTGAGAACTGTGGACACACTGGCTGAGGTGGACAGAAGGGCCCATTTGGGCAGGACAGAGTTCCTAGTTGTCGCTGATTTCAGCCACAAGGAGATTGACTGGGAAAACCTAAAGCCACATGGGGGACCAGAAACGTGGAGCGCTAAGATAATGGAAGCGGTACTGGAAAACGTCATGCATCAACATGTTAGTGACAGTATGCTGAATTCGAGGTAGTATGTAAAATGATAGGGAAAATTATCAAAAAATTGTGGTGGAACACTTAGAAAGGAAGAGCTTATACATGATAATCATCACGGTTTCAGGGAGGAAAAAAATCCTGTGTCACAAACGAAATGGATTTTTACGACATAGTAACAGAGATAAGACCGCAGAGAAGAGAGAGGATGGTAGACTGTAAAAGAGATTAGTTCAAAAGTTAGAGGAGCAGGAAGGAATATCAGGAAATGCACTGCAATTGGTCAGGGAATAACTTGCAGGAAGGAAATAAGTGATGGTACTTGATAATGTGTCGGACGTGTGTCATGACAACCTCCCTACTCAACCAAGCTCTCCCATAACCCCATACATACCGTAAGAGCCTTCTCTGCATCTCCTGAATATCCACGTCCCGTAATGGGTATACCTCAGCCACTCCTCATACCTTGCTGTAAACAAGAGAGTTAACCACCACTGCCCTTTGTTGCAAGGAGACATCCCCAGCTCTTAAACCTCTGAGACGGTCTAAAGCCTTTTTTTACCACCAATTCAGAATTTACCCTTCGACCCTCCATCTCTTCCGCCATGCACACGAACCCACATATTTTAAGTTTTTTTTTTATTTTATTTAAAACTCAGGTACAAAAATTATATGGGAACATAATCAATATGTAACAAGATACAGGCAGTAAAACGATAATCTGCAGTGACTACACAAATACCAAAGAGCACTTATTTAATGCATCAAAAATGGCTGCGAAACCCCAATCAAACACTACTTTTATGTACCGTGCTTCACGTAAAAAGATGGTCTTAAAATAAAAACGATGTCCTACTTAGTAATGCTTACACTCCCCCCCCCTTGAAAAACATACCACTTTCACCTGAGTATACTCTTTGGGACATCTCTTATACATTTATTAGAGCATTAAGGATATCATTGACAACATTTTATAAACACAATCCAGCCATCTAAAGGTTGACTATAATACAAGAAAAGTCTGAACATGATGGCACACATCCACCAAAGAAACCAATCCACACCAAAACCCTCATATCCCCCCATGATAACAATCAATATCGTGCACGGTGGTGGATTTAATACCTACCGCTGACTCTTCACCCCCTCCCCCCACATGCCTAGTAACTGTGTCTGCCGTCACCACTCATAACCTCCATCAGTCATTAAATTTAAAAATACTTTAAAGGGTTACAAAAACCCAAAGGAATATGAGAACCCCTTATCGTCTCCGCCACAGAAAAAAAAAAAATGGTACTTTTTCTAAATACTTTACTGCTGATTCATCTTTTTTCTTACAAAATACCCCCCATCCCCTATGCTTTTTATCTCTTTACTCCAAAGCTAAGAACCAGATTATACATTCATCAATCAAATTATATTACATAAGCATATAATTTATCAATACTTATCATCCGACTAATAGGTGTACATTATTATCACCTGAGTTCCATGAAATTTCATAAGAATTAATACATATATTGACAATCCTCACATCCTTCCCGTTTTTCTAAATACAGTGTACATATATCCAATGACATTTCGTTATGATCCAATCAAAATTTACTTTACACTTCCCCTTTTCCTAGTGCAAGAAAAATTTCCCACTTGCACTAGAGTCATAACACCTTACATTTGTTCACTTAAAACGTATAAAAAAAAGAACTAACATAAATAACTTATAACAATATTAGATAGAAATTATTTGGGACAAAGTGAAGATACCAACTAATATGATTAACAGTACACTAGAAATTGTAACTCACTCACTAATACATATTCCCATTTTTTATGTATTATGTTCAACAAGATATATATATATTTATTAACAATGTTCCAGAGCAATATCAGACTTACTCTGTCATGCACTAAGTTACACAATATAACTTATGGCTCCTAATAAAACATGTACGGGCAGTACTACCTCAATCATTAAAAAAACCCAAACCCTGGCAAAAGACACTTCAGAAAGCCACCCCCTGCCATCCCTGCCCCCATGCTATCTGTATTAAAAAAAAAAAACCCTTCACGTTCCCTTCCATGCTCAAGTTCGTACCTGACGTCGAAAGTCAAAAAACCCTGTCTCTTAACCAAATGTCACCAGTTCACCCCCCCTACGCCCCCCCCATTCCTAACGATTTTTACAACCCATTGCTCCACTACCACACTTTTATTCCACCTTCCATCCCCCACTAATCTCAAAAAAGAACAAAAAATCCCAGTTTAGGGAGAACCAGCCCAATCCAGCTTAAACTACACCCAACCCCTTTAACATTACACCTCCCGACAGATTACGATAACCAAGGGAAACTATTTACCCAACCTCCCATATAGTAGCCTATTTCTGCATACTGTACGATACACACTCGCCGCAAGCGCCCGCACCCTATATTCACCCCCCACCCCGCATGCCCAAGACAATACAAAAAAATCTGCCACTACATACATCACTCCCCTCCGAATGTCCTTGGAAACCCCTCCCACATCAAAATGCAAAGCCCTCAAAGTCGAAATGTTTCTTCCCCCTCGCCACTAAAACCCAGAACTCTCGCTAACCATGCCCTTACAAAACCCAAGGTTTCACAAAAATATATGGCATAAAAAAGCCGTCTCCCTTCCTCACAATGCAAACAAGTCCCAGCACCACATAACCCATTCTATATAGCACTGACCTTGTAGCTAGAATTCCCATAAAGAATCTAAAAAACCACTTCACGAACCCTTGGCTTTAATCTGATCTTCCGAAATTTTTCCCAATCCCCCTCCAATCATACATTGGGTATGTAGCTGCTCCCTGTATCACTGTACCTGCCTACCTGTCCTCCCAAGCCTACTTCCCTTACTTTTTTGTTCCCTTACTCCCAACAAATTTCGCACCATATCTTCACACTCCAGTAGTGCCTTTCCCTTCCACCATTTTCGCACATCCTTCATGACCTCTCCACCCTTCTACCCTTTCCCCTCCCACCCTCAAGTATCGCTGCTTCACATACACTGCCTTCACTCGTGTGTCCAAAGGTATAAGACCCACCCCACCCTCCCGCACGCCCATCATCACCACCTCCTTCCGTAGCCATGGCTTCCCATAACCCCACACATACCTCAAAACCACCCTCTCCAGTTCCTGAATATCACACGACCTCAGGGGATATATTTTTTTGCCACGCCCCACACTTTACTGTACACAAGTGTATTTACTACCACCACCTCTGCTGCAATGTTACTCCCCAGCCCTCCACCCGCGCATCCTACCATCGCTCTACTCACTATTTCCCTTTGGGAAAATTTTTTTCTCTGTGCCTCCCCAGCGTCCGCCATATACACAACCCCACATATCTTAATTCAAATCCACTACGTTCCACCCATACTGTTCCCCCAAAACCCCCCCCCACCCACGTGCCTACTTCTAATAACTTTGACTTTGCTCCATTAACCCTCATCCCTGTCGCCCCCACCAAAAAATCTTATTATACGTCCCACATTCCCCAGCCCTATTTCCCCTCCTACCAAAAAACTGTGGTGTCATCCACATACCCCACAATACCACATCTCCCAGGACCCACCCCTCCCTGTTCCCACTCCTTCCTCTATAAGCCTATAAAAGGGTCCTGCATGCAAAGCAAAGAGGATTTGAGACAAGGGGCAACTGTCGCAAACCCTTTCCCCCTCTGCACTGGCAACCCTAACTTCCCATTAACCTGAACCCTGACCGTTGCCAGGCGTATACAAAGTAGTCGCCCAGCGCACAATTCATCACCAAAACCCCGTTTTTTAAAATACACCACAACATATGTCTATCTACACTGTCATAAGCCTGCTTCCAATCAATCCCAGATCCCCCCCCATTGTCTTCCCTCCACAAAATCCTTAATTCTTCCATGCCCCTCATGCATACTTCGACCGGAATCCCACACTGTCCTCTATGTAGGACTCGGTCAAGCACCTTTTTCATACGGTTACCTAAAAACCTTCGCAAAAACTTTATAATCTGCACACATGAGGGAGATCGCCCCAAAATCACCCAAGGTCTTTCCCCCCCCTCCCCTTTTAGACCAAAACTACTACCCCCCTGCCCTGCGATTCCCCCAACACTCCCCTTTCCTTCATACAGTTAAACAACCGGACCAGAAATTCCTTCATACAATCCCAATGTGTAATATAGAAATCATTAGGAATTCCATCAATGCCCGGCGCTTTTCCCCCTACTCAAGCCCATTATCGCCTCCTCCACTCCCCCTCACTGATCCCACCCTTTTACCACACTCTCCTCCCCCCCTAAAATACCTCGAATTCCTTCTCCCGAATCTCTCCCTCCCTCTCTCCCCCCCTCTGCTTAAAATTCTCCCTAAACCCCAATAATCACATAATTGCTCATTCCATCGGTGGTACTAAGTACCTGCCCCCCCCTATATCCCCCACCCCCTTTTAAAACACCTCTAATCCATAATCGTGGTCATCTGTTGCCTATTCCTAAATCTCCTCAAAACACATCCTGACGGTTTGTCAAACCCCCTTAGAACCTCCTCTAAACCTTCCCTCACACGTATCGCATCAAAACGAGAATTTTGTATATCCCTCAATCTTCCCCTTAAAACCTCTATTTCTCCATGTCTAGCCCCCCTCCCCCTTCATAACAATCATTTGCTGCCCTCTAAATATTTCTGTAAACCATACCTCCACTCGCCTCATCCCTTCCTCTTGCTGGTAATACTCCCTAATCTGCAAATTTTGCGTGCTTCTCCCACCATTCCCAAGACATCCTCCTCTTCGTTTGCGAGCCTCCATAGTTGCTTCCACCTTCCCTAAAAAACAACCCCTCCCTCTCCCTGAAGTAGCCTCACATTCATTTCCAATAACCCAATACCTACGAACCATCCCTTCCCATGGCCATCTCTGCCAAAACGGCACGATGGTCCGAAAAACCTAAATCTATCTCATTACACGTTCTACTGTTATATCTCGAGTTATATATATACGATCCAACCCGGCAGCATAACCCTCCGCATAAACGTGTGCTCTACTTTCCACCCCTCGCCCTGACTATGTCATAAACCCCCCGCATCCCTCACAAAATCCCCCAATACCCAAGCACCCCACCCTGCCCCTCTCGGTCCCACATCCTTATTCCTGATTACACAATTCCAATCCCCAAACCCATTATAGAAACCATTGGTAAACCCCGCATGTTGAAAATCAAAAACCTCCTTACAAAATTTTACCTTTACCCGTATGTTACTATCTGCCGGCATATATATCCCCAGAAAACATACTCTAATCTCGCCCCATATCCCTTCCACCCTCACCACCCTCCCCTCCCCTCCCTTTCCCACTTGAGCATGTGGAATGGGCTGGACTCCCTTTACTGCCACTGCCACCCCACCCTTTAATTTCCCTGAACTACCAACATAATCCTAAAACCGTTCAGCCTCAACTCTCTGCCATATTGAAATTGTGTTCTTGAATTAAAACACACATCAATGTTAAACGCCGCAAAACATCCTCCAACCAACTCGTTTACCGTCAGCTCTAAGGCCATTCGGGTTTTTCGTTAGCACTTAAAGATTCAGAAAGGGTGGCTTTCCTCTATGTCTCTGTGTCCTGTCTGTTCCACTTTTTGCTGTTCTGTCTTTTTCTCGTGCACTCTTTCCCGCCTGTACCCCTTCCCCCCCTGTGCACTACCCCGCCCTTTCTTAATCACTCCTGCCCACGTTTTTCTTCCCTGTACGCTGAGCTGGTGTTATAACCTCTCATCTGACGAGCCTCCAGCCCTCTTTCTAGATGTGCCCTCAATTTCCATATCAGTATTTCCATTGCCCTTGTTTCACCTCAGCTTCCACCCGTAGCAACTGCAACCCTGCAGGCTTGGGCCCAGAGGCTCTGGAATCTGCTCAATCAAGTCCTTCTCAACCGTCAGAATTCTCCTGTCTGTAGCTGGGTTCTCCTCTGAAAGGGACGTCCAGGAAAGACTTAATCTCTCCTGTAGGGGCGTAGATAACTCCTGTGGATCACCGGTCTCTCTCACCCCCACAGGCTGCTGCTCAACTCCCGGGCCCGTTTGCGGGGGAGTATTCCCAAGCCACTGGTAGTGTCACACAATTCTCTAACACGCCCTCCACTTCGTCCGCCCAATTACCTTTGCCTGCTGCACTCAAATTCTTCGGCAGAGGTTCCCCCCTGAGACTCCGTGGCTACTTGCCGCTCCCCAAAGGGCCCCGGCGCTGCTGCTCTACCACATCCGGCCGCCATGTGGTCAAAAGCGCCGCACAGGCGACACGTCTTTCGTTGTCCCGCGTAGGTCACGTACAGCTGTGTCCTAAAATCCTCCAGGACAACATACGATGGAATAGGTCTTCTTAAAGACATCTTGACGGTTTTAAGATCCAGCCGGCAACCCTTCATAGATTCCCTCCGTCCATCGAACTAAAGTTATATCATGCACCTCACCATATCTTTGAAATGTCTCTCTGATATCACATCGTCTGCCTCGAAAGGAACGTTTCGGATCCTCACCCAGGTGTAGTATTTTGAGGATCCGCAGGCGTTTCCTCCCGACCAGATGATAAAGGTGATGTTCTTCTCCCGGTACTGAGTCACCGTCCTTTCATATGCCTCCACTGTGTAGAACTTTATGAAGATTCGTGATGATCCCTTAAGTGCTTTTTCCGTGTAAGTCTTCAACTTCAATGCAAACGTGTCCCCTTAATCGTTGGTAATAAAACAGAGGCATTCGTAGGGGAAATTGCCCCTTTAACAAGGGTCAACACAAAACGGTGTTGCCTCCTGCGGTAGCTGGCAGCCATCTTGGTGAAAACAGGAAGTTGCGCACCCGAGAAAGCAAGAGCGGTTTGCGCAGTGCGTCCACTCAGCCGAAAGCGAAGGGACAATGAGCATATTTTAAGTTGCTCCACAACTGACCACCATACCTTTCTCCCAAACCCCTCCCCCCCACCCACGTACCCACCTCCAATAATTTTGATTTTTCTCTGTTGACACACATACTAGTTGCTGCCCCAAAAAAAATTCAACAACCCTGCCTACGATCTGCAAGTCTTCCTCCCTTTTAAACAAAACGGGTGTCATCCACGCTATACAGAAGAAAATGGCGCCCAGAGGATTCCCTTGCTGGACACCCTCTGATGTGATTTTATGCTCCCCAAACAGGAGCATTGATTCCTTGCTATATCCAGCTGAAATAAAAGGGAAGAGATCAGGGGAATGTTTTTGTACAGCTGCTAATACCATGTCTCTTTATAGGAGATTAAATTCATCTCACACTATGTAAAAATGCAATCATATAAAAGGCCCAAAAATCTGGAATTCGTTACCTGTGAATATAAAAGAAATACTGTCTGTTTATCAATTCAAGACTCTTCTTAAAAACCACTTACTCAACCACAACTAAATAAATACTGATTAACTGTATCTCATAAATGTATAACCTGAGACCCTATCAAACTTTTTTTTTTGTTCTTTTCTTTTTTTTTTTGTAATTACATTACCTAATTGAATACTCCATTCTCTTGAAAGCACAGTAACTCTTGAAATGACGATATGACCTGTTTCTGCACTACAAATCATGGATTTTACTCGATTTGACTAGATTTATATTAGAATTTTTTTTATATTTTATTTAAAAATATACAGTATACATGTATGTCACACATAATTGACGTAATCACAATACATGAAACCACTTATAAGAAAACAACATCCTTATAACTAACGGATGAGAACCTACCCCTGAACATACGTAACAAAATTGCTACTAGCCAATCCTGACATTTCTATTCATATCTTGTATGAAAACTGTATATACAAAAGTTTTTATATAAACTAATGCTTTGGCCTCTTAATTTACATTGTAATATTAGCATTTTATGTACCTAAACATTCTGTAGTTATTCATCCCCTAATTTTGTATGTTTTATTTAGAGCACACAGTATACAATATACATGTATATCATACATGATTGACTTAAATCACAAAACATGAAGCCATTTATAAGAAATACACCATCCTTATAACTAAACGATTTACTACCCACACCTGAACATACGTAACAAAAATGCTACAAAACTTGCATGTATAAACTCTGTATATATAACTGTAAACCATGAAAAACTTGCATCAAGAATATAGCACTTAACAGAAAAACAGTACCAGGGTTGTGACCTAAATTAATATAAACTTTAAAGGAAACAAACCCAAACATATATAAATTTTTACATAAAACAAAAATGACATATAACAATAAGTTGATATATGCCTCCTCTCACCACACAAAGGGTACACAGTATGAACAGTTTGAAAAATAACCCCTTAATCCGTATGTGTGTATATAATCCTACCTCATGAACCTCCAATCAGAGATGAGCACTTAATAGGGCAACGTTCAATGCCGTCTCCTATAACACAAAACATTCTATTACACCCCCCCCCCCTCTTCCCCCTCATTTAGGCAACCACCACTGTCTCTCGGCAGTATACATTACCCTGTCCCTCAGTCTCCCAGCTGTATATGAGCATATAAGCCTGTCACATCGCAACAGTATCTCAATCAAAACAAACCACACCCAAGCGTTCTTACTGCATACATGCGTACAATACCTCTAAACAATAATATATGCCTCAACCCTCTTACATAGGTGTGATGGTAAGTGACCAAGCATAGCAAGGCGTTATATACACAGAGGGTAATACAGTCATCATTCCGTGAGACAAGCATGCAAAAATATAAACCTAAAATCCCCACTATCAAACTGGATCACACACTTAATCCAGCTAGCATCACACGTACACTGTGTATGTTAGGCCCATACTGGAGTATGCAGCACCAGTCTGGAACCCACACCTGGTCAAGCACGTCAAGAAGCTAGAGAAAGTGCAAAGGTTTGCAACAAGGCTAGTCCCAGAGCTCAAGGGAATGTCGTACGAGGAAAGGTTAAGGGAAATCGGACTGACGACACTGGAGGACAGAAGGGTCAGGGGAGACATGATAACGACATACAAGATACTGCGGGGAATAGACAAGGTGGACAGAGATAGGATGTTCCAGAGAGGGGACACAGGGACAAGGGGTCACAACTGGAAGCTGAAGACTCAGACGAGTCACAGGGACGTTAGGAAGTATTTCTTCAGTCATAGAGTTGTCAGCAAGTGGAATAGCCTAGCAAGTGAAGTAGTGGAGACAGGAACCATACATAGTTTTAAGAAGAGGTATGACAAAGCTCAGGAAGCAGAGAGAGGACCCAGTAGCGATCAGTGAAGAGGCGGGGCCAGGAGCTGAGTCTCGACCCCTGCAACCACAATTAGGTGAGTACAATTAAGTGAGTACACACACTCCCGACGGCTAGCCCATTGGAACCCCTGATGACATTCTCAATCCTTGCCCCAGCCATGACAACCCCCCCCCCCTCACTACAAAGCGAGTAAGTTCCCAATAGTTAAACCACGATAACCTACGGGGAAGGCTCCCTCCCACCACGATCCATATATTTCCCTATTCCTGCAAACCTTAAATATAAAAAGTAGCTGCCATTACCTGTTTCCTCGCAACCCAATCCCCATTCCCACGCATACCCCACGACATGTACACAAAATCTACCATTAAATATGCCAATGCTCGTTGTGTACTCTCTGGCACCCCTCCCACATCCAAAACGAGCGCTCTCAACACCGGTATGCCCCCCCCCCTCCCACTAGCTTCACTATCCTACTCATCCAATCCCTAACATTCCCCAAACATTCGCAAAAATACACCGCATGATATGCCATATCCTCGCCACCACACACTCCACACTCACTCTCCTCTACTATTCGCCTTGCCTGCAGGACCCCTCCTGATGGCAAAATGCTATGCAGAAAACGGAACATAACCTCCCGCACCCGAGGTCTGAGCTTCAACTTACGAAAACGACACCAAATATCTCCCCATCCATAGATGGGGGCATATTCCCTCCACCGGCACCACCACCCGGCTCCCAATTACTCTCGCCAAAACCCCTATGCGAATCTTGCCAGGCTCCCATAGGACCATGAGGGTATGCAGCACCTCCTCACATTCCCTCAACTCTGCACCCACATACCACCTCTGCACTCCCTCATACAGAAGCTTTAACCCCCCCACACCCGACTCGTACATACTCCCTTCGTAAGAAAACACATTTTACCCAACGCCGTAGATCCAATAACCCTAACCCCCCCCCTGACGTACTGGCAGCATTACCACCTCTCTCCTCAGCCAATCACACCCAGAACCCCATATAAACCTAAACACCTGCTTTAAGATTCTCATAATTCCTTGTCCCGTTAAGAGGTAAACTGCTGCCATGTGCCAAACTTTACTGTATAGTAACGTGTTTGCCACGATGGCCCTCTGCAACAATGTCAAATGATATGGGCGCAAACTCCCCAATCTATGCTGCACCCGTTCCACAATACACTCTGAGTTCACCTCTCTCGACCGCACTTGATTCTCCATAAACACTATTCCACATATCTTTAAGCTATCCACCACCCTCCACTCCCCACCAGCATCCCAATCCCCCTGCCAGTTCCAATATCCCAACTTTAATAAGCAAGATTTCTCCACATTAACCCTCATCCCCGTAGCCTCCCCAAATGTACGAATGACCTCTCCCACCTCTCTCAAACTATTTCCCTCCCTCACAAGTACCGTCGTGTCGTCGACGTATCCTACGATCCCTGGGCCACACCCCACCTCCCCTGTCCCCACCCCCCCCCACAGATACGTGCCTCAATGAGTCTGTAAAATGGGTCTTGAACACAGGCAAACAGGATTTGAGATAGTGGACATCCTTGCCTGAGGCCCCGCCCCATACACACTGTTTGAGGGAAAAGTTCAATAGATAGGAGTAGCGAGGGAGTATATAGCCAGGGTCGGATTAAGAAGTCTCCAGGCCCTAGGCTATTCAGATTGGCGGGGCCCCTTTGAGTTACGGGTAAGTGAAGCGACCCCTTCCAGCTTGGGGGTGGGGGGGGGTCGGTGTTAGCCTGTTTAAGGTCTAATTAAATACATTCTGGCTATTTAGATTAAATTTAATAGGGAAAGTACATCAAGACAACCAAAACCATTTACCAACAGCCATTATAACTATCTTGTTAAATCATGCATTTTAAAGAGAATAAACTCAAGACAACATAGTATTACTAGATTAGGCTAATAAAGTAGTGACATCATGTACCTATTATATTCAGCATAACCACTACAGCACTATTATTCCCTTTATATATCACTGACCATTATTGTTATCATTGCATCATGCATAAGACTATCAAATCATATAAACTCAAGAAAGTAAAGAATTGTTTATATTCTCAGGCACTTCTTAAATAAACTTTTTTCTGGATTTCGTATTGGCAAAATCATCAGTTATATTCTGAAAATCAATATTTCTTGTTAGATCGGACTCAATGGTCAACAAGGCTAGGTTACACAATTTGTCTTGGCTCATTTATTTTTGTTTTGATTAATTTTTAAAAATCAATTTTACTCTCCAAACACTTGAACTTTTTAGGTAGGGACCCCTTTGCACTTGCACAATGTGCACAGTCTTGGATGAGCCCCTGAACCCCTTGGACCGTGGGACCCCCAAATGCACGGGGCCCTAGGCAAATGCCTAGTTTGCCTATGCAGTAATCCGGCCCTGTATATAGTAACAATAGTTTCATTGCTGGTTACATGTTAAGGTAGGGTAAGTCAAGCTCCCGCTATTCCCACCTTTTTTCCCCCTCCCCGAAAGTGATAGTTTCATTGCCGGCTACTTGTTAAGGTAGGGTAAGTCAAGCTCCTGCTATTCTCGCCTTTTTTCCCCCACCCCGAAAGTGATGGTTTGACTGCTGGCTGCTTGTTAAGGTAGGGTCAGTCTACCTCCCGCTATCATTTCCCCTCCTTCTTCCTCCCCCCGAAAGGTGACGTGTGGGGCTCCGGTCCAAACAGTAATCACTAGACTCACAGCTCCCAGCACTACTGTAAGTACATGCCTGCCTTGTATTCTAGTGGATTTATTGGTTGAATGCTTCAATTTTGACCAATAATAAACTTAGTCCTTTCAGTCTTGCTCTAAGTTGACTGTTGTAATAATCACCACATCTTTTAGGTATTGTACATATCATGGAGAGTGATTTCTTAAGCAGTGGGTAACCTGTCTATCTTTCCAGCTTGAATGACAGAGAGGGTCACCTGCCAATCAACGAGTAGAACTGATGGAGATGGACTAACGTCCTGAGACTTCCCCTTTTTGGATTTAATTACCTGTGCACCTATATGAAATTGCAGGACATAACCCCTCATCATTGCAGCGGTAAAGAACCTGCTTTCCTGTCATCGGGATATAATACTCACGGCTATACTGTGAAGAACGAACCGGTGGGTTGTAACCAACACCTGCGACCCCCCCCCCATCATCAGCAACGGCTACGATTTCAACAACACACAGTGTCACCAACACCAGACACCCAAGTTTTAAATTAGCGTTGAATTCAGTTATCATTTATATTTTTCATTTTTCATTTTCTTTAATGTAGGATTAATATTTCATATTTAAGTGTTTTATATTTTATATTTTCTATATAATAAAGTGTTTGTTTGTTATTATTTCTTTTTCTATTCATTAATTTTCCTGAGGAGGAGCCAGCCTTGGTAATACTGTCTGAAGTTATTACAGGGCTGAGTAAGCCTTCACACACTGCTTCTCCTATGTGACCATTAATTTGCACATGCACCCGCGCCCCTCGATACAATGTCTCCACCCATTCCACAACTTCTTCCACAAATCCCTGCTTTAGAAGGATCTTCCGCAATGCCTCCCATCCCACACGGTCATATGCTCCCTACCAATCCAATGCAAGTAAGCACCCCCCTTTCCCCCCAGACCCTCTACAAACCCCTTAAGACGTCTGTGGCTCTCAACCATAGATCTGCCAGGCAACCCATATTGCCCTCCAGATACGACACGCCCCACAACACATTTCAGGCGATTTCCCAGTATTTTAGCAAGCAATTTATAATCTACACAAAGTAAAGATATAGCCCAATAATCCTTGAGGGTATTCTGGACCTCTCCCTTTGGGACCAGAACAACCACTGCTGTGGCTTGTAACTCCCCCAACACCCCCTTCTCCTTCATGATATTCATCAACTCCACCAGGAATCCACGCATTAACTTCCAATTCTGCAGGTAAAATTCACAGGGTAATCCATCAATCCCCGGAGCCTTTCCTGTACGCATACTCACTAATGCCCGCCAAACCTCGCCCTCATCTATCTTCTCACCCAGCGCTACTTGATCACTACGCCTCAATGAACATGGCACTAGCTCGCAGACGCTTTGCAATGCTGCACCTCCCACTGCAACTACGTCCCAAATACTGCTCATTACCATGCATCCGCATAACACACTCATCCCCTCAGTCGCCCTCAACGCTTGCCCCTCACGATAACCCCCCACATCAGAGTGGACGATTAACCTACCAACCTCAGTGGCCGTCCAACATCGCTGCTGACCCCGTAAAACACACGCCGATGGTCGAATCGCCCCATAACGCCTCCTCAACCCCCCCTGCACATGCACCACATTAAACCATTCATTTTGCAGCTCATGAATCTTATCCCTTCAACGTTTCTATCTCCTCCACAGGATATACTCCCCTGTGTCCACCTCTCCCATAGCAATCCCTCAACCTACCCTCTAGGTACTGAAGGAGCCCATATGATTGTTTCATTATGCGTTTCCCCTCCCTCACATAAAACTTACGTATTCGTCCCTTAGCCACCCATCCCACCACCCCAGTAAATTCTCTATGCCCCACTTTCCTCACTGAGTTCTGCCCCACAACGTCTCAAATCTTCCCTGCCCCTCCTCATCACCCAGGATCCTCGTGTTTAGTTTCCAATAACTCTTACTGCTCCTGGCCAGCCCATCCCATCCCAGGTCTACCACAATTGACCTGTGATCAGATATTCCACCTCCACTGTACGCAAGGACTCCACTCTTACCCACTTTGTGATGTACACCTGATCTAGCCTCGCCGCATATCCATGTCTAACAAAAGTGAGCTCCACCTCCCAAGCCCCACCCCCAAATACGTCATGTAGACACACATCTCAGATCACCTAGGATAGTTGAAAAATGCCCTTCCCCATGCAGCTCAACGTTCTGCCCTGCGAATAACACAATTCCAATCCCCTCCACAATAGCAACAGGTGGTAATGAACGGAAATAATAAACGAGCTCATCCCTTACAAAATCCGCTTTCAGACGTGCATCACTCTCTGCGGGTGCGTACACACACACTAACGCCACTCGCTCGCCCATCCACCATCCATCCACTCTGATAATACGCCCCTCGCCCCCCCTTCACTTCTACTAACCACAAATGGGCTCGCCTCCCAGAGTACGACTCCCACCCCTCCCTTCAAGCATCCCGTCTGCATCACAAAAGCCCTATATCCATTCACCTCCAATACACACCCTACCTTGATATTGTGCTCTTGCACAAATACAACATCCATTCTATGCCGGCACAAGAAACTTGCAAACCATGCATGCTTCACATCCTGACACAAACCATTAATGCTAACTGTCATACACCTTATGCCAGCAGTGTTTTCTTCCCCCTGTGCTTTGACACCTTCCTCACAATGCCACCATGTACTTTCGGACCTCCTTTATGCATGTCTCTACTGGCAGCCTTAACCCCTCCCCGGTCCAGCTCCGGGTCCAAAGTCCCCGAGGGACCACCACCATTCTCCTCCACCACCACCACCTTGACGGTCCCTCTGTGCTGGAGTCAAGACATCTTCTGAATCCAATGTCACACCCTCACGCTTGCACGTGACTCCACCTGTTTCCATCCTCACCTCCTGTGATACCTCACGGTGAACCTCCACCTCCACCACATATCCAACCTTCCCACCATCTGGGCACATTGCCCCGTGAGACACTACCAAGTCGATGGGCTCATTTTGCTGTCCACACAGTTCTGCAGCATTCCTCACATCAGCCCTCGTCACCGACTCGCCCTCCCTATCGGATTGGGGAAACAGCGAGGTGAGCACAGTCTCTAGGACCTCGTTGATGGCTTCCTCTGCCGAACCATGCTGTCCCCCACCATCAGGCAAAATGGGTCCCACAGGGCCCCCAGCCACAGGGGCCAGCAGGTCCGCACCCACCACTGCCTCCACTTGCTCCACCTCCTCACTCCACAGACGACCAGGCTCATGGCCTTCCTGTAGCTCCAGAGCACGTCCATCTTGCCCAGATTCCCCTGCGGCAGTACATTCTAAACCATGAAGTCGAGTCTGTGGTTCACAATGTGCGGCAATGTGATCATAACCACCACAACGCCTGCAGGTTCTGCGTTGCCCAGCATAGGACACCATGAGCTGAGTCCTGAAGGCCTCCAATATAACATATGACGGTATGGGGTGCCGTATCGTCATTTTCAGTGAAAACGTGCCCTCTGGGTATCCCACGTATGCACCTTCTACTCACTTGCCGGGCTGTTCTAGGTGAACGGTCCTGTAGTCCTTGAAAACACTGCGTATGTCCGTTTCATCAGCCTCAAATGGTACATTTCACACTCTAACCCATGTATAATGTCTGGAGACTTCATGAAGGCGGACACTCACCAAAGAATTGACGTCCACTGGCACATCCTGGTATTTCTCTACCAGCCGCTCATAGACGCCGGTGTTCAACAACTTAACAAACACCCTGTATGCGCCATTAAGTGCTACACCATACAATTCTTCATCCTGTATACCATCGTATCCCGGATGATTAATGGCAACAGCACAGGAGCAGCTTGCGGTGAAATCGCCCCGCGAACCAGCTGGATACCCACGGTATTTACCCTCCTCCTTACACTCTGCGCCATATTGGAAAAAAACAGGAAGTCTTCCAATCGCCGAGAGAGGGCAGCAGGCGTACGTCTGCTCACACCAACAGACGAGCAGAGAATGTTTATATTAGAAATTGTGCTACAAATTTGTACAACTATAAAGCTTCTTATTTGAAATACTCATTTGTACTTCATGTTGTAATTTGTTTACTGTAATTTTTACCACTGAATATATCATTGCTTAGTTAATCTTAAGCTAATTTTAAGCCTGCCCACAATGATCTGCATACAAGGGACTTTTGGCATGTACACTCAACCACTGTATTTCTTTTGTACAACTATGTATCATGTGCAAATAATAATAAATAAATAAATAAATAAAATTCTTGATCTAATTTTACCACTGCATTGTCCTTAGGCAGGTTGTTGATATACGACCTTGCTGCATGAACCACTGCTTCACTTCCTTGAGACAGCCAAAAGCCAAGCTGGTTTGGTTAAACATTTTGGCCGCCTGTGAATACTTTAGACAGCAGCTTTGGAACGAGGTGGTGTAAAGTGTTACCCACTGCAATTGGCCTAATTCCTCCATCATTCGCGACCTAGCTGCCAGGGAGTGTGGACGTGCCTCGCACCTCTCTACTGACAGTCTAGCAAGCTATCCAGTGACGTCATGGCATTTAGCGTGAGGAGGCAGGTGAAACCGTTGGTATAGAGTTATTCGGGGGGTGATTATCCCTGAGACTGCACAGGTATTGCTACCCAAGATTATCCGTGACCTTATGGTATTGAGGACAAGGATTTGTATGGTGTGACTTTAAATGGAGTCTACTAGATATTTGTGAAACTACTCAAGGGGCCAGTGTATGAGGAGCTGGTTGAGCAATTTCAAGTATCTGCGTAGATGTGTCCCTGCAGTGCGTGTGCGTATGGTGGATGTCTCACGACAATACACGTGGTTCCCCACGTGTATTGCGCAATGTGCCCTTCGAGCCAGCACAGTGGATTCAGCTGTGTTTTCAGAAGATACGGAGTGGTACACATGGAAAAAACAAGGTAAGTGGGTGGCTGGGGTGTATGCTGGTCTACCCGAAGGTACATTTACCCTTAAGATGTCTCTACGACAGGCCATACCGTCGTATGTGTACCTTCATGACTTCTGCACACAGGTCATGGTGTCGTATGCTGGACAACGACGGACATGCCGCCTCTGCGGCGAATATGATCATATGGTGGCAGTGTGTGGGCAGCAATGGCAGGCCAGGAGGCCGGGCCGGTGGAGCAACAAATGACGATGGGCAGGTGGCTTCCATACATAGACGACAAGGAGATGGTGGGTGTGGTCCCTTTGGAGTAAGGAGACTGAGGAGCTGTGGTGGAGTCGAAATATGAGATGACGTCTCCCGAGTTGCCTACATTCCCGGTGTTACAGCAGGCTTTTGGGAGGACCGGGTGACGGCAGAAGTGGAGGAGTTGGATGCGACATTAGCGTCGGTTTGCATACCATGTTCTCATCTATGGATGTGGTCTCCCCGGAGCTCATGTCCATGGCGGTTTTGAGCACAACAGGAGGTGGTTGTTGGTGCTGGTGAGACTGGCGGGGACATGATGACTCCTGGTCAGAAGGCATCGACGAAGGTGGTGGTAGAGGTTCATCGTGTGGACAACCCGGGCACAAACATGGAGGAGGAAGCTGGGATGAGGAAGAGGGCGGCAGCAATGTTGGACTCCGACGACGTCCTGATGCCGGCTCAGTGTACCGGGAAAAAGGCATCGGTTTGACGGGGGGGGGGGGAGGTGCTAATGGGGTGAGCAGCGACAGCAGGTGGTGCCAGGTGGGATGGGTGTCGTGCATGGAGAGCATGGCAAATGGGTCCCCAGGGCCCAGGTGGGCATGCAATAGTAGTAGTGGGGCAGCGAGGGGGGAAACCTTAGCCAGGTGAGAGCGGGGTTTAGGTAGGGGCGGGACACGTCGTGGCAGGTGTGGTGAGGTCTGCTGCATGATGGCAGTGCCAGTTAATGGAGTGGTGTCTTGGGGTGCCAGTTATGTGTGCCTTATGGGGGGGACATGTGCCCCGTGTTAGGATGAAAGTGCTTGATATTGTTGTTCAGATGTATCTGCAAATTGTGGAGCACGAGGTGTGTTAGGTCCCGTTAGAGGTGTTGCTGCCTGTGCCTGTGTGCGCCAAAGGTATGCTGGTGTGGTTGAGGGTGGCGTGTGCTGCTGGTGTGGGGTAAAGAATTTTGGACTAAATTTTGTTACGTTGTATAATATTATGGGTGGGGTCTGTGTGGTTTGAGTGTGGAAGGTAGTGTGGTAGTTGTGTGTTGTATGTAGTAGGGTTGCTTGGTGGAGGTTTGAGGAGCGTCTTTATGTTCTAAAAGAATATTGTCAAGTACTGGGTATGTATATTATACCTGTGTATTCACACTGTATAAAAACAGTGTTAGTTTTAGTTGTGAGGGCCTGTTTTTATGTGGCCTCTTGTATACACATGTACAGAACCTTTGAAATAAGAGGGTGTCCCAACGTTCATTTTAGTATCCTTGTTATTACTTGAGGATGCTGGGGAAAAGGGCTCTTTTATATACATGTACGTATCAATGTGATAAGATGCTGTATTCATTTTCTTTATTGTATTATTTGTATTTTTGGGTTGAGAATAGGTTTGGGTGAGAAATGCAAGGGGGAGGGGAAGGCTTCCACAAGGTTGTGCTGGGGAGAATTTAGGAATAGGTGTCTTTACCTACAGTGAATTCCTGATGTGTGGTAAATGTATTTATGTTATGGAAATGTATTGATGTGATATATACCTAAACCAAGATGTTGTTAAATTACATTGTTCAAGCAGTCTTGTGGTCGTGTAAACACTTTGTGGACTAGCATTGAAACTGTAATATTTATGTATATATGTCAACATGTCTAAGATTAATCAGGTTGCTGTGGTAAACCTGTTTGATTTAGATTCGGAGGGGATAAGGGGAGGGTGTTGGAAATTCACACAGGGTTGTGTGTGTGGTGAATTTTTAGGTGTAGACCCCATCATTCGCTGCCTGGATGAGGTAGAGTGCGGTAGTTTCTTTGCACCCCTCTACTGTTTCCCAGACGAGCTACTCAGTCAACAACATGGCGCCAGGTGTGGCAGGAGAGTGAATAAAGTGGGCATTGAACTCATTAGTGGGGCTTTAACGCCTACGTCAGTCGATGTGTTATTGCCCAAAATTATATGGAGACATAGGGCATCAGAGACAAGGATTGTATGGAGTGAACTGAAGGGTGTTTATAGAATATCGTAAAGGTGCAAACTGCTAAAGTTCGAGGCTTTGGGGGATCGTTCCCAAATATGTCAGCATAAAAACAGGAGTGGGGGTCAATTGACGGTGTTCACGACATTTTTCGTGGGAAAAACCCCGCAAGGGCCCTTTGAGGCTGATGAAGAATATTCGAAATGTTTTCGAACGTTATGGAACTGTACTCTAGCCAACCCTGGAAAATGGGTAAAAGGAGCTTACACAGGTTTCCCTGAGGGTTTTTCAATCTAAATGACGCTAAGGCATCCTTACCTGTATGTTATCTAAAGGTTTTGAACCGGGGTTAATGGTAGGTTGGGTTTTCAGAGGGTACATCCCGATGTGGGGCAAATTGCCCATATGGTGGCAGATGGAAGCGGAATTGGCTTTGGGCCGGCAAGGGGGGACCCTATGCTGAGAAAACCGTTCCTGAGGAAAAAAAGGGGAAGGGTGGAGGGCGGGGTGATGTGGAGGAAGAGGTGGTGGTCCTCCGTGGGGAACGGAAAAAGGGATCATGAATACCTGGCCCCTCAAAGACAGTTTCAAATGAGGAGGTGCAGGGGGGCGCGCAGTGAAAGCTATTGAGGAAAGTTGGAGGGTGATACAGGTATGTTAAGTTAAGGAGGTGGGGGTCACAGCGGCAGGAACCTGGGATGAAAGCGAAAGGGTGGTGGGGGGGGGCAAAATCAGGGGCACCTGGATGGCAGTGCAGTGTCATGGAAGGAATGGGGCGGTTAAGGGGGTAGAGGTGGGGAAATTCATTGTGCTGGCCCCGGACTCAGATTGGAAAAAGAGGGGCTACAAGGAAAATGGCAGCAGCATCAGATTCGGGGGATGTTTGCGCCGGCGCAAAGGGCAGGGAAAAAGACATGGGGTTAGGTTTCCCAGAGGACTCTATGAGAGGGCCCAACAGAAGGGGGGGGGGGTGGTTGGGGGAAAGGGGGTGGGTATGTGGCAAAACAAAAACCCAGGGGAAAGGGTTGAAGGGAAGAGTTTGACATGGGGGGGAGGGGAAAACCCTTAAAAACCCGGGCCTCAGGGGGTGAAAAATAAATATTAAAAGGGGCCCTGTGATGAGTTAAAGTGAGTGCATCAGGATGTTTTTGAATGGTACAAGGTTGAGTGCTTTTGTGCGGAGCACAATTTTAAATTGGTCGTGAATTAGTGTGCCCGGGGATCGGCTTTGTGTTGCTGTCTGGGTTTTG
>NC_069461.1:7063839-7096298 GCF_026875155.1 Cherax quadricarinatus | reverse complement strand
CACCTGAGCTGGGGATTTTGGGCTCGCCCGCTCTGTAACTGCAGATTCCATTCACTGTTTCCTGCTCGTCAGTAACAACCCTCAGGAGTGTGCTGACCATCTCCCGGGAAACATCTCGTTGTTCTGTAATGATTGTTTGCAATAATACGTGAATCCCTTTTATGAGTTTTAAGAGATCCTCCTTTTGGGAGCCTGCGTTGTCCGGGGTTTTCGAAGCAGGAAATTATCGGGCTGTTTGTAATCTGGGGGACTGCGAGGGTTGTAATTTCTTCACTGTGCACACCGGGGGCCTGTACCTTGTATCCAAGTTTGAAACCCGGGCATCTGCGGGTGAGGTGCAGCCACAGCCTGCAAAGGGGGCGTGCCTGGAAAGGGAGCCGGGGGGGGGCTCGTGTAGTGCCGTCTGCGATTGCGTTGCCCAATTTTTTCCTGTTGGCGCCGCCAAATTTCCTCATTTTTTTTGTTTTTCGTTCGATAGTGGGGAAGATGCTCCTGTTCATGACACCTGGTTGGGGTCTTCAAGGGTCGGAAATTCCTGGGCATTGAGTTGGGTTTCCCCTGATGAGAGTTCTGCAGTATCGCAGGTTTCCCTCTGCGCCCATCGTCTGCTGAGGGTGATGCTCTGCCCTAGCCTGCTGCCCTCCCGTTTGGTGTCCTTCCAGGCCTCACAAAACTAGTGAGCCTCTCGGGGCATCGAGGGTTCCAGGCATGGTGTTTCTCCCTGCAATTCGGCATCGTGGAGTGGGTGGCGATGCATTCTTCAGCTTGGTGAGCATTCCCGGAAAGGGTGGGGCTTGGCTGCAGACACCGCAGATTACTCTGTTTGGACAGAGTGCACCCAGGTGTCCGTAACGCTGGCACTTAAAACAGCGAACTGCCGTGAAGGTCCTGACATCGTACCTGCCCCAAGAACCGAGGTCCAGCTGGGATGGCAGTGGTCCTACATGCTGAATGAGGACCTGCGGGGTTTGGTGCGTTGCCTGCCGATTTTGCCTTGAGACGCTGAGCTGACACGACACTGGGATGAGCTGCTACTGCCTCGATCGGCATCATCAGCGGGTATCGCATCACTGCACCCTTGGTGACCTTCTGCCGAGAATCCAGTTTCCAGAATCCAGAATTCCTCTAATTTATCAACATGTCGGTTCTCTGAACCATTCATCTACAAACCTGTCAGACACTGCAACTTCTTGGGATTTTAATACTTGGGAATTCTTCGCTTGCCTAATTCTTGGGCACGACCTACTTCCACATTGAACAAATGTTACACGACCTATGACTGCTTCACCTCTCCTGCCAACGGTTTATAAGCTCCTTCTCCGCACGTATGCCGTATTCTACTCAAGATTGATGACTGCCACATCGACTCAAGGGTTGAGGGACGATTACCTCATTCTCCTCCTGTTCTTCAAGATTCTCCTTTGTATGGCTGATGAAGCCACTGTGTGGCGAAACGTTTCCTCAATAAAGATACCCAAGAGTTGCAAAATGTGTCTAATTTATCAACATGTCGGTTCTCTGAAACCATTCATCACAAACATTATATTTAATTTAAATTTGTATATATATTTACTTCTCTGTGCAGTATAATACAATATTTATGTTGATTCACTAAAATTACATGCACTTGATTCTTGATTCCATTGTCATGTTGCTCATTCGTACGTGAATTCAGTGTACGTACATTTTCTCTAATCATAGCATGATACTATAAAACTGTTATTCATTAAAAATATGTACTTGTAATATTGTACCACCGTACTGTTGTACTACAGAGGCAACACTTGGATATAAGTTAAAGACACAAGTAAAAGCAGCCTGTATATTTCACCATCATTTTAAATTTGTTTTGCAGCAAATCTGTAACAAAAATAGACGCAAAGAAAGTTTTAATTGTGACAGGTTTAAGTTCTGTGAAGAGCTTTATCACCTTAATATTTGTGTGTGACAGTCGATAAAGATTTACGTAGAGCGCAATGTTGTTGCCATTACACCTTGTTCTACACTTTAAGTTGTTCTTCAGTACTCTTTCAGAGTGCGGGTCTGTACTCATACATCACACTGTGGCAGTGGACGTTGTATTCATACATCACACTGGGCAGTGGACTGTTGTACTCAGTACATCACACTGTGGCAGTGGACTGTTGTATTCAGTACATCACACTGTGACAGTGGACTGTTGTATTCAGTACATCCACACTGTGGCATGGACTGTTGTATTCAGTACATCACACTGTGGCAGTGGACTGTTGTATTCAGTACATCACACTGTGGCAGTGGACTGTTGTATTCAGTACATCACACTGTGGCAGTGGACTGTTGTATTCAGTACATCACACTGTGACAGTGGACTGTTGTATTCAGTACACCACACTGACAGTGGACTGTTGTATTCAGAAGCAAATACTGAGACAATGAAGTGCTGTATTCAGTAGCTCACATTAACAAAACACCTCGTAAACTGGCTAAACCTCTTCACGTGGCCTAACAAGGCATCACCACTTGCTCTGCTCATTTCTGTCTCAGCTGTAGAAGAACCAGTCTCACATATAACAATAAACTATGTATGTTTTCTATATAGACTCAAGCTAGGAAACCAATTCCTAAGCAATTCCTATGAAAATGATTATTTCACATGATATCATAAGAGCAGTTATGACATTTTTTTCAAATGTTGGTTTGCCACGAGGGATTTAGTCGGATCTATGATCCACCTTCTCATCTAAAATCATTCGTGATGCATTATCTCATACAAGAATTAAGTCTGTGCTTTCTACTTGTTATCTATACTTCTGATCGCTGTTAGAGAAAATCACCACCACAAGGTGGTGATGGGAGTGATGTACATCCCGCCACAAATGTAAGAGGCCAAGACCAGAGTACGATAGAGCAACTGAAACTGTGGGCACACTGGCTAGGTGGACAGAAGGGCCCATTTGGGCAGGACAGAGTTCCTAGTTGCGCTGATTTCACCACAAGGAATGACTGGGAAAACCTAAAGCCACATGGGGACCAGAAACGTGGAGCGCTAAGATTAAGGAAGCGTTACTGGAAAACGTCATGCATCAACATTTTTAGTGACAGTATGCTGAATTCGAGGTAGTATGTAAAAGATAGGGAAAATTTTTTCAAAAAATTTGTGGTGGAAAAACTTAGAAAGGAAGAGCTTATACATGATAATCATCACGGTTTCAGGGAGGAAAAAAATCCTGTTTTCACAAACGAAATGGATTTTACGACATATAAAAAGAGATAAACCGCAGAGAAGAGAGAGGATGGTAGACTTTTAAAAGAGATTAGTTTCAAAGTTAGAGGAGCAGGAAGGAAATATCAGGAATGCACTGCAAAATTTGGTCAGGGAATAACTTGCAGGAAGGAAAATAGTGATGGTACTTGATAATGTGTCGGACGTGTGTCATGACAACCTCCCTACTCAACCAAGCTCTCCCATAACCCCATACATACCGTAAGAGCCTTCTCTGCATCTCCTGAATATCCACGTCCCGTAATGGGTATACCTCAGCCACTCCTCATACCTTGCTGTAAACAAGAGAGTTAACCACCACTGCCCTTTGTTGCAAGGAGACATCCCCAGCTCTTAAACCTCTGAGACGGTCTAAAGCCTTTTTTTACCACCAATTCAGAATTTACCCTTCGACCCTCCATCTCTTCCGCCATGCACACGAACCCACATATTTTAAGTTTTTTTTTTTATTTTATTTAAAACTCAGGTACAAAAATTATATGGGAACATAATCAATATGTAACAAGATACAGGCAGTAAAACGATAATCTGCAGTGACTACACAAATACCAAAGAAGCACTTATATAATGACATCAGAACTGGCTGCTGCACTCCAATCAAACACTACTTTTATGTACCGTGCTTCACGTGAAAAGATGGTCTTATAATAAAAACGATAGTCCTACTTAGTAATGCTTACACTCCCCCCCCCCCCGAAAAAACACCACTTCACCTGAGTATACTCATTGACATCTCTTATACATTATTAGAGCAATTAAGGATATCATTGACAACATGTATAAACACAATCCAGCCATCTAAAAGGCTGACTATAATACAAGAAAAGTCTGAACATGATGGCACACATCCACCAAAGAAAACCAATCACACACCTAACCCTCATATACCCCATGATAACAATCAATATCGTGCACGTGGTGGATTTAATACACTACCGCTGACTCTTCACCCCCTTCCCCCCACATGCCTAGTAACTGTGTCTGCCGTCACCATCATAACCTCCATCAGTCATTAAATTTAAAAATACATTAAGGTACAATACAAAGGATATGAAACCCCCTTATGTCTCCGCCACAGAAAAATAAAAATGGTACATTTTCTAAATACATACTGCTGATTCATCTTTTGCTTACAAATATCCCCATCCCCTATCTTTTTATCTCTTTACTCCAAAGCTAAGAACCAGATTATACATTTCATCAATCAAATTATATTACAATAAGCATAATAATATCAATACTTATCATCCGACTAATAGTGTACATTATTATCACCTGAGTTCCATGAAATTTACATAAGATTAATACATATATTGACAATCCTCACAATCCTTCCCGTCTTCTAAATACAGTGTACATATATCCAATGACATTTCGTTATGATCCAATCATATTACTTACACTCCCCTTTTCCCTAGTGCAAGATAAATGCCACTTGCACTAAGTCATAACAACCTTACATTTGTTCACTTAAAACGTAAAAAAAAAACTAACATAAATAACTTTAACAATATATAGATAGTAATATTTGACAAAGTGAAGAATACCAACTAATATGATTAACAGTACACTAGAAATTGTAACCTCACTCACTAATACATATTCCCATTTTTATGTATTATGTTCAACAAGATATATATATTTATTAACAATGTTCCAGAGCAATATCAGACTTACTCTGTCATGCACTAAGTTACACAATATACTTAGGCTCCTAATAAAACATGTACCGGGCAGTACTACCTCAATCATTAACAAAACCAACTGGCAAAGACACTCAGAAAGCCACCCCCCTGCCATCCCCTGACCCCATGCTATCTGTATTAAAAAAACACAAAACTCACGTTCCCTTCCATGCTCAGTTCGTACCTGACGTCGAAAGTCATAAACCCCTGTCTCTTAACCAAATGTCACCAGTTCCCCCCCTACGCCCCCCCCATTCCATAACGACTTTACACCCATAGCTCCAACACCACACACTTTTATACCACCTTCCATCCTCCACTAATCTCAAAAAAGAACAAGAATGCCAGTTTAGGGAGAACCACCCAATCCAGCTCTAAACTACACCAACCCTAACATTACACCTACCGACAGATTACGATAACCCAAGGGAAAACTATTTACCCTACAACCTCCATATAGTAGCCTATTTCTGCATACTGTACGAAACACACTCGCCGCAAGCGCCCGCACCCTATATTCACACCCCACCTCCCGCACACCAAGACACATACAAAAAAATCTGCCACTACATACATCACTGCCCTCCGAATGTCTGGAAACCCCTCCCACATCAAAATGCAAAGCCCTCAAAGTCGAAATGTTTCTTCCCCCTCCGCCACTATACCCAGAAACTCTCGCTAACCATGCCCTTACAAAACCCAAGGTTTCACAAAAATATATGGCATGAAAAGCCGTCTCCTCTTCCCACAATGCAAACAAGTGACAGCACCACATAACCCATTCTATATAGCACTGACCTTGTAGCAGAATTCCCATAAAGAATCTATAAACCACTTCAACGAACCCTTGGCTTTAATCTGATCTTCCGAAAGTCTCCCAAATGCCCTCCAATCATACATGGTATGTAGCTGCTCCCTGTATCACTGTACCCGTCATCTGTCCTCCCAAGCTACTTACCCCTTACTTTTTTTGCTCCCTTACTGCCAACAAATTTCGCACCATATCTTCACACTCCAGTAGTGCCTTTCCCTTCCACCATTTTCGCACATCCTTCATGACCTCTCCCACCCTTCTACCCCTCCCCCCTCCCACCCTCAAGTATCGTCTGCTTCACATACACTGCCTTCACTCGTGTGTCCCAAAGGTATAAGACCCAGCCCACCCCTGCCCACGCCCATACATCACCACCTCTTCCGTAGCCCATGGCTTCCAAAACCCACACATACCTCAAAACCCACCCTCTCCCAGTTCCTGAATATCACACGACCTCAGGGGATATATTTTCTGCCACGCCCCACACTTTACTGTACACAAGTGTATTTACTACCACCACCCTCTGCTGCAATGTTACATCCCCAGCCCTCCACCGCGCACCTACCCATCGCTCTACTCACTACTTCCTTGAATTTATTCTCTGTGCCCTCCCCTGGCTCACGTCCATATACACAACCCCACATATCTTAATTCTATCCACTACGTTCCACCCATACTGTTCCCCCAAACCCCCCCCACCCACGTGCCTACTTCTAATAACTTTGACTTTGCTCCATTAACCCTCATCCCTGTCGCCCCACCAAAAATCTCTATTATACGTCCCACATTCCCCAGTCCTATTTCCCCTCCTACCAAAACTGTGGTGTAATCCACATACCCACAATACCACATCTCCCAGGACCCACCTCTCCCTGTTCCCACACTCCTTCCTCTATAAGCCTATAAAAAGGGTCCTGCATGCATGCAAAGAGGATTTGAGACAAGGGGCAACCCTGTCGCAAACCCATCCCCATCTGCACTGGCAACCCTAACTTCCATTACCTGAACCCTGACCGTTGCAGGCGTATACAAAGTAGTCGCCCAGCGCACAATCTCATCACCAAACCCTGTTTTTTTAAAATACACCACAACATATGTCTATCTACACTGTCATAAGCCTGCTTCCAATCAATCCCCAAGATCCCCCCCCATTGTCTACCCTCCACAAAATCCTTAATTCTTCCATGCCCCTCATGCATACTTCGACCTGGAAATCCCACACTGTCCTCTATGTAGGACTCGGTCAAGCACCTTTTCATACGGTTACCTAAAACCTTCGCAAAAACTTTATAATCTGCACACAGAGGGAGATCGCCCTAAAAGCACCCAAGGTCTTCCCCCCCCCTCCCTTATAGACCAAAACTACTACCCCCGTGCCCTGCGATTCCCCCAACACTCCCCTTTCCTTCATACAGTTAAACAACCGGACCAGACATTCCTTCATACAATCCCAATGTGTAATATAGAAATCATTAGGAATTCCATCAATGCCCGGCGCTTTTCCCCTACTCAAGCCCATTATCGCCTCCTCCACCTCCTCCTCACTGTTCTACCCTCTATTACCACACTCTCCTCCTCCCCTAAAATACCTCGAATTCCTTCTCCAGAATCTCTCCCTCCCTCTCTCCTCCCTCCCTCTGCTTAAAATTCTCCCTAAACCATAATCAGCATAATTGCTCATTCCATCGGTGGTACTAAGTACCTGCCCACCCTATATCCCCCACCCCCTTTACACACCTCTAATCCCATAATCGTGGTCATCCTGTTGCCTATTCCTAAAATCTCCTCAAAACACATCCTGACGGTTTGTCACCCCATAGAACCTCCTCTAAACCTTCCCTCACACGTATCGCATCAAAACGAGAATTTTGTATATCCACAATCTTCCCTTAAAACCTCTATTTCTCCATGTCTAGCCCCTCCTCCCCTTCATAACAATCATTTAGCTGCCCCTCTAAATATTTCTGTAAACCATACCTCCACCTCGCCTCATCCCTTCCTCTATGCTGGTAATACTCCCTAATCTGCAATTTAGCGTGCTTCTCCCACCATTCCAAGACATCCTCCTCTTCGTTGCGAGCCTCCCATAGTTGCTTCCACCATTCCCTAAAAAACAACCCCTCCCCCTCTCCCTGAAGTAGCCTCACATTCATTTTCCAATAACCCACATACCTACGAACCATCCCTTCCCATGCCATCTCTGCCAAAACGGCACGATGGTCCGAAAAACCTAAATCTATCGTCATTACACGTTCTACTGTTATATCTCGAGTTATATATATACGATCCAACTGCAGCATAACCCCTCCGCATAAACGTGTGCTCTACTTTCCACCCATCGCCCCTGACTATGTCATAAACCCCTGCATCCCTCAACAAATCCCTCAATACCCCAAGCACACACCCTGCCCCTCTCGGTCCCACATCCTTATTCCTGATTACACAATTCCAATCCCCACCTATTATAGAAACCATTGGTAAACCCCGCATGTAGAAAATCAAAACCTCCCTTACAAAATTCACCTTTACCCGTATGTTACTACTGCCGGCATATATATCCCCAAAAACATACTCTAATCTCGCCCCATATCCCTTCCACCCTCACCACCCTCCCCTCCCCTCCCTCTTCCCACTTGAGCATGTGGAATGGGCTGGACTCCCTCACTGCCACTGCCACCCCACCCTTTAATTTCCCTGAACTAACCAACATACATCCTAAAACCGTTCAGCCTCAACTCTCTGCCATACTTGAAATTGTGTTCTTGAATAAAACACACATCAATGTTAAAACGCCGCAAAACATCCTCCAACCATACTCGTTTACCGTCCAGCTCTAAGGCCATTCACGTTTATCGTTAGACACTTAAAGATTCAGAAAGGGTGGCTTTCCTCTATGTCTCTGTGTCCTGTCTGTTCCACTTTTTGCTGCTTCTGTCTTTCTCGTGCACTCTTTCCCGCCTGTACCCCTTCCCCCCCTGTGCACTACCCGCCCCTTTCTTAATCACTCCTGCCCACGTCTTCTTCCCTGTACGCTGAGCTGGTGTTATAACCTCCTCATCTGACGAGCCTCCAGCCCTCTTTCTAGATGTGCCCTCAATTTCCATATCAGTATTCCATTGCCCTTGTGCACCTCAGCTTCCACCTGTAGCAACTGCAACATGCCAGGCTCTGACCCCAGAGGCTCTGGAATCTGCTCAATCAAGTCCTCTCAACCGTCAGAATTCTCCTGTCTGTAGCTGGGTTCTCCTCTGCAGGCACGTCCAGGAAAGACTTAATCATCTCCTGTAGGGGCGTAGATAACTCCTGTGGATCACCGGTCTCTCTCACCCCCACAGGCTGCTGCTCAACTCCCGGCCCGTTTGCGGGGAGTATCCGAAGCCACTGGTAGTGTCACACAATTCTCTAACACGCCCTCCACTTCGTCCGCCCAATTACCTTTGCCTGCTGCACTCAAATCTTCGGCAGAGGTTCCGCCTGAGCTCCGTGGCTACTTGCCGCTCCCAAGGCCGCGGCGCTGCTGCTCTAACCACATCCGGCCGCCATGTGGTCAAAAGCGCCGCACAGGCGACACGTCTTTCGTTGTCCCGCGTAGGTCACGTACGCTGTGTCCTAAAATCCTCCAGGACAACATACGATGGAATAGGTCTTCTTAAAGACATCTTGACGGTGTAAGATCCAGCCGGCAACCCTTCATAGATTCCCTCCGTCCATCGAACTAAAGTTATATCATGCACCTCACCATATCTTTGAAATGTCTCTCTGATATCTACATCGTCTGCCTCGAAAGGAACGTTGCGGATCCTCACCCAGGTGTAGTATTTTGAGGCATCCCGCAGGCGTACCTCCAGACCAGATGATACGTGAGTTCTTCTCCTGGTACTGAGTCACCGTCCTTTCATATGCCTCCACTGTGTAGAACTTTATGAAGATTCGTGATGATCCATTAAGTGCTATTCCGTGTAAGTCTTCAACTTCAATGCCAAACGTGTCCCGTATAATCGTTGGTAATAAAACAGAGGCATTCGTAGGGTAAATTGCCCCTTTAACAAGGTCAACACACACGGTGTTGCTCCTCCTGCGGTAGCTGGCAGCCATCTTGGTGAAAACAGGAAGTTGCGCACCAGAGAAAGCAAGAGCTGTTTGCGCAGTGCGTCCACTCAGCCCGAAAGCGAAGAGGACAATGAGCATATTTTAAGTTGCTCCACAACTGACCACCCATACCTTTCTCCCAAACCCCTCCCCCCCACCCACGTACCCACCTCCAATAATTTTGATTTTGCTCTGTTGACACACATACTAGTTGCTGCCCCAAAAAATTCAACAACCCTGCCTACGATCTGCAAGTCTTCCTCCCCTTTTAACAAAATCGTGGTGTCATCCACGCTATACAGAAGAGAAATGGCGCGAGAGGATTCCCTTGCTGGACACCCTCTGATGTGATTTTATGCTCCCCAAACAGGAGCATTGATTCCTTGCTATATCCAGCTGAAATAAAAGGGAAGAGATCAGGGGAATGTTTTTGTACAGCTGCTAATACCATGTCTCTTTATAGGAGATTAAATTCATCTCACACTATGTAAAAATGCAATGCATATAAAAGGCCCAAAAATCTGGAATTCGTTACCTGTGAATATAAAAGAAATACTGTCTGTTTATCAATTCAAGACTCTTCTTAAAAACCACTTACTCAACCACAACTAAATAAATACTGATTAACTGTATCTCATAAATGTATAACCTGAGACCCTATCAACTTTTTTTTTTGTTCTTTTTTTTTTTTTTTTTTTTGTAATTACATTACCTAATTGAATACTCCATTCTCTTGAAAGCACAGTAACTCTTGAAATGACGATATGACCTGTTTCTGCACTACAAATATGGATTTTACTCGATTTGACTAATTTATATTAGAATTTTTTTTTATATTTTATTTAAAAATATACAGTATACATGTATGTTCACAATATTGACGTAATCACAATACATAAAACCCAAACTTATAAGAAAACAACATCCTTATAACTAACGGATGGAAAACCCCTACCCCTGAACATACGTAACAAAATTGCTACTAGCCAATCCTGACATTTCTATTCATATCTTGTATGAAAAGTATATACAAAAGTTTTTTATAAAACTAATGCTTTGGCCTCTTAATTTTACTTTGTATATTAGCATTTTTGTACCAAAAACATTCTGTAGTTATTCATCCCTAATTTTGTATGTTTTATTTGGGAGCACACAGTATACAATATACATGTAAAAATCATACATGATTGATTTAAAAATCACAAAACATGAAGCCATTTTTTAAGAAATACACCATCCTTAAACTAAACGATTTACTACCACACCTGAACATAAGTAACAAAAATGCTACAAAACTTGCATGTATAAACTCTGTATATATAACTGTAAAACCCTGAAAAACTGCCCTCAGATATAGCACTTAACAGAAAAAAAAGTACCAGGGTTGTGACCTAAATTAATATAAACTTTAAAGGAAACAAACCCAAACATATATAAATTTTTTACATTAAACAAAAATGACATATAACAAAAAGTTGATATATGCTCCTTCTCACCACACAAAGGGTACACAGTATGAACAGTTTGAAAATAACCCATTAATCCGTATGTGTTTTATATAATCCTACCTCATGAACCTCCAATCAGAGATGAGCACTTAAAAGGGCAACGTTCAATGCCGTTTTCCTATAACACAAAACATTCTATTACCCCCCCCCCCCCTCTTCCCCCTCATTTTTGGCAACCACCACTGTCTCTCGGCAGTATACATTACCCTGTCCCTCAGTCTCCCAGCTGTATATGAGCATATAAGCCTGTCACATCGCAACAGTATCTCAATCAAAACAAACCACACCCAAGCGTTCTTACTGCATACATGCGTACAATACCTCTAAACAATAATATATGCCTCAACCCTCTTACATAGGTGTGATGGTAAGTGACCAAGCATAGCAAGGCGTTATATACACAGAGGGTAATACAGTCATCATTCCGTGAGACAAGCATGCAAAAATATAAACCTAAAATCCCCACTATCAAACTGGATCACACACTTAATCCAGCTAGCATCACACGTACACTGTGTATGTTAGGCCCATACTGGAGTATGCAGCACCAGTCTGGAACCCACACCTGGTCAAGCACGTCAAGAAGCTAGAGAAAGTGCAAAGGTTTGCAACAAGGCTAGTCCCAGAGCTCAAGGGAATGTCGTACGAGGAAAGGTTAAGGGAAATCGGCTGACGACACTGGAGGACAGAAGGGTCAGGGGAGACATGATAACGACATACAAGATACTGCGGGGAATAGACAAGGTGGACAGAGATAGGATGTTCCAGAGAGGGACACAGGGACAAGGGGTCACAACTGGAAGCTGAAGACTCAGACGAGTCACAGGGACGTTAGGAAGTATTTCTTCAGTCATAGAGTTGTCAGCAAGTGGAATAGCCTAGCAAGTGAAGTAGTGGAGGCAGGAACCATACATAGTTTTAAGAAGAGGTATGACAAAGCTCAGGAAGCAGAGAGAGGACCCAGTAGCGATCAGTGAAGAGGCGGGGCCAGGAGCTGAGTCTCGACCCCTGCAACCAAATTAGGTGAGTACAATTAAGTGAGTACACACACTCCGACGGCTAGCCATGGAACCCCCTGATGACATTCTCAATCCTTGCCCCAGCCATGACAACCCCCCCCCTCCCTCACTACAAAGCGAGTAAGTTCCCAATAGTTAAACCACGATAACACGGGGAAGGCTCCCTCCACCACGATCCATATATTTCCCTATTCCTGCAAACCTTAAATATAAAAAGTAGCTGCATTACTGTTTCCTCGCAAACCAATCCCCATTCCCACGCATACCCCACGACATGTACACAAAATCTACCATTAAATATGCCAATGCTCGTTGTGTACTCTCTGGCACCCCTCCCACATCCAAAACGAGCGCTCTCAACACCGGTATGCCCCCCCCCCTCCCACTAGCTTCACTATCCTACTCATCCAATCCCTAACATTCCCCAAACATTCGCAAAAATACACCGCATGATATGCCATATCCTCGCCACCACACACTCCACACTCACTCTCCTCTACTATTCGCCTTGCCTGCAGGACCCTCCTGATGGCAAAATGCTATGCAGAAAACGGAAACATAACCTCCCGCACCCGAGGTCTGAGCTTCAACTTACGAAAACGACACCAAATATCTCCCATCCATAGATGGGGCATATTCCCTCCACCGGCACCACCACCCCGGCTCCCAATTACTCTCTCCAAAACCCTATGCGAATCTTGCCAGGCTCCCATGGACCATGAGGGTATGCAGCACCTCCTCACATTCCCTCAACTCTGCACCCACATACCACCTCTGCACTCCCTCATACAGAAGCTTTAACCCCCCCACACCCGACTCGTACATACTCCCTTCGTAAGAAAACACATTTTACCCAACGCCGTAGATCCAATAACCCTAACCCCCCCCTGACGTACTGGCAGCATTACCACCTCTCTCCTCAGCCAATCACACCCAGAACCCCATATAAACCTAAACACCTGCTTTAAGATTCTCATAATTCCTTGTCCCGTTAAGAGGTAAACTGCTGCCATGTGCCAAACTTTACTGTATAGTAACGTGTTTGCCACGATGGCCCTCTGCAACAATGTCAAATGATATGGGCGCAAACTCCCCAATCTATGCTGCACCCGTTCCACAATACACTCTGAGTTCACCTCTCTCGACCGCCACTTGATTCTCCATAAACACTATTCCACATATCTTTAAGCTATCCACCACCCTCCACTCCCCACCAGCATCCCAATCCCCCTGCCAGTTCCAATATCCCAACTTTAATAAGCAAGATTTCTCACATTAACCCTCATCCCCGTAGCCTCCCCAAATGTACGAATGACCTCTCCCACCTCTCTCAAACTATTTCCCCTCCCTCACAAGTACGTCGTGTCGTCGACGTATCCTACGATCCCTGGGCGCCACACCCCACCTCCCCTGTCCCCACCCCCCCCCACAGATACGTGCCTCAATGAGTCTGTAAAATGGGTCTTGAACACAGGCAAACAGGATTGAGATAGTGGACATCCTTGCCTGAGGCCCCGCCCCATACACACTGTTTGAGGGAAAAGTTCAATAGATAGGAGTAGCGAGGGAGTTATATAGCCAGGGTCGGATTAAGAAGTCTCCAGGCCCTAGGCTATTCAGATTGGCGGGGCCCCTTTGAGTTACGGGTAAGTGAAGCGACCCTTCCAGCTTGGGGGTGGGGGGGGGTCGGTGTTAGCCTGTTTAAGGTCTAATTAAATACATTCTGGCTATTTAGATTAAATTTAATAGGGAAAGTACATCAAGACAACCAAAACCATTTACCAACAGCCATTATAACTATCTTGTTAAATCATGCATTTTAAAGAGAATAAACTCAAGACAACATAGTATTACTAGATTAGGCTAATAAAGTAGTGACATCATGTACCTATTATATTCAGCATAACCACTACAGCACTATTATTCCCTTTATATATCACTGACCATTATTGTTATCATTGCATCTTTGCATAAGACTATCAAATCATATAAACTCAAGAAAGTAAAGAATTGTTTATATTCTCAGGCACTTCTTAAATAAACTTTTTTCTGGATTTCGTATTGGCAAAATCATCAGTTATATTCTGAAAATCAATATTTCTTGTTAGATCGGACTCAATGGTCAACAAGGCTAGGTTACACAATTTGTCTTGGCTCATTTATTTTTGTTTTGATTAATTTTTAAAAATCAATTTTACTCTCCAAACACTTGAACTTTTTAGGTAGGGACCCCTTTGCACTTGCACAATGTGCACAGTCTTGGATGAGCCCCTGAACCCCTTGGACCGTGGGACCCCCAAATGCACGGGGCCCTAGGCAAATGCCTAGTTTGCCTATGCAGTAATCCGGCCCTGTATATAGTAACAATAGTTTCATTGCTGGTTACATGTTAAGGTAGGGTAAGTCAAGCTCCCGCTATTCCCACCTTTTTTCCCCCTCCCCGAAAGTGATAGTTTCATTGCCGGCTACTTGTTAAGGTAGGGTAAGTCAAGCTCCTGCTATTCTCGCCTTTTTTCCCCCACCCCGAAAGTGATGGTTTGACTGCTGGCTGCTTGTTAAGGTAGGGTCAGTCTACCTCCCGCTATCATTTCCCCTCCTTCTTCCTCCCCCCCGAAAGGTGACGTGTGGGGCTCCGGTCCAAACAGTAATCACTAGACTCACAGCTCCCAGCACTACTGTAAGTACATGCCTGCCTTGTATTCTAGTGGATTTATTGGTTGAATGCTTCAATTTTGACCAATAATAAACTTAGTCCTTTCAGTCTTGCTCTAAGTTGACTGTTGTAATAATCACCACATCTTTTAGGTATTGTACATATCATGGAGAGTGATTTCTTAAGCAGTGGGTAACCTGTCTATCTTTCCAGCTTGAATGACAGAGAGGGTCACCTGCCAATCAACGAGTAGAACTGATGGAGATGGACTAACGTCCTGAGACTTCCCCTTTTTGGATTTAATTACCTGTGCACCTATATGAAATTGCAGGACATAACCCCTCATCATTGCAGCGGTAAAGAACCTGCTTTCCTGTCATCGGGATATAATACTCACGGCTATACTGTGAAGAACGAACCGGTGGGTTGTAACCAACACCTGCGACCCCCCCCCCCATCATCAGCAACGGCTACGATTTCAACAACACAGTGTCACCAACACCAGACACCCAAGTTTTAAATTAGCGTTGACTTCAGTTATCATTTATATTTTTCATTTTTCATTTTCTTTAATGTAGGATTAATATTTCATATTTAAGTGTTTTATATTTTATATTTTCTATATAATAAAGTGTTTGTTTGTTATTATTTCTTTTTCTATTCATTAATTTTCCTGAGGAGGAGCCAGCCTTGGTAATACTGTCTGAAGTTATTACAGGGCTGAGTAAGCCTTCACACACTGCTTCTCCTATGTGACCATTAATTTGCACATGCACCCGCGCCCCTCGATACAATGTCTCCACCCATTCCACAACTTCTTCCACAAATCCCTGCTTTAGAAGGATCTTCCGCAATGCCTCCCATCCCACACGGTCATATGCTCCCTACCAATCCAATGCAAGTAAGCACCCCCCTTTCCCCCAGACCCTCTACAAACCCCTTAAGACGTCTGTGGCTCTCAACCATAGATCTGCCAGGCAACCCATATTGCCCTCCAGATACGACACGCCCCACAACACATTTCAGGCGATTTCCCAGTATTTTTAGCAAGCAATTTATAATCTACACAAAGTAAAGATATAGCCCAATAATCCTTGAGGGTATTCTGGACCTCTCCCTTTGGGACCAGAACAACCACTGCTGTGGCTTGTAACTCCCCCAACACCCCCTTCTCCTTCATGATATTCATCAACTCCACCAGGAATCCACGCATTAACTTCCAATTCTGCAGGTAAAATTCACAGGGTAATCCATCAATCCCCGGAGCCTTTCCTGTACGCATACTCACTAATGCCCGCCAAACCTCGCCCTCATCTATCTTCTCACCCAGCGCTACTTGATCACTACGCCTCAATGAACATGGCACTAGCTCGCAGACGCTTTGCAATGCTGCACCTCCCACTGCACTACGTCCCAAATACTGCTCATACCATGCATCCGCATAACCACTCATCCCCTCAGTCGCCCTCAACGCTTGCCCCTCACGATAACCCCCCACATCAGAGTGGACGATTAACCTACCAACCTCAGTGGCCGTCCAACATCGCTGCTGACCCCGTAAAACACACGCCGATGGTCGATCGCCCCATAACGCCTCCTCAACCCCCCCTGCACATGCACCACATTAAACCATTCATTTTGCAGCTCATGAATCTTTCCCTTCAACGTTTCTATCTCCTCCACAGGATATACTCCCCTGTGTCCACCTCTCCCATAGCAATCCCTCAACCTACCCTCTAGGTACTGAAGGAGCCCATATGATTGTTTCATTATGCGTTTCCCCTCCCTCACATAAAACTTACGTATTCGTCCCTTAGCCACCCCATCCCACCACCCCAGTAAATTCTCTATGCCCCACCTTTCCTCACTGAGTTCTGCCCACAACGTCTCAAATCTTCCCTGCCCCTCCTCATCACCCAGGATCCTCGTGTTTAGTTTCCAATAACTCTTACTGCTCCTGGCCAGCCCATCCCATCCCAGGTCTACCACAATTGACCTGTGATCAGAATATTCCACCTCCACTGTACGCAAGGACTCCACTCTTACCCACTTTGTGATGTACACCTGATCTAGCCTCGCCGCATATCCATGTCTAACAAAAGTGAGCTCCACCTCCCAAGCCCCACCCCCAAATACGTCATGTAGACACACATCTCAGATCACCTAGGATAGTTGAAAAATGCCCTTCCCCATGCAGCTCAACGTCTGCCCTGCGAATAACACAATTCCAATCCCCTCCCACAATAGCAACAGGTGGTAATGAACGGAAATAATAAACGAGCTCATCCCTTACAAAATCCGCTTTCAGACGTGCATCACTCTCTGCGGGTGCGTACACACACACTAACGCCACTCGCTCGCCCATCCACCATCCATCCACTCTGATAATACGCCCCTCGCCCCCCCTTCACTTCTACTAACCACAAATGGGCTCGCCTCCCAGAGTACGACTCCCACCCCTCCCTTCAAGCATCCCGTCTGCATCACAAAAGCCCTATATCCATTCACCTCCAATACACACCCTACCTTGATATTGTGCTCTTGCACAAATACAACATCCATTCTATGCCGGCACAAG
Organism: Cherax quadricarinatus; assembly: GCF_026875155.1. Taxonomy (NCBI): domain Eukaryota; kingdom Metazoa; phylum Arthropoda; class Malacostraca; order Decapoda; family Parastacidae; genus Cherax; species Cherax quadricarinatus. Next base: position 7,078,687 of record NC_069461.1, on the reverse strand, counting down.
AAACTTGCAAACCATGCATGCTTCACATCCTGACACAAACCATTAATGCTAACTGTCATACACCTTATGCCAGCAGTGTTTTCTTCCCCCTGTGCTTTGACACCTTCCTCACAATGCCACCATGTACTTTCGGACCTCCTTTATGCATGTCTCTACTGGCAGCCTTAACCCCTCCCCGGTCCAGCTCCGGGTCCAAAGTCCCCGAGGGACCACCACCATTCTCCTCCACCACCACCACCTTGACGGTCCTCTGTGCTGGAGTCAAGACATCTTCTGAATCCAATGTCACACCCTCACGCTTGCACGTGACTCCACCTGTTTCCATCCTCACCTCCTGTGATACCTCACGGTGAACCTCCACCTCCACCACATATCCAACCTTCCCACCATCTGGGCACATTGCCCCGTGAGACACTACCAAGTCGATGGGCTCATTTTGCTGTCCACACAGTTCTGCAGCATTCCTCACATCAGCCCTCGTCACCGACTCGCCCTCCCTATCGGATTGGGGAAACAGCGAGGTGAGCACAGTCTCTAGGACCTCGTTGATGGCTTCCTCTGCCGAACCATGCTGTCCCCCACCATCAGGCAAAATGGGTCCCACAGGGCCCCCAGCCACAGGGGCCAGCAGGTCCGCACCCACCACTGCCTCCACTTGCTCCACCTCCTCACTCCACAGACGACCAGGCTCATGGCCTTCCTGTAGCTCCAGAGCACGTCCATCTTGCCCAGATTCCCCTGCGGCAGTACATTCTAAACCATGAAGTCGAGTCTGTGGTTCACAATGTGCGGCAATGTGATCATAACCACCACAACGCCTGCAGGTTCTGCGTTGCCCAGCATAGGACACCATGAGCTGAGTCCTGAAGGCCTCCAATATAACATATGACGGTATGGGGTGCCGTATCGTCATTTTCAGTGAAAACGTGCCCTCTGGGTATCCCACGTATGCACCTTCTACTCACTTGCCGGGCTGTTCTAGGTGAACGGTCCTGTAGTCCTTGAAAACACTGCGTATGTCCGTTTCATCAGCCTCAAATGGTACATTTCACACTCTAACCCATGTATAATGTCTGGAGACTTCATGAAGGCGGACACTCACCAAAGAATTGACGTCCACTGGCACATCCTGGTATTTCTCTACCAGCCGCTCATAGACGCCGGTGTTCAACAACTTAACAAACACCCTGTATGCGCCATTAAGTGCTACACCATACAATTCTTCATCCTGTATACCATCGTATCCCGGATGATTAATGGCAACAGCACAGGAGCAGCTTGCGGTGAAATCGCCCCGCGAACCAGCTGGATACCCACGGTATTTACCCTCCTCCTTACACTCTGCGCCATATTGGAAAAAAACAGGAAGTCTTCCAATCGCCGAGAGAGGGCAGCAGGCGTACGTCTGCTCACACCAACAGACGAGCAGAGAATGTTTATATTAGAAATTGTGCTACAAATTGTACAACTATAAAGCTTTTATTTGAAATATCATTTGTACTTCATGTTGTAATTTGTTTACTGTAATTTTTACCACTGAATATATCATTGCTTAGTTAATCTTAAGCTAATTTTAAGCCTGCCCACAATGATCTGCATACAAGGGACTTTTGGCATGTACACTCAACCACTGTATTTCTTTTGTACAACTATGTATCATGTGCAAATAATAATAAATAAATAAATAAATAAAATTCTTGATCTAATTTTACCACTGCATTGTCCTTAGGCAGGTTGTTGATATACGACCTTGCTGCATGAACCACTGCTTCACTTCCTTGAGACAGCCAAAAGCCAAGCTGGTTTGGTTGAAACATTTTGGCCGCCTGTGAATACTTTAGACAGCAGCTTTGGAAACGAGGTGGTGTAAAGTGTTACCCACTGCAATTGGCCTAATTCCTCCATCATTCGCGACCTAGCTGCCAGGGAGTGTGGACGTGCCTCGCACCTCTCTACTGACAGTCTAGCAAGCTATCCAGTGACGTCATGGCATTTAGCGTGAGGAGGCAGGTGAATACCGTTGGTATAGAGCTTATTCGGGGGGTGATTATGCCTGAGACTGCACAGGTATTGCTACCCAAGATTATCCGTGACACTTATGGTATTGAGGACAAGGATTTGTATGGTGTGACTTTAAATGGAGTCTACTAGATATTTGTGAAACTACTCAAGGGGCCAGTGTATGAGGAGCTGGTTGAGCAATTTCAAGATATCTGCGTAGATGTGTCCCCTGCAGTGCGTGTGCGTATGGTGGATGTCTCACGACAATACACGTGGTTACCCACGTGTATTGCGCAATGTGCCCTTCGAGCCAGCACAGTGGATCTCAGCTGTGTTTTCAGAAGATACGGAGTGGTACACATGGCAAAACAAGGTAAGTGGGTGGCTGGGGTGTATGCTGGTCTACCCGAAGGTACATTTACCCTTAAGATGTCTCTACGACAGGCCATACCGTCGTATGTGTACCTTCATGACTTCTGCACACAGGTCATGGTGTCGTATGCTGGACAACGACGGACATGCCGCCTCTGCGGCGAATATGATCATATGGTGGCAGTGTGTGGGCAGCAATGGCAGGCCAGGAGGCCGGCCGGTGGAGCAACAAATGACGATGGGCAGGTGGCTTCCATACATAGACGACAAGGAGATGGTGGGTGTGGTCGCCTTTGGAGTAAGGAGACTGAGGAGCCTGTGGTGGAGTCGAAATATGAGATGACGTCTCCCGAGTTGCCTACATTGCCGGTGTTACAGCAGGCTTTTGGGGAGGACCAGGTGACGGCAGAAGTGGAGGAGTTGGATGCGACATTAGCGTCGGTTTTGCATACCATGTTCTCATCTATGGATGTGGTCTCCCCGGAGCTCATGTCCATGGCGGTCGAGCAGCAACAGGAGGTGGTTGTTGGTGCTGGTGAGACTGGCGGGGACATGATGACTCCTGGTCAGAAGGCATCGACGAAGGTGGTGGTAGAGGTTCATCGTGTGGACAACCCGGTCACAAACATGGAGGAGGAAGCTGGGATGAGGAAGAGGGCGGCAGCAATGTTGGACTCCGACGACGTCCTGATGCCGGCTCAGTGTACCGGGAAGAAGGCATCGGTAGACGGGGGGGGGGGCAGTGTGCTAATGGAGGTGAGCAGCGACAGCAGGTGGTGCCAGGTGGCATGGGTGTCGTGCATGGAGAGCATGGCAAATGGGGTCCCCAGGGCCCAGGTGGGCATGCAATAGTAGTAGTGGGGCAGCGAGGGAGGAAACCTTAGCCAGGTGAGAGCGGGGTTTAGGTAGGGGCGGGACACGTCGTGGCAGGTGTGGTGAGGTCTGCTGCATGATGGCAGTGCCAGTTAATGGAGTGCGTGTCTTGGGGTGCCAGTTAGTGTGTGCCTTATGGGTGGGACATGTGCCCAGTGTTAGGATGAAAGTGGCTTGATATGTGTTGTTCAGATGTATCTGCAAATTGTGGAGCACGAGGTGTGTTAGGTCCTGTTAAGAGGTGTTGCTGCCTGTGCCTGTGTGCGCCAAAGGTATGCTGGTGTGGTTGAGGGTGGCGTGTGCTGCTGGTGTGTGTATGAATTTTGGACTATTATGTTACGTTGTATAATATTATGGGGTGGGGTCTGTGTGGTTTGAGTGTGGAAGGTAGTGTGGTAGTTGTGTGTTGTATGTAGTAGGGTTGCTTGGTGGAGGTTTGAGGAGCGTCTTTATGTTCTATAGAATATTGTCAAGTACTGGGTATGTATATTATACCTGTGTATTCACACTGTATAAAAACAGTGTTAGTGTTAGTTGTGAGGGGCCTGCTGTTATGTGGCCTCTTGTATACACATGTACAGAACCTTTGTAATAAGAGGGTGTCCCAACGTTCATTTTAGTATCCTTGTTATTACTTGAGGATGCTGCGAAAAGGGCTCTTTTTATATACATGTACTGTATCAATGTGATAAGATGCTGTATTCATTTTCTTTATTGTATTATTTGTATGTTTGGTTGAGAATAGGTTTGGGTGAGAAATGCAAGGGGGAGGGGAAGGCTTCCCACAAGGTTGTGCTGGGGAGAATTTAGGAATAGGTGTCATTACCTACAGTGAATTCCTGATGTGTGGTAAATGTATTTCATGTTATGGTAATGTATTGATGTGATATATACCTAAACCAAGACTGTTGTTAATACATTGTTCAAGCAGTCTTGTGGTCGTGTAATACACTTTGTGGACTAGCATGAAAACTGTAATATTTATGTATATATGTCAACATGTCTAAGATTAATGCAGGTTGCTGTGGTAAACCTGTTTGATTTAGATTCGGAGGGGGATAAGGGGAGGGTGTTGGAAATTCACACAGGGTTGTGTGTGTGGTGAATTATTAGGTGTAGACTCATCATTCGCTGCCTGGATGAGGTAGAGTGCGGTAGTGCTTTGCACCCCTCTACTGTTTTCCCAGACGAGCTACTCAGTCAACAACATGGCGCCAGGTGTGCGCAGGAGAGTGAATACTGTGGGCATTGAACTCATTAGTGGGGCTTTAACGCCTACGTCAGTCGATGTGTTATTGCCCAAAATTATATGAGAGACATACGGCATCAGAGACAAGGATTTGTATGGAGTAGCACTGAATGGTGTTTATAGAATATTCGTGAAGGTGCTAACTGCTCAAGTATACGAGGCGTTGGTGGATCGTTACCAATATGTCAGCATTAACGTAACACCGGCAGTGAGGGTCAAGTTGACGGATGTATCACGACATTATTCGTGGGTCAAACTCCGCAACGTGCCTTTTGAGGCTGATGAAGTAGATATTCGAAATGTTTTCGAACGTTATGGAACTGTACATCTAGCCCAACCTGGCAAATGGGTAAAAGGAGCTTACACAGGATTTCCTGAGGGTTCTTTCAATCTCAAGATGACGCTAAGGCATCCTATACCCTCGTATGTATATCTCAAGGAGTTTAGAACTCAGGTAATGGTAGTGTATGTGGGTCAGAGGCGTACATGCCGACTGTGTGGCGAATATGACCATATGGTGGCAGACTGTGGCAAGCGGAATATGGCTCTTGGGCCGGCAAGGGGCGGAGCACCTATGCATGAGAAACCGATGCCTGAGGAAGAACAGGGGCAAGGTGGAGGGCGTGGTCGCATGTGGAGTGAAGAGGTGGTGGCTCCTCCTGTGGAATCGGAAGAAGTTGTGATCCATGAATCACCTGGCCCATCAACAGTACAGTTGTCAAGTGAGGAGGTGCAGGTGGGCGCAGCAGTGAAAGCTATTGAGGAGAAGTTGGAGACGGTGATACAGGCTATGTTACAGTCTAAGGAGGTGGAGAGTCACAGCGAGCAGGAACCTGGGATGAAAGCAGAAGGTGTGTGTGGGAGGGGCAAGAATCAGGTGGCACCTGTGATGGACAGTGCGAGTGTCATGGAAGGACATGGAGGCGGATTAAGGGTGGTAGAGGTGGAAGTTCATTGTGCTGGCTCCCAGGACTCAGATATGGAAACTGAGGGAGCTACAAGGAAAATGGCAGCAGCATCAGATTCGGACGATGTTCTGACGCCGGCGCAAAGGACAGGGAAAAAGACATGGGGTTATGGTACCCAGAGTGACTCTATGAGAGGGCCACAACAGAAGGGGGGGGGATGGTTGGGAAGGAGGGTGGAGTATGTGGCAAAGACAAAGCCCAGGGGAATGGTCTGAAAGGGAAGAGTCTTGACATGAGGCGGGGAGGGAAACCTTAAACCGGCCTCAGGTGTGTAACAATAAATATTAATGGTCCGTGTGATGATGTTAAACGTGAGTGCATCAGGATGTTTTTGAATAGGTACAAGGTTGATGTAGCTTTTGTGCAGGAGCACAATTTTAAGCTTGGTCGTGAATTAGTGGTGCCTGGGTATCAGGCTTATGTGTTGCTGTCTGAGCGTTTAAAAGGAGGAGTGGGTGCGTTGATCAGGGAGGCGAGCCCGTTTGTATTGCACAGGAAAGAGGGGGGAGGGGGGAGAGTATTACGTGTGGAAGGATGGTGGATGGGAGAGAGAGTGGCGTTTGTGTGTGTATGCCCCAGCAGAAAGTGACGTGAAAGTAGAGATGGATTTTGTGTGGGAGGAGCTTGTGTACTACCTACGCACATTACCGTCTGTGCGATTGTGGGGGGGGGGGGGGAATTGGAATTGTGTAGTTAAGAGGGCAGACGTGGAACCCAGAGGAGCAGGATATTTTTCCTCAGTCTTGGGGGGCCTGCTTAGAGATCTTCAGTTATGTGATGCTTTCGGGGGAGGTCTGTGGGAGGTGGAACATACATTTATAAGATTGGGATATGCGGCTCGTTTGGACAGGTTATATTTATCTCAGAGGGTTTTGGAAGAGTCTTTTAAAACTATTGAGATGGTGTCTTCCGATCATAGGGCAGTATTAGTGGAGGTGGGGTGGGATGCTTTGGCTCATAGGCAGGGAAGTTTTTAGAAACTGAACACGATGGTTTTGGGGGATAGGGAGGGAGTGGAAGGTTTTGCAGTATTTTGGGAACAGCTCTGTGCAGACAGAAGGACTGAGGAGGATGTGGTAGGATGGTGGGATAGTGTGGCTAAGGTAAGAATACGTCAATTTTAAGTGAGGGAGGGCAAACGCATTAATCAATTGCGGTATCGTTTGTCAAATTATTTAGAATCTAGATTACAGGAATGTTACAAGGGGGGAAGGGTGTCCGGGATGTACCCAGTGGAGGATATACACATGTTGAAGGACAGGATAAGGGATTTGCAAGAAGAACGTTTTGCCGCGGTACGGGTACAGGCGGGGTTGGACGAAGTACTCAGAGGCGACAAGCCATCAGCTTGTGTGCTGCGAACGACTACAATACCGGGATTGCAAGTCATTTCTTCGGTGGGGGGTTTTAGAGAGGGTCAGGTATTACAGGAAACCACGGGGATGAGTGCATATGCAGATAGATGGTTAGAGGAATACGGGAAAAGTAGTGGGGTGGATGGCGAGGTTCTTGGGCAGGTATGTGAGTATGTGCCGTGTAAACTGGGTAGGAGTGATCGGGAGGCACTGGGTGGGGTCATTGAGGAGGAGGAAATATGGAGAGCCCTTATGGACATGAGGAAGGGAAAGGCACCTGGGATCGATGGCTTACCAAGCTAATTTTATGTACAGCACTAGGGTCTGCTTAGGGGTTTCCTAGTAGGGTTAATGAATGCCATGAAAGAAGGAGGTAAGATGGGAGAATTGCAGGCAACGGCGGTGGTGGTGTTGGTCCCGAAGGGTAAACAGCAGAGTACCCTTCAGGATTACCAAGCCATTTCACTGCTTTGTGCTGATTATAAATTGTTCGCGAAAATTCTTGGGAATTGGCTTAAATGTGTTGTGGGGAGGGTCGTGTTTGAGTCTCAGTTTGGGTTGCCTGGTAGGTCAATGGGTGAGGGCCACGGGATCATAAAGGGGTTCCTGGAGGACATGGAAAGGGGAAGAGGAGCGTTGGTGGCATTGGATTGGCAAGGGGCTTATGACAGGGTAGAAAGAAAGGCTTTGAGGGATATTCTCCTACGACAGGGGTTTGGCGAAGAAATAGGGGGTGGGTGGATACGTTGTACTCAAACGCGAAGGTAAGGGTGCAAATCAATGGTTGTGTGGGGGAGGGAGTCAACATGGAGTGGGGTCTTCGGCAGGGATGTCCATTATCACAACTATTGTTTGCATGTGTTCAGGATCCCTTTTATAGGATGGTGGAGGATCGCCTAAGGACAGGGATGGGATGGTGAGCAGATGCCTTGGCCTGGTTTGGTGGGCTATGTTGATGATACAACTATTTTGGTGAGTGAGGAGACACGGTTAGGACTTTTGGGGGAAGTTGTACACAATTTTGGGAGAGCTACTGGGATGAAGGTAAATCTGGAAAAGTCAATGATAATGGGGCTGGGAGAGTGGGCAGGGAGATTAGAATGGGGATGTGATGTTGTGCAGCGTATTGGTGTTCTGAAATACGTGTTTGGAGGTCCCTTGATGTTTCGCCCACGTATAACTTGTTGCAGACTGCAGACGGCGAGCATTAAACATCTTCAACACACCCAGAGAAGACACTGCCGAGAAGAGATACATAGTCCTTCCCACCAACTCCATTGCCAAACATGTTTCCAACATCTTTGCCAAAACATCATTCCAAGTATCTACCTCCACAACCACGACCATCAAGGACATCACCAGTAGTAGACAGGACAACCCTCCATCCTCTGCAGGGGTATACATAATCCCTTGTAATGACTGCAACAAGTTATACGTGGGCGAAACATCAAGGGACCTCCAAACACGTATTTCAGAACACCAATACGCAAGCAGGTCTGACGACACAAGGAATGCCTGCGTACAACACCGTAATTCACACTACCACTTGATAAACTACAGAAACTCAAGACTTATCGCCACAGAAGACAACACTCAATACCGAAGAATCCTGGAATCATCACTTATTTCTATATCCGACAACTTCAACCAGAATAGTGGCTTCTATAACATAGCTGAACCACTTGCCAAGAAACTTCTTCATCGCTATCCCACATAAGAACACTGTAGAAGGTCTGCTCACAAACTTTTCCAATCTCCTTTCCAAGCTACCCAAGTTTTTATACTCTATAACCCCACTCGGTACATCATCAGATGCAGCATTCTTCACCTGACCTCAGCATTCTGAACCGGACTATAAATACTCGCGTTCCTTCCACCCCAGGTAGTTCTGTTTGTGACTTGAAAAAGCCCACTGTGTGGGCGAAACGTAGTCAATAAAGGATCACATTATACTGCATTTGTGTTTATATTTCCATCTACAACTCTGTTAGAAAACCAGTACTTACCTATGTCCTTTCTAAATCTAAATTTATCCAACTTAAATCCATCATTCCTGGTTCTTACCTGGTTCGACACCCTCAGTACTTTATTAATGTCTCCCTTGTTTATGCCCGTCATCCACTTATACACTTCAATGATATCTCCCCTCATTCTACGCCTCTCCAGAGAGTGGAGATTTAAGGCTTTAAGTCTATCTTCATACGGGAGGTTCCTTACACAGTAAATCATTTTAGTCATTCTTCTCTGTATGTTCTCTAATGAGTCTATGTCCATCCTGTAGTAAAGGGACCAAAACTGAGCAGCATAATCTAAATGAGGCCTCACTAGTGATGTATAGAACTGTAAAATAACTTTTGGTCTTCTGTTACTTATAATTCTTGAGATAAATCCAAGTAATCTGTTGGCCTTGTTGCGCACATTAAGGCACTGCTGTCTTGGCTTTAGATTTCTGCTTACCATGACTCCCAAGTCTTTTTCACATTCTGTATGACCAAGCTCTACTTCACCTAGATTATAGCTTCGAGGGTTATTTTCATTACCAAGGGCAAGTACCTTACACTTATCCACATTAAACTTCATCTGCCATTTTTCAGACCAAGTCATTAATTTGTTCAAATCGTCCTGGAGTTCATTAATAGAAGCAGAAGATACTTGAAGACGATGTAATCAGTCCATCACCCTTAAAGTTTTGAGGTGGTCAGTCCCTCAGTCTGGAGAAGAGCATTGTTCCATAGTATGAAACAATATGGAGATGAAGTGACAGGATGGAGCCTTATATAGCGCCAAGAGGTGAGACGTAGGTCACTAGAAGAGGTAAGAACTCAGATGTTGGGAGGTCAGGTCCCTCTCAAATCCAGCCGTTCTCACTAGTAGAGGTTGTCGAAGTTGATTGTAGGTCTGTACCAAGATACCCTTGTGTTGCAGTGTCTGACAGATTGAACATTAAAATGGTATAAAATACCGACAGGTTGTTAGGTAAGACACATATGCAACAGTTAGGTATCTTTATTTCGAAACGTTTCGCCTACACAGTAGGCTTCTTCAGTCGAGTACAGAAAAGTTGATAGAAGCAGAAGATACTTGAAGACGATGTAATCAGTCCATCACCCTTAAAGTTTTGAGGTGGTCAGTCCCTCAGTCTGGAGAAGAGCATTGTTCCATAGTATGAAACAATATGGAGATGAAGTATGTATGTATGTATAATGTTCGCCAAGACCGTAGTCCTGGCACGGGTCTCAATCTTGCGATGACCCGTCTCTGGCTCCCGAGGGAGAAAGGTTTCTACAATGATGCGACAAAATGCTGTTCAAGCACTCTTCTGGTCAGTTCAACTGGTGCATCTCATAAGCGACAACACCGTATGTACTCCTAACTGTGGACACTAGCGAGGAGGAGGATATGTCGTTATCACAGGTAACAGCTTGTCTGGTTCGTTGAATCCATGGTACACTAGTGTGGCCGCAGTCATCTCTGGGTCCTCTTCGGGAGGGAATATCACTCCTAGTTGCCTGCGGAGCGTCTCAGTAACTTCGCACTCCAGAAGATAGTGTGTTAGGGGCCGCTGGACAACGTGCTGACAGTACTGGCACATCTCCTCCTCAGCCTTGTCTACCATCATCTTGGCTGTGGGAAAGCCCAAACGAAGCCGATGGATGGCGGTACACTGCGCTCTGGACCAGGTTACAAAGCATGGCTTGCTTCTGCAGTGTTTTAAAAACTGAGGTTGGAGAGTTGAAGGAGGAGGTCTTGCTTCTCCAGGAGGAGATTAGGAGGCTGAAGGTCCACCTCAATGGGCCTGGGAGAGAGTGTGAGGTGGTTGGAGATGTGGGGAATGAGGCTTCTAGCAGTGAGGTGCAGTCTGTCTCTCACTGTGAGGAGGCTGTAGGTGGGGAGGTAGCAACGGCTACCAGCAGTGAGGTGCAGCCCAGCACCTGCTACAAGTGGCGAGTTGTTCACAGTAAAGGGAGGCGCATCGAGGGAAAGGAAAGTTAAGAGTGAAGATCTGAAGGTAGGGAAAACGCTTCTCTGTTCTCCAGGATGAATGTACTTCAGTGGCCAGTGAAGGTTAAGGGTACTACTGCCCCTGCTAATGAAGGTAAGCGCATTCTTGTGGTTGGTGACTCTCAGGTAAGATATGTTGACCGTGCTTTTGTAATAGGAATAAGAAGATGAGAGATAGAGTGTGCTTCCCTGGAGCTGGTTGTTGGGGACATTGTCAACAGGCGGATAATATCATGTCAGGTAATGGAAACAAGCCCATTATCTTCTCAGTGCTGGTGGAAATGATATTGGGAAGGGTAGTAGAGAAGAGTGCTGATAAGTACAGAATCGTCAGCTATAGATTTCATTAAGTCTATGGGAGTGATCCTCACTCATATGTAGCATCTTGCTAGAAGGGGGAGTAGGAAATGAATGGTTTTGTCTAGGGCAATTGGTGTAAATTGCTGGCTAGACAGATACTGCAGGAAGGAACTTGCACAATACGAATCATTGACAAGGAACAACTTTTATCGCAAACATGAATATGTATGCAAGGGATGGGGTACATCTCTATGGGGGCAGGTCGGTTGGGGGGGGTGGTAGCACTTGCAGACTCGATTGAAGAAGGCAATTTGGTGAAAGCCTATGGATTTTAAACTGATGGAAGATAGAGTTAGGGTAGGTGTGTGGGAAACAAGCAGGTTGCAAACACTAGGGTTGGAAACAGGTAAATGTATAAAAGGCATTCAGCATGAAGGTTTAAAATAAAGACAAATAGAACAGGTAGCAAACAAAGGGGGGACAAGCCGAGGGCAGCAGGGGACTAGCTCCTTAAGGTTTACTATATAATAGCAGGAGGTGTTAGAAATAAAGAAGATTGAGCTAAGATTAATTGCAAACGTGCACAGGAAAACATAGATATTATGCTATATCAGAGACCTGGCTCAATCTGAAAGATAGAGAGCATGCCCTCTGAATGTTCACATACAAGGCTAGAAATTATTCCACACTGCAGGGTCAACACGAATGGTTGGTGGAGTAGCGATGTATGTCAGAGAGACAATTTAAATTGTTGTTGTGTTAGACAAGACATTAAATTAGAAGCGTCAGCCACTGAATCTGTTTGGTTACAGCTTCTCGAGGGCCGAGAAAAACTAATTTTGGGTGTTGATTTACAGGGCCCAAATCTTGATAGGGAGTGCAGTAAACTTCTTGGGACGAAATTCGTAAGGCATCTACATACGAAAATGTTGTGCTAATGGGAGATTTCAACTATAGACAAAATTGACTGGAGCAATTTGACAGGAAATTTAGAGTCGGGTGACTTTCTTGATACGATCCGGGATTGTTTTTTAAAACAGTTTGTGACAGAGCCAACTAGGGGAAATAACCTCCTTGACTTGGTTCTTGCCAGAAAGGGAAACACTAATTAATAATCTTGAGGTTATGATGAGCTTGGGGAGAGTGATCACAAATCACTCGTTTTAACATATCAGGGAAATTTCCTATTAATAATGGCAATCAAGTCTCCGTCCCTGACTTTCGTTTGGGCTGATTTCATAGGACTGAAAAAATTACTTAGGTGGGCTGAACTGGAATGACCTGACTAGGGGTCAGGTAGGTGGTGATGGTTCCCGATATGATGCTTTCCAGGGCATAGTTCTAGCTGCTCAGTCAAATTATGTTCCAAATAGGGAAATCAGATCAAACAAAATGATCCTAAATGGATGAACAATAGATTAAAATATCTGATTGGTCAAAGAGAGGCATATATAGGCAAATCAAAAGAGGAGAGGGGCAATTAAGAAATCGATATATTCAGTTAAAAGAGAGAAATAAAAAAGGGAATTAGAAAAGCAAATAGAGATTATGAGGTTTAAAAGTTGCAAGAGAATCGAAGACTAACCCAAAAGGATTCTTTCAGGAAATACAGAAGTAAGATCGGGACAAGATAGGCCCACTCAAAAGTTCCTCGGGTCAGCTCACTGACAGTGAAAAGGAAATGTGTAGAATTTTTAACACATACTTCCTCTCAGTTTTTACACAGGAGGATACCAGCGATTATTCCAGTAATGATAAATTATGTAGAACAGGACGATAATAAACTGTGCACTATTAGGGTCAAAAGTGACATGGTCCTTAGGCAAATAATAAATTAAAACCAACAAACCCCCGGGCCCCTGATAACTGTATGCAAGGGTTCTAAAGGAATGTAAAGAGGAGCTTAGCACACCTTTGGCAAATTTCTTTTCAACATATCACTACAAACTGGCATGGTGCCAGATAAGTGGAAAATGGCAAATGTGATACCTATTTTCAAAACAGGTGACAGGTCCTTAGCTTCGAACTATAGACCAATAAGCCTAACCTCCATATGGAAAATTTTATGGAATCAATAATTGCCGAGGCAGTTCGTAGCCACCTTGAAAAGCATAAATTAATCAACGAATCTCAGCATGGTTTTACAAAGGGGCGTTCCTGCCTTACGAATTTATTAACTTTTTTCACAAAGGGTATTTGAGGAGGTAGATCATGGTAATGAATATGATATTTGTATATGGACTTCAGTAAGGCTTTTGACAGGGTCCCCATCAGAGACTATTGGGGGAAAATTAAAAGCACATGGAATGGAGGAGAAATTTTTTCCTGGATAGAGGCATGGTTGACAAATAGCAGCAGAGAGTTTGCATAAATGGGGAGAAATCAGAGTGGGGAAGCGTCACGAGCGGTGTTCCCGGGGGGTCAGTGTTGGGCCCCCTGCTGTTCACAATCTACATAAACGACCAAGATGGGGAAATAAAGAGCGACATCGGCAAGTTTGCCGATGACACCAAAATAGGCCGTCGAATTCATTCTGACGGGGACATTCGAGCACTCCAGGAAGATTTGAATAGACTGATGCGTGGTCGGAGAAGTGGCAGATGCAGTTTAATTAGACAAATGCAAAGTTCTAAATTTTGGGACAGGACCAATAACCATGCCACATATAAACTAAATAATGTAGATCTTAATATTACGGATTGCGAAAAAGATTTAGGAGTTTTGGTTAGCAGTAATCTGAAACCAAGACAACAGTGCATAAGTGTTCGCAATAAAGCTAATAGAATCCTTGGGTTCATATCAAGAAGCATAAATAATAGGAGTCCTCAGGTTGTTCTTCAACTCTATACATCCTTGGTTAGGCCTCATTTTAGGGTTATGCTGCACAGTTTTGGTCACCGTATTACAGAATGGATATAAATTCTCTGGAAAATGTACAAAGGAGGATGACAAGATGATCCCATGTATCAGAAACCTTCCCTATGAGGATAGCTAAGGGCCCTGAAACTGCACTCTCTAGAAAAACGTAGAATTAGGGGGGGTATGATTGAGGTGTATAAGTGGAAGACAGGAATAAATAAAGGGGGTGTAAATAGTGTGCTGAAAATATTTAGCCTAGACAGGGCTCGCAGCAAGGTTTTAAGGTTTTGGAAAAATTCAGATTCAGGAGGGATATAGGAAAGTACTGGTTTGGTAATAGAGTTGTGGATGAGTGGAACAAACTCCCAAGTACCGTTATAGAGGCCAGAACGTTGTGTAGCTTTAAAAATAGGTTGGATAATTACATGAGTAGATGTGGGTGGGTGTGAGTTAGACCTGATAGCTTGTGCTAACAGGTCGGTTGCCGTGTTCCTCCCTTAAGTCAATGTGACCTGACCTGACTAGGTTGGGTGCATTGGCTTAAGCCGGTAGGAGACTTGGACCTGCCTCGCATGGGCCAGTAGGCCTTCTGCAGTGTTCCTTCGTTCTTATGTTCTTATGTTCTTATATGGAGGGGGTTCTCCCTGAGTCGCTGCTCGGTACCACTGTTGAGATGGGGTATCACCTAAGACCTCCCCCATAAGTTTCATGGCTCTGGCAGCCACCAGTTTGGTCTGTCGTAGGCTGATTGGACAGTAATCCCAACATGTGGATAGTCTGTTGCTGCCTTGGCTGCACTCTGCCCCCCCATTTCCAGGATGCCAATGGGGGGGACCAGTTCAATTCGACTGTTACCCAACTTTCTTAAG
>NC_069461.1:7027596-7063339 GCF_026875155.1 Cherax quadricarinatus | reverse complement strand
CATCCAACTTATTTCCCATTTCCCCCTCCCACCCTCCCCCAAACCCCCAGTAATTAAATTTTCATTATTAACACTCATACCTGTTGCTCCACTAAATATTTCAACAATTCTGATTACATTCTTTAACCCCTTCTCTCCACCACTAAGACCGTCGTGTCATCAACATAACCAACTATACCCGTAGCACCGGTAAGTCTTACCCCCCCCTCACTTACTCCTACATTTATCAACCTATATAATGGGTCTTGCAGACATGCAAATAGGATTTGAGACATGGGGCATCCCTGCCTCAGCCCCCTACCCATTTATTTGCACTCGTATTTCTGCACCTCTATATAAAGTTTCTGCCCACTTCACAATTTCTCACCGAAAACCCATCCTTCTCATAATCATCCATAATGTCTCTCTCTCTACACAATCATAAGCCGCCTTCCAATCCAAAGCAAGAACACCTCCACCGTCCATCCTGCGCTCCTCTATATAATCCTTTATCCTCCCATGCCCACTAAACATTGTTCGCCCTGGCACACCCATCTGTCCCATATCTATAACCTTCCCAATTACTTTACACAACCTATTATTTAAAACCTTGGCAAACCATTTATAATCCCCACACATTAATGATAAACCTCTATAATCTAAGATGTTATTCTGTACTTCCCCCTTTGGAACCATAACTACTACACCTGTCCTTTGTGTTAGACTCATGCTTCCCATATCCTTCATCTCATTCACCAACTGCACCAAGAAATCCTTCATGACATCCCAGTTGCTCAAATAAAATTCATTTGGGATTCCATCTATCCCAGGTGCTTTCCTGACACTCATCCCTTTTAAAGCCGTCCACACTTCCTCTTCATCTATAGGCCCTTCTATCATCGCTCTCTCTTCTGACTCTAGGTTTCTCTGTATCCCCTTCTCTAAAATCTTCAGATCTCCTATCTTTCTGTTTCCCCCTCTCATATATATCTCAAACCACTTATCAGAATAAACACTCATACTTTCCGTAGTTACTAACCTCTATCCCATCGTATACCCTCCCACATCAGTATGTACGTCCAACTTCATCATAGTTATTATCCTCTGTCGTGTCTTTAACGCCGCAATACATAGGCAGATGACTTATCTCCCCATAAAACGTCTTCCAATCCACCTCTCAATCTCTCGCCATCAATCTTGCATTCTGCATTTCCATCAATTGCGCTTTGATGCCCTCAATCTCTTGTACTGGATAAACCCCACTGAAACCTTCATAGCACTGTTTCAACTGCCCTTCTAAATATCTCTGTAAGCCATATTTCCAATGACTTACCTCCTTTCCTTTCCTCATATAAAAATTCTTGATTCCTAGATTAGCATATTCCTCCCACCATCGTAGTATATCACCTCCCTTTCTCCCCTTGGTCCACTCATTTGTCCACCACTCAACAAAACTAACACCGTCGTCCTGCTCATCTAACAATCTCACATTAAGTTTCCAATAACTCATGTAACGCTTTGGTAAACCTCCCCATCCCACATCCACGACCACTCCTCTATGATCTGAAAACACAACGTTTATAGTTTCTGTATTAGCAACCTGTAACCCGGGAGAAGCATAAATACGGTCTAATAGTGCCGCGTATCCTCTCCTTACATAAGTATGCTCCACGTTCCACCCCTCACCCCTCACTACATCCGCTAAGCCTGCTCCCCCTAAAGCATCCTGTAGAACCCCCAACACACACACCCAGCTCCTCTAGGCTCCACATCCTTCCTACGGATTACACAATTCCAATCCCCCCAAATAATGTATATATAGGAAGCCCTCGCATATGATAAATAAGAACGTCCCTCACAAAATCTTCCTTTACATGCCCAAATTGCATCAGCAGGCAATAAACTAAAAAAAACACAAACCCCCCAACCCCCCGTACCATCCACCCTTACTAGTCTCCCCTTCCCCCCCTTTTCCCCTGTAACATTTAAATGGGCTGGTCCCCCCCGCTATTTAAAACGCAGCACCCCCCTTGGTTTTAAACCCGTATACCCCCATAAACTTTTTTACCCTCCCAAATTTAAAAAATCCCCCACCAAACTTTTTAAAAATTTTGTTTTTGTAAAAGGATAACAGAACCCCATATTGCCTTAAAAAAGGGAAATGAAAAATCCTCCCCTTTTTACTTCGCCCTAGAAACCCTTTATAATTTAACATTAAAAAACTTAAAAATTCTAACGGGGGCTTACCAATCGATCTCTTAAACCAAAGTGTTTCTTTTAAAGATTTTGATCATTTTTCTTTTCACAAACCCCGTTCCCAGCCAAGCTTTCTCCCTTTCCCCCTTTCCCCCTCCCCCCCTGATTTCCCCACCCAAAAAAAATCCCTGTTTGTTTTTTACCCGAACGTGGTGCAAGCGTAGGAATATCATCACTGTCCGAGGCAACTGCCTCCCTCTTACGTGAAGCCGCAACAGTGATCATTTCTTTCGGACTGCCTTCCTTGTGTATTTCAACTACAGTTTCACAGAGCCCTTGTGTTTGCCCATCCCTCCTACTCACATTGCCTCCCTCATGTACTCCTCCCTGATTCATATGTTGCTCATGCAAGCCTATATTCAGCATACTATCTTCATGGTGATCAACCAAAAATTCCTTTATAACATTATTTATGGCAGCCGACACTTTACTACCCAAATCCACTTGTTCGACCTCTTCCTCCATACATATTTTTTCAACGTCCTGTGTTACATCCGGTAACGTAGCACACTCCTCTGGACTGTCATCCACAATCTCACTTTACAACCTACATTCCCGAATATGTTCTCCTGTAGACTGGGACATCACCTCTCTTTCCTTTTCCCCTCCTGTCCCTGCTCCCTGTGTCCCGGTCGACGAGCGTCGTGGACACTGTGCAGCCACATGTTCAAATGCACCACGCAATCGACAGGTTCTCCTTTGCCTGGCATATGTGACATAAACCTGAGTTTTAAAATCACTCAAAGCCACAAATAAAGGTATGGATCGTCACAAGGACATTTTGAGAGTGAAAGATCCCTCACACAGTCCCGCATACATACCATCTGACCATCGTCCAATCGTAGCTTGATGTATTACTCCATATTCCTCAAACGACGCTTTAATGTCTTCTTCATCCGCCTCAAAGGGGACATTCCGTATTTTTACCCAAGTATAGTACAGTGGACCCCGGTATTCGATGGCATCGGTATTCGATAAATCCGGTATTCGATGCATTATATCGCAAAAATTTTCCTCGGTATTCGATTGAAAACCCAGTATTCGATACGATTCATACGAGACCTGTCCACATGTGGCCTGAACTGCCCCTTGTGTGCCAGTGTTTACAAGCCAGCCAGTGTGCGCACATCTAATGCAAACTCCCTTCCTGTAAGCTTTTTCACCCTGAAATGTGTACCTCTTCAGTACAGGAAAGACTGTGCTATAACTTAAATTGCCAGGCATACCATCTAAAGGGGACAAAAAGATACAAAACATCCAGGCCATGGGAAAACCTGGGTAGCCACAGCCACTCAAGAGGGAGAGGTTTTTTAGTGCCAGGAAGGAAAAAAAACTGGCAGGAAAATGCAGAAATCGTACACCAAATCCAGTCATTCCTGGAGTGGAACCACAGTCGATGGCCTCCACTCCAAACCAACAGATACAGATACTAATGCCGGAAAAAAAATCCCCCCCCAGTACCAACAATACCACCAGTCCGATAACATTCTTCTTTGCAAATATACAGGGTCTAAAGCCAGCAACAAACAACAAAATACCTTTCATCCGTGGACTGCTTGCAGAGGCAAAGGCAATGTTCGCGCTTTCACTGAGACCCACATAAAGGATCACTTGGACAATGAAATATGGATCCCAGGTTACAACCTATACAGATGTGACAGAGTGAACAGGCAAAAGGGGGGGGGGGTTGGCCTGTACATTGCAGAGTCACTTGTTTGCACAGAACTGCTTAATGCCTCAAATGACGTAGTGGAAGTTTTAGCAGTAAAGGTCGAGAACCAAAACCTAGTCATTGTGGTAGTCTACAAGCCTCCGGATGCAACATCCCAGCAATTCCAGGAACAGCTGTTAAAAATTGACCACTGTCTGGAAAATCTTCCAGCTCCTGCACCCAACATCTTGCTCCTGGGGGATTTCAACTTAAGGGACCTAAAATGGAGGAATATAGCAAATAATATTGTTGCAGTAATAACACCAGGAGGCAGCTCTGATGAAAACTCACCCCTCACACGAGCTTTTAAATCTCTGCACAAAATTCAATTTAAACCAGCAAATAATAGAGCCTACTAGACTGGAGAATACACTAGACCTCATATTCACTAACAATGATGACTGATAAGAAATGTCACCATATCAAAAACAATATACTCAGATCACAACATAATTGAGGTTCAGACATGTATGCGAGGAGCCCCAGACCGACAAAATGAGACTAGTCACGAGGGAGCATTCACCAAATTCAACTTCAATAACAAAAACATAAAGTGGGACCAAGTAAACCAAGTCCTAACCGATATAAGCTGGGAAGATATACTAAGCAACACAGACCCAAACTTATGCCTAGAACAGATTAACTCGGTGGCACTCGATGTATGCACAAGGCTTATTCCTCTAAGAAAAAGGAGGAGTAGATGTAAAATAGAAAGAGACAGGCGCTCCCTTTACAGGCGACGGAAAAGAATAACAGAGCGGCTAAAAGAGGTCAATCTATCTGAAATGCGCAGGGAGACACTGGTCAGAGAAATAGCAAGCATCGAACTTAAGCTAAAAGAATCCTTTAGGAGTCAGGAATCGCGGGAAGAACTAAAAGCTATAAATGAAATCGAAAGAAACCCAAAGTATTTCTTCTCCTATCCCAAAAATCAAAATCGAGAACAACGCCCAGTATTGGGCCCCTACTTAAACAAGATGGGTCCTACACAGATGACAGCAAGGAAATGAGTGAGCTACTCAAGTCCAATATGACTCAGTTTTTAGCAAGCCGCTAACCAGACTGAGAGTCGAAGATCAAAATGATTTTTTATGAGAGAGCCACAAAATTTGATTAACACAAGCCTATCCGATGTTATCCTGACGCCAAATGACTTCGAACAGGCGATAAATGACATGCCCATGCACTCTGCCCCAGGGCCAGACTCATGGAACTCTGTGTTCATCAAGAACTGCAAGAAGCCCCTATCACGAGCCTTTTCCATCCTATGGAGAGGGAGCATGGAACGGGGGTCGTCCCTCAGTTACTAAAAACAACAGACATAGCCCCACTCCACAAAGGGGGCAGTTTAAAACAACAGCAAAGAACTACAGACCAATAGCACTAACATCCCATATCATAAAAATCTTTGAAAGGGTCCTAAGAAGCAAGATCACCACCCATCTAGAAACCCATCAGTTACACAACCCAGGGCAACATGGGTTTAGAACAGGTCGCTCCTGTCTGTCTCAGCTACTGGATCACTACGACAAGGGCCTAAATGCACTAGAAGACAAAAAGAATGCAGATGTAATATATACAGACTTTGCAAAAGCCTTCGACAAGTGTGACCATGGCGTAATAGCGCACAAAATGCGCGCTAAAGGAATAACAGGAAAAGTCGGTCGATGGATCTATAATTTCCTCACTAACAGAACACAGAGAGTAGTCGTCAACAGAGTAAAGTCCGAGGCAGCTACGGTGAAAAGCTCTGTTCCACAAGGCACAGTACTAGCTCCCATCTTGTTCCTCATCCTCATATCCGACATAGACAAGGATGTCAGCCACAGCACCGTGTCTTCCTTTGCAGATGACACCCGAATCTGCATGACAGTGTCTTCCCATTGCAGACACTGCAAGGCTCCAGGCGGACATCAACCAAATCTTTCAGTGGGCTGCAGAAAACAATATGAAGTTCAATGATGAGAAATTTTGAATTACTCAGATATGGTAAACACGAGGAAATTAAATCTTCATCAGAGTACAAAACAAATTCTGGCCACGAAATAGAGCGAAACACCAACGTCAAAGACCTGGGAGTGATTATGTCGGGGGAAATCTCACCTTCAAGGACCATAACATTGTATCAATCGCATCTGCTAGAAAAATGACAGGATGGATAATGAGAACCTTCAAAACTAGGGAGGCCAAGCCCATGATGACACTCTTCAGGTCACTTGTTCTATCTAGGCTGGAATATTGCTCCCACTCTAACAGCACCTTTCAAGGCAGGTGAAATTGCCGACCTAGAAAATGTACAGAGAACTTTCACGGCGCGCATAACGGAGATAAAACACCTCAATTATTGGGAGCGCTTGAGGTTTCTAAACCTGTATTCCCTGGAACGCAGGAGGGAGAGATACATGATTATATACACCTGGAAAATCCTAGAGGGACTAGTACCGAACTTGCACACGAAAATCACTCCTACGAAAGCAAAAGACTTGGCAGACGATGCACCATCCCCCCAATGAAAAGCAGGGGTGTCACTAGCACGTTAAGAGACCATACAATAAGTGTCAGGGGCCCGAGACTGTTCAACTGCCTCCCAGCACACATAAGGGAGATTACCAACAGACCCCTGGCAGTCTTCAAGCTGGCACTGGACAAGCACCTAAAGTCAGTTTTCCCGATCAGCCGGGCTGTGGCTCGTACGTTGGTTTGCGTGCAGCCAGCAGCAACAGCCTGGTTGATCAGGCGCTGATCCACCAGGAGGCCTGGTCACAGACCGGGCCGCGGGGCGTTGACCCCCGAAAACCTCCCGGTAAACTCCGGGCTAAGGATACATTCGGTACATCCATATTATCCATATTATCCGTTTTTGGTGCTTGTTTCTGCAAAAAAAAGTCACCAGGGCCCCCCAAGAAAGCTTCTAGTGCCAACCCGTGGTAAAAAGGGGGAAAAATAATGAATTTTTAAGAAAGATTTTGAAGGTTTGGGGCTACCCTAAAAGCCTATACCAGTTTGGAATACATGTCCTACTTCAAAATTAAAGGGAAATTTGCACAGGGGGTTAATAAAACCCTTTTATGGATGAAAATCCCCCTAACCAGCTATTACAATGAAAATGTTGGGCCCCATTTTAGACAAATCATAAAGGAACGGGAGGACAGAGCTCTAGGGAAAAGATTTGTTGGCGACAGGGGTCCAGGACTCTGAAGAGGCCCTAGTGCATTAAAAAAAAGAAAGGAAGTAACCCTGGAAAAGAACTTGCTCCCTCAAGCCTAAGGGAAGGGAATTCCCTTTCAAAAACCTAACACCTCTCCCCCCTTTCCCAAACCCATAAATATCACCAGATCTTCAAAAAGGTAATGCAATTATTTTATTGTTTATTGTAATTATTCTTTTGCTTTAAATTTAATATTTCATGTAGTAAATTTTTTTTTTCATATTTTTGGGGTGTCTTGCAGGGATTAATTTGAATTCATTATTTCTTATGAGGAAAAATTGATTCGGTTTTCGATATTACGGTATTCGTGAGCTCCAGAAAGGGTTTAAATTCGAAACCGGGGGTCCACTTACTTGACACGTCCCTCACCTCACTTCCAAACCAGGTTAATGTCTAACACAACCTGGTCTGATCCACCATTTTGTCATTTCTCACAGCGTCAAAATTTCACGAATATTCAGATCTTTATGTTGTTCCCTATGTTCTGTAAATAGCAGGCGTGAACAAGCATTTGTGTTATACACCGCACCTTTCAGCACTTCTATGCACACAGTATTGACACGTCTCCAGATAGCCTGTGCCATCTTGAGAAAATCTCGCAGTGCTACCAACAGACAGAAGCACAACAGCCAATGTCCGCGCTCCACCAAGGGTGTGTGACGACTGCAAGAGCTAAGGTGCAGCACAACCTCCCGGCCCGAAAGCGAAGAGGTCAATGAAAGGTAGGTAGGCAGGAAAGTAAACAGTTAGCATGTTACCAAAAACTGCACGTATATAAAACTCTGTTTATTTTCTTGCCAGTGTTCTTACTATTATAATCATTTCCACTTGCTATACATGCTCGCATTCTGCTCTGGCAAATTACACTACCAACATTGTCACTGTTCGCCCCGCACTAAATATCTCCCTGTGTGTTAGTGTTATACTAGTGGGCTTTGAAATAATCGTTTTAGGATAACAGATCGTAGCCAGTAAATTGAACAAGGTAAAAAATATATATGTGAAAGTCGGTGTAACGTGGTGATTATCGACAGTGAGTGTAATATCTGAATATCTAACAAAGGCAATACGTACAGATCTGCCCTTGAGCTTGGTGACGACGCAAGGCAAGGCAGCAGGTTCCCCCTCCATCACAGTAATATTGCTCGGCAGCCTCTCGTCAAACTCAGGCGGGTTCCAGCTAACGGACACCTTCTTGTTCTTGTTGCCTGTACGGAAGAGAAAGTGAGCCCTCAGAGTGTGTCTCAGTGCTGTTGCTCACAACACTTATGGAATTATTCGTAAGATGTCAAACACGACATCGTCACATAAGACGTGAGATAATAAGCAGCACTTGTTTTGCACCTTAATTTTTTAGACGTTTTGAAGAAAATATATTTACTGTTAAGGAATCAAAGGAGTGTGTGATACCTTTTAGACAGCTCTCATTATGGATGACTTGGATATTTTTATATGTATGAAAAAGCGCTAAACATTAAAGGTCATAACAGTGCCTGGAAAACAGGAAGTAGTCGGGTCTGATCCAATTACTTTCTATTCCTGAAGCGCTGTTCGACCCATGATGAAATTTATTTCATAGGAATAAATCTTTCGCATGACACCTTAACTTCATGATTAGAATTACCTTTTGCTGTAATAAACTGCAAAATGTGAAATATATAATAGTGTGAAGTCACTAAACAGACTTTCTACTTTATCTTGCATTAAGAGTGTCACGACTTCCATTTTTGTTATTGAAAACAACAGGTATAATGAATTAATATTTACCAGCTAGATAATCTCACCTGATGGAGAAAGATGCACCAAGACGCGATAAGAGAATCTCTGAGCAAGGATAGTCCGAAGACTGAAGCTTACATGACAAATCCGGCATCTAGGTGAATATGGCAACCCTCATCCACTAAGACTTATTAATGTACAGAACGAGTGGTTGCTAATTATAACAATTTATGAAGTTGTTTATTTAAAATTTGAATGTGATCATTATATTTAAATTAAGCATCTATACGTATATCTATCGTCTCTATTACCTATTATTATTATTATTATTATAATCAAAAAGAAGCACTAAGCCACAAGGGCTATACAGCGCTGCAGGGTAGGGAAGGAAGTGAGGTTATTGTGTGGCAGAAGGGAGGAGGGATGATCAGTAGGTTGCAGAAAACAGCGGGGCAGGGGATAGTACGGGGGTAGAGGGTAGCAAGAGATTGAAGTAGAAAGGGCTGAAGGTATCAGAATTTGTGAAGTAAGTCAGTTGTTGTCAAAAAGTCAATGAGAGAGTCCGGATGAAAGGTGGGTCCATCAGCGAGAAGGGAAGGTAAAGAGAGAGCAGCGGAGCGAAGACGACGATGGAGGTAAATTCTGTGAGCTCGTTGATAAAGTGGGCAGTCCAACAGAATGTGGCTGACTGATAATGGAGCTTGGCAATTGTCACAGAGAGGAGCAGGGTGCCTCTCCATGAGATATCCATGAGTAAGACAAGTACAGCCAATGCAAAGACGGGAGAGAGTAGTCTCCCAACCTCGACACTGGTGATAACAAGACGGCCAGTAACCTATACTCGGTTTAATAGATTGAAGTTTGTTGCCAAGCATAGTAGACCCACGTTGTTGCCAATGGGTGTGAAGGTGGGAAGATATTGCAGCAAAATAGTCCATACATGGAATACCTCTATATGAAATTGGTAGGTCATGTACTGCTGACTGCGCAGCAGTGTCTGCCTGTTCATTGCCCTGTAGATCAACATGAGCAGGGACCCAACAAAAAACAATATCTTTATGCTTGGTAAAGATGCGACGTAGCCAAAGTTCGATACGGAGGACTAAGGGGTGAGGTGTATCAAATTTCTGTATAGCCTGTAAAGCAATAAGGGAGTCTGAGACAACCACAAATGATGACACAGGCATAGATGCAATACGGATAAGTGCTGCAAGGATGGCATACAATTCAGCAGTAAAAATACTAGCCGAAGATAGTAAATGCCCTCGTATGATGATGTCCGGAAACACTGCTGCTGATCCTACGCCGTCAGAAGACTTAGAGCCATCTGTGTACACAGCAATGGCATGAGAATGAGAGTGGAAGTGGTCAAGAAAAAGAGAGCGGGAAGCGACCATAGACAGTTGGGCTTTCGAGCAAGGGAGAGAGAAAGAACAGACTCGAACAGCTGGAACTTCCCAGGGAGGTAGGGAAAAGTGAGATGCTACATGAACATAGAAAGGTGGTAATTGAAGAGAAGACAAGAGCGAATGAAGGCGAAGAG
This sequence comes from Cherax quadricarinatus, assembly GCF_026875155.1. Lineage (NCBI taxonomy): Eukaryota > Metazoa > Arthropoda > Malacostraca > Decapoda > Parastacidae > Cherax > Cherax quadricarinatus. The sequence continues at coordinate 7,052,923 of NC_069461.1, read as the reverse complement.
AGAAGGGTCGGAGTAAACAGGGGCGGAGAACAAATAAAGAATGTCTACTAATATCAGTGACCATTCTATAAATGGAAGGATTGCGGAGATCATGAGAGCGTACATAGCAGCGAAGGCAATGGGCATCACGGCGATAGGATAAGGATGGAACGTTCGCTTCTGCATAGAGGCTCTCGACAGGAGAAGAGCGAAAAGCACCAAGGCATAAACGTAATCCTTGGTGATGAATGGGGTTAAGGCTAGAGAGAGTAGCAGGAGAGGCCGCTGAGTAGATCTGGTCACCACAATCAAGTTTCGATAAAATGAGGGTGGAATGTAGCCGAAGGAGGGTACGACGATCAGCTCCCCATGAAAGATGAGCAAGGGTTTTAAGAAGGTTCAGCCGGCTGTGACAAGTTGCCTTCAGAGAGGCAATGTGAGGTTTCCAGGATAACCTACGGTCAAAGAGGAGGCCCAGAAACTTGACTATATCACGTTCAGGGATACGGGAGCCATAGAGGTACAAAGGATGATCGGAGATGACAGAGCGTCTAGTGAAAGTAATTTGATGGGTTTTAGTGCTGGAAAATTTAAACCCATGTGCGGTGGCCCAATTGGAAACACGGTCAACTGCATGCTGGAGAGAAACTGTAATGAGGTGACAGTCAGCGCCTGCACAGGCAATAGCGAAGTCATCAACATAGAGTGATGACCAAATATGTGATGGAAGACTAGAGGCCAAATCATTAATAGCAAGGAGAAAAAGTGTTGTGCTCAGAACACATCCCTGGGGGACATCTTCAGCTTGGATAAAGTCCGGGGAGAGCACATTATTAACCCGAACACGGAAATGCCTGTCAGTTAAAAAGTTCTTAAGGAAGGATGGTAGATTGCCTCGAAGGCCTAAGGAGTGGGCTTGGGCTAAAATATTATGCCTCCACGTTGTGTCATATGCCTTCTCAAGGTAAAAAAATATGACAATAACTGAGTGGTTATTTGCAAAGGCATTATGAACATACGTATCCAAGTGTAGTAAGGGGTCTATGTTAGAACGTCCCTTACGAAAGCCATATTGACGAGTGGAGAGACTGTTGTGTGTCTCTAAATACCACACTAAACGTCTATTTACCAGGCGTTCCATCACTTTGCAAACTGCACTGGTAAGAGCAATGGGACGATAGTGGGAGGCTTCATGTTCCGTAGTGCCTGGTTTGCGGAAAGGGAGAACAATGGCAGATTTCCACAGCTGTGGAAGAACTCCTTGTGACCAAATAAGATTGTAAAGGCGTAATAGGACTGCAAGGGCTGACTGATGTAAATGTTGTAGCATACGAATGTGAATGTCGTTGGGCCCAGCTGCTGATGATTGGCAAGCTGAGAGTGTTGACTCCAGTTCTTAAAGTGTAAAAGGCACATTATACTGTTCTTCTCTGAGAGAAGAAAAGACCAAGGGTGCTAACTCTCTGGCAGACTATGAGGAAAGAAACGAGGGGCATAGATGGAGTCCCTGAAAAATACGGACCAGATGATTGCCAATTTCATTGGCAACATCTAGTGGGTTTGCTATATCAACACCGTCAACCCGCAGAACAGGAGCCGGGTCAGGAGAATATTTACCACTCAGTTTTCGTACTTTTTTCCAGACTGCACTCATAGAGGAAGCAGAGGTGATGGTGGAGACATAATCTCGCCAGCAAGTGCGTTTAGCATCACAGATGACATGGCGAGCGATCGCCCGCTTCTGCTTAAAATCAGGAAGTCTCTCCGTGGTTCTATTGTACCAGTACCTGCCCCATGCAGCGCGTTTCAAACGTACTGCACGAGCACAAGCAGGAGACCACCAAGGCACGCATTCTGAGAATGCCTGCCCGAAGTTTGGGGTATACAATTAGAAGCGGCGGTTAAAACGGAGGACGAGAAGAGGTGTAAAAGCTCATCAATGGAGGACGAAGAAGGAACCTCTCTAAAAACAGTTAGGTGTGAGTAAAGGTTCCAATTTGCCTGATCAAATTTCCAGCGTGGGATGCGAAGAGGTGGTGAATATGAAGGGGAAGTAAGAATGATTGGGAAATGATCGCTGTCATGAAAGTCCGGGAGAACAGACCAAGTGAAGTCTAATGTGGAGGAGGAAGAGCAGACTGAGAGATCGATGCAAGAGAGAGTGTGAGTCCGAGGATCAAAATGGGTGTGAGTACCTGTATTTAAAACATGGAGGGAGTGGGTGACAAGAGAAGCCTCTAACTGAATGCCACGGGAATCACAGTGAGACCCCCCAGAGGAAATGATTGACATTAAAATCGCCAAGTAACAGAATTGGTGGCAGTAATGACGAAACAAGAAAGTCAATATCCAGAATAGATAATGCCCGAGAAGGAGAGAGATATGAAGAACAGAGCGTATACCACCTATGCAAGTGGATATGGGCTGCTGTGTAATGCAGAGAAGTATGAACAAATAGCAGATGGTACAGAATATCAGTGCGTACAAGACGGGCACTTTCATTAAAGGTCCCATCAGGAAAAGGATCTGACGAATACAATAAATTATAGCCTGAGATGGGAGAGATAACAGCAGAGTGTAATTTTGGTTCCTGTAAGCAAACACCAACAGGGGAAAATTGGGAGAGTAACATCTGAAGCTCACCCCAATTACCCCTGAGGCCGCGTATATTCCACTGTAAATAGGCCATGATTGGCAATGATAAAGACACTTGAAATCCGCAGGTAAGGGTTCCTACGGACTAAAGGGGTTAGAAAAGTCCACATGCGGAGGCAGCGGAAAACGTTCAAGCAGCGAAGGAACGGTGCGCTGTGAAGAAAAGAGTTGCGCAGATGGATTAGAGGAGAGAGAAGGAACAGAGGGTGGATCAGTGTCCATTGATGGTTTGGTCTCTGCAATATATTCAGAGATTGCTTCAAGTGTTTCGGAATTCAGAGACGTCGTATGGGAGACAATATTGGAGATGGTAGGGGGAGGATGAGTAAAGATTGGAACGGTAATGGACTGTACCAAGGTAGGGGGGGCGAAAGGGTGGAGGGAACTGGAGAAGAAGCATGGAAGGGGGCAGAAGAGGCAGAAACCTGGGAGGTGGCAGAAGAGGAAGAAACCTGGGAGGGAACAGGGGAGGTAGGTATAGTACGAGGAGGAGGGTGAACCTCTACACTTGTAACAGAGCCAGTGAGAGGGAAAGAACCCGGTACAGAGACAGGGAAGGTAAAATGAGGAGGTGGAAGTAGGGAAGGAGGGGTTAAAGGACCTTTTTTGACTTCTGAGAAGTAGAGGGGCGATTGGGAGGAGGTGTCGTACGAGGTCTCGTCGATACTGAGGCTTGTGAGGGAGAACATGAAGAAGCGTGAACAGACTGAGGCATTGAAGTAGGGACGTCTGAGCCTAGGACAGCAAAAGAATTAGATACAGGAGTGACTATGGGAGAGGTAACCACAGAGGAGGCTGCAGAAGATGGGACCCCAGAAGTGGGGGGACGTTTTGAAACACGGGAATAAAAAATACGAGGTAGTCTCCCTCGGAGGCGGAGATGAGAAACTGCCATGGCATAAGGGAGACCTTCTGCCTCTTTGAGGTAACGGATTTCCCGCTCATTTAAGTAGACTTGGCAACGGCGAGAGTACAAAGGGTGAGCCTCATGACAATTAAGGCAAGAGGGAGGTCGATTGCACCACAGACTGGGCATTCGGCTATGGAACTGCAATATTTAGCTGGATGCCAAATCACCAGCAATTTCTACACTGCTACGGTGTAGGGATCACCTTTCGAACTTGTAACCGATGTCTTGCCACATAAACTGAGGATGGGAGTTCACGGCTGTCAAAAGTTAAATGAGCCACATTGCTAGGGTATCGTCTCCACCCACGGGCAGGAAGAACATATGTGTCTACCTTGAGGATTGGGAGATCTTGGAGTTCCAGCTGTTCAAGAATGTCATTGCCACATGTCTGGAAATTTTGTTGAACTATGGTATGGGGCAGAATGATGGTACCACTACAAGAATTGAGGGAATGATGTTTTTCAATAGTGACAGGAACAGTATCTATATGGGAAAGAAGAGAAAGATCATGAGCTTGGGTAGCATTCTGAACAGTGATGATGCACGTACTGCTCTTAAGAGCATGAAAAGAAATATTTTTACCAACATGGCGTAGGAGTGTCTTGCCAATACTGTGGTCGGAAAGATAGGTGGTAGATGAAGTCAGTCGTAAAGTGAAGAATTTAGTCCATCGTGCAGTCTGAAACTGAGTGTGGAAAGGGAGTGCAGCACGTGTCGATCTTTTCTGAGAAGAACGAGAAGGTGGAGAAGTATCATCAGCAGGTAACTGTCATTGGCATTTAGGCGTGGGACCAGAATTGGTCCGACGCGGAACGGGCCGGCGATTCGAAAATTGCCGTGCCGTAGAGGGAGAGGCCGGAAGCATAGTCAAAGGAGAGTGGAGGTCAGATAAATCAAAGGAGTCAGTCGAGACCTCAGTACCTGAAGCGGGTGAGGAAACAGCACCAGCAAGAGGTACAGAGGCATGAGGAGTGTCCGAAGAGTGGTCCAAAGATGAGGCAGGGTCAGAACAGGGTGCGGTATCAAGAAAGGGCCCGGGGGTAGCAGGTTCATGGACTGGGGCTGCCATGGTTAGGTTACTTCTTTCTTTTTGTTTTTAAGAAAAAAAAAGAAAGAAGAAAAGAAAATAAAAATAAAAAAAAAAGAATAAAAAAAGGGGGGACCAGGGAGGGATAGTTCCTAGGAGGAATGAAAGGGCCAGAAATCTCCCTCCGCGCCCAAGAGGACCTCAGCACCGCAAGTAGCGCAGATGCAGCATGGAACCCGTGCCATACCCTACCCATCATGCCAGTAAACTAGCAATCCGGGATAGCAACCTCACATCTGCCGAGCTACCTCGGTGGACAAAAGAGAGGGCAGCCGGATATCCGCCACAAAGCATACCTCCTTCAGCCACCACCCCCGGAATCTGAAACGTGGCTTCCAGAGATACAACCGTCGCCCAAAAGACACCCAAAGCCACTCTCCGGGATACTGGAGAGGGATTGGGACATCAACAGGCGATCCAGATTCCACGGCAAACTACGCCACCGCCAAGAACCTCAACGGAATGGGATGGACCCTGGTACCCTTTCCCCTACCTGGGAACTAGCGCACCTGTGGGAAAAATCCCAAAGACCAAAAAGAGGAAGGGCAAAAGGGAGGGGTGGGGAGGGGGAGGATGGGATAGGGAAGGGGGGATTGGGGGGTAATTAGGTTCGGTCTGAGGAAGGAGACCGACAGGTCTAATTCCTCAGGCCAAGAGCCTCTTCACCACGCCAAGGAGCCCCCTTTGAAGAGGTCTATTACCTATACATTTGTAACAGGGACTTAACATCAAGGCAGATACAGCAGTATGTTGGGAAATATTGTTTAAGTACTGTAAGCATCATCGTTTTTGCATAAGATGTTAAGAGTGAAGTCGTTCTCACACAATAAAATTTTGGGGTGAGGTTAAGATTAAAACAGACATTCAATCTTATGGAAAAACGTGTACTGTGGTATTTAGGTTACTCTATTATTACTATCTTCAGAGATCGATCTTGAAGATTATGACTGATGTTGTGTTAGCAGATATGTATACAAGATTCGAACACGTATAATACGTATATAATTAATCTTAAAAGTATACAACTGAAGGTGTATAATATATATATATATATATATATATGTATATATATATATATATATATATATATATATATATATATATATATATATATATATATATATATATATATATATATATATATATATATATATATATGCAAAACAACCACTGTGAAAGAATAGTGAAATATCAAGCTCATTCGTGACTTCTCACATAATCAAGGAACAATAGTTTCTTGATAATGTGAGAAGTCACGAAAATGCTTGGCATTTAACTATTCTTTCACAGTGGTTGTTTGAATATTCTGATATCACCTGTTTACTGTGATCTTATTGCGCATATACATACATACATATATATATATATATATATATATATATATATATATATATATATATATATATATATATATATATATATATATATATATATATATATATAATATATATATATAACATACACCCACTCAGCATGTTGTACTCCACTACTACAGTCTAGATAGCGAGATGAACGCCAATTAGGAGGAAGCGAGCAGCCATGGAAATGGTACGGCTGGCAATACCAGAAGGGGCAAGTGTCGGTCGTGTTTACAGCTTCGTTGTCTGAACTCTAATAGTTTCCTCCACAAACACGGTAGCTGCCCTGGCTCAGGATGTCCACCTGTGGAAAGTTATAACCAAGAACCACTTCAGGCACCTGAACCCACTCCAACAGATCTCAGCTCATCAGATAATATCTTGGAAGCAATTAAAGGAACAAGTACAAGGACACTCGCACTTTTTCCTAAAGCAGCCCATCCACACGCAGCTGGGAAACTCGCAAACCTCTTAAAAAAACGTAAACGATGGTTCCGCTATCTTACATGCTCCACCAACCATCAAGGCATGGCAAAACTTGCTACTTTTTGGCAATTTATGCTTAGCTGTGCCAGAAAAAAGGGGAAAGAGGCTAGCCACAGTGATCTTTTAATCCTTAAGAGACTTTCTTAGAGCTGATAACCACATTCGCCTTCCCCATCAATACAAAAACAGGAGAGGCAGAACCACCACTCACTCCACTGGCAGCAAAAAGATCAGAGTCCAGGTGAGCAAGAAAATTGAAGAGGACAACACAGTGGGGGCAATCAGAATTATCACCAGTGAAGATGTAGGTGTCCCCAGGACTGCTGACAGTGCTGAAGGACTTAGCACCCTGCCATGGAAACCAGAGGCACCAACAGTTCCAACACCTCTGTCCCCACTGTGGAACCATTGATTGTGCAAGACTTGGACATTTACAAAGCAATAATGTCGTTTCCATCCATCTCTGCTGGGGGTTACACTGGAATAAGGCCACAGCATTTAAAAGAAATGGTTAATCCAGTTATCGGGGAGATTACAGAGACACTGATTTCAGAGATCACAAGGTTCACCAACAATTCCTTGGCTGGTTTGATTCCTGACGAAATTAAATCTTTCTTTTTTTGGAACATCACTCTGTGCCCTTAAAAAGAAGGATGGAGGAATTTTTTCTTTTATAATTTATTTAAAACAGTACATAATAGCAAATAAATAAAATACAGGACCTATCCGGCAACAGATGTAATAACCTTCCATTGCCTAATAATTTTTATATTTTTATTTAAAACATAGAACAAATACAATAATGTATAAGAGTATAAAATTAAAAACCATACTAGATATTACAAAAACTCTAGTACACAATCCCAGTACAGAAAATAAACACCATAGATAATGGCCATATTACAACCATATACATAACCCACAACACATCCTACAAACCCTCCTTTACAATAATCATTATTGCCAGTGCAGAAACACAGCTGACACTTCTCACCCCTTAACATATGTACAGTCCCCATTCTAAATAACATACATTAATTATCCTAATTAATGGTCATACCCTGACCTCATCAAAACCTTAATGAGTATTTACCAAGAGTTGGTAGTGCATGAACAACAAGACACAAAAACATAAATTTACAACTAAAACAGATATGAAACATACATTCCTATACACATACACCGTAATAAGTAGAAGAATATACACCACCAATATAATATCAATTATTAATGTTAACAACCATGAAATAGATGAATGGTTCAGAGAACCGACATGTTGATAAATTAGACACATGTGTAGCTCTTGGGTATATTGAGGAAACGTTTCGCCACACAGTGGCTTCATCAGTCCATACAAAGGAGAATCTTGAAGAACAGGAGGAGAATGAGGTAATCAGTCCCTCAACCTTGAGTCGATGTGGTCAGTCCATCAATCTTGAATAGAATGCGGCATACGTGCTGAGAAGGAGCTTATAAACCGTTGGCAGGAGAGGTGCAGAAGTCATAGGTCGTGTAACATTTGTTCAATGTTGAAGTAGGTCGTGCCCAAGAATTAGGCAAGCGAAGAATTCCCAAGCATTGTTCCATAGTATGAAACAATATTGTTTCATACTATGGAACAATGCTTCTCTCCAGACTGAGGGACTGACCACCTCAAAACTTTAAGGGTGATGGACTGATTACATCGTCTTCAAGTATCTTCTGCTTCTATAAACTTTTCTGTACTCGACTGAAGAAGCCTACTGTGTAGGCGAAACGTTTCGAAATAAAGATACCTAACTGTTGCATATGTGTCTTACATAACATCAAGGTTGAGGGACTGATTACCTCATTCTCCTCCTGTTCTTCAAGATTCTCCTTTGTATGGACTGATGAAGCCACTGTGTGGCGAAACGTTTCCTCAATAAAGATACCCAAGAGTTGCACATGTGTCTAATTTATCAACCATGAAATACAAACTTTCAAAACAACATTGCATAACATGAAGTTCACGCTCAAAATGCAAGATAATATACCACATGCTAAATTAGCGGTACAATACTAGGCTATGTAAATATTTTAAAGAACCCAAGACTAGGACATGAATAAGTATTATCCAAATGGTTCATCATGATTTTAGTAAGTATAACAACACCAAACTCCTTATAAAAATCTAACACGCCACATACAAACTTACCAAAACGAAACACACATTCCCACAAGACTATACTCTCGCTGTGCCTTCTAGCACGTGCTTAACTAGTATTACATACAAATATATATATATATATATATATATATATATATATATATATATATATATATATATATATATATATATATATATATATATATATATATATATATATATAATAATACAGTGGTCCCTCAATAATCGTCCATAATCCGTTCCTGGAAGTGGGACTATTATCGAAATGGACGATTTTCGAATCAATTTTCCCCATAAGAAATAATGTAAATCCAATTAATTCGTTCCAGACACCCAGAAGTATCAACAACAATTTTTTTTTTACCTAAAAGATAGATTTACATGCACAAAAGAATGAACATTCAACATGACAGTTACCTTTATTGAAGGCTGTTGTTGATGAATGGAAGACAGGGAGGAGGAGAGAGGGAAGAGAGGTTATTTGGAAGGGGAATCCCCCTCCATAAGGACTCTAGGGCACTAATAAAATGTGTAAATGAACATTGGTAATAGGGGTAGTTGATGAATGGAACAGTCTGCCTAGTGGGTAAGACACATATGCAACAGTTAGGTATCTTTATTTCGATGGCCAGGATGCCCTCTCTTGAGCAACTTTACCAGCAGCTGAGAGAAGAGCTCAGAGTTGCTAAGATGGAGATACGGCGATTAACGGAGGAGAACAAGAGGATTCGTAGTAATCCTCCTGTTGTGAGTCCCCAGGTTAAGAGGGGAGCTTGGTCAGTGGCCGGGCAACATGGAACCAAGCTGAAGATCAAGAAAACGGTTGGAGAGGCAGAAACAACGAGAAACCAGAAGACTTCCAACCCATTCTCGGTGCTACCCGACGAATGTGAGTGTTCTACTGGGAATGCCACAACGAGCACCAAAGAAGCATTGGCAGACGTGAGTGAGACATCCCTAGAAACCCCAACGAAGACCATCGAGAACGTCTTGACGAATTCTACAAGTGGTGTAATGCTACCTGGCGAATGTGAGTCAACTACTCGGAGCATCACGACGGACGACGCCAAGGAAGGTAAAAACATTGTTGTTGTTGGGGATAGCCAGATTAGGTACATGGACAGGGCATTCTGCTTGAAGGACAGGAGTAGGAGGCAGAGAATGTGTTTTCCTGGGGCTGGGATGAAGGATATTGTTAGCCGTCTGGATGACATCATGAGAGGTAATGGGAGCAATCCTATTATCTGTCTCAGTGCTGGAGGCAACGATGTTGGCAGACGTAGGAGTGAGGACCTGATTAGCAGGTATAGGTCAGCAATAGAGATAATTAGGAGGAAGGGTGGGAAACCTGTCATTTGTGGCATTTTGCCAAGGAGAGGAGTTGGAAATGAATGGTTGTCCAGAGCAATTGGTGTCAATTGCTTGCTGGACAAATACTGTAAGGAAAATGCGGTAACATTCATTGACAACTGGGACCTCTTCTATGGCAGAAATGACATGTATGCCAGGGATGGGGTTCACTTATCTAGGTGTGGGGTGGGAGCACTGGCCAACGCAGTGGAGGGAGCTGTTAGGTCTTTAAACTAGGAATAGTTAGTGGTATGGGTTTTTGCGGGAAAACTGTGAAGTCTCAGGGTAGTAATATGAGTACTAGGAGAACTAGTAATAGGCAAAATGAGGTGGATATTGGAAAGCCAGTGGCACTAATTGACAAGGACAATAATAGCTTTAGTGGAATAACAGAAAGGAGCAGGAAGGGTAAAGAGAGAGGAGGGTCTTTAAATATTTATTACACAAATAGTCGCAGTGCTAGGAATAAGATGGACGAGTTGAGACTAGTTGCTAGTGCAGGTAACATAGATGTATTTGCCATTAAATTGTTCCAAGTAGATAGAAGTATCGGGAAGGGGGGTGGGGTGGCATTGTATATCCGAGATCGCTTGAACTGTTGCATAAAAACGGGTATTAAGTCTGAAGTAACACATACAGAGTCTGTTTGGATAGAATTTTCAGAGGGGCATGAAAAATTAACTTTAGGTGTGATATACTGTCCCCCAAATTTAGATAGGGACCAGGGGAGACTACTATGGGAGGAAATTGTTAGGGCCACAAGGCACGATAATGTAGTAATTCTAGGAGACTTTAACTTTAGTCATATTGATTGGAATTTCTTGACTGGGAATTTAGAATCATACGACTTCTTAGAAGTAGTTCAGGATTGTTTTTTGAAGCAGTTTGTGACAGAACCTATAAGGGGTAATAACCTGCTTGACTTAGTTCTGGCAAACAATGAATCCCTTGTTAATAATTTAGAAGTTTCAGAGGAACTGGGTGCTAGCGACCACAAATCAATTACATTTAGAATTGAATGGAAGCATGATAGTAGGGATAACTCAGTAACATTCCCAGATTTTCGCTTAGCAGATTACGATGGGCTTAGAGAACACTTATCATCTGTTGACTGGGGTAACGAAGAGAGCTATCAATATGACAGTTTTCTGAACACAATACATGCTGCTCAAAGAACGTTTATCCCTTATAAAGAAATTAGATCAAATAGAAATGACCCAAAATGGATGAATAATAGGCTGAAATATCTACTAGGGCATAAGAAAGGAATTTATAGGCGTATCAAAAGAGGCGAGGGTCATCTTATGAATCAGTATATTGACATTAAGAGGGACATTAAAAAGGGGATAAGAAAAGCTAAAAGGGACTATGAAATTAAAGTTGCTAGGGATTCTAAAACTAACCCAAAAAGTTTTTTCCAGGTATATTGAACAAAAGTCAGAGATAAGATAGGTCCCCTTAAAAATAACTATGGGCATCTTACTGCCAAAGAGAATGAAATGTGCTCGATTTTAAATAATTATTTTCTCTCGGTTTTTACACAGGAAGACACTAATAATATTCCGGTAATTAATTTTTATAGTGGGCCAGAAGAAGATAAATTATGTAACATCACTGTCACTAGTGAAATGGTTGTGAAGCAGATAGACCAACTGAAGCAAAATAAGTCACCGGGTCCTGATGAGGTTTTTTCAAGGGTTCTAAAGGAATGCAAAATGGAAGTCTGTGAACCATTAACTAATATTTTTAATTTATCTCTTCAAACGGGTGTAGTGTCTGATATGTGGAAGATTGCTAATGTAATTCCTATTTTTAAAACAGGGGACAAGTCGTTACCGTCAAATTACCGCCCAATAAGCCTGACCTCAATTGTAGGCAAATTACTAGAGTCAATTATAGCTGAGATTATAAGAAGCCATCTCGATAAGCATAGCTTGATTAATGATACTCAGCATGGATTCACAAGAGGCCGGTCTTGTCTAACTAATTTATTAACTTTCTTCAGTAAAGCTTTTGAGGCTGTTGACCACGATAAAGAATTTGATATTATTTACTTAGATTTTAGTAAGGCATTTGATAGAGTTCCGCAACAAAGACTGTTGAAGAAAGTAGCAGCTCATGGCATTGGGGGAAGAGTGCTCTCGTGGATCGAATCATGCTCACAGACAGGAAGCAGAGAGTGTCCATAAATGGGGTTAAATCCGAGTGGGGATCAGTAACAAGTGGCGTTCCTCAGGGATCAGTCTTGGGCCCGTTGTTGTTTATAATATATGTCAATGATCTTGATGAAGGAATTACTAGTGATATGAGCAAATTCGCCGATGACACGAAGATAGGTAGGATAATTGATTCAAACGTAGATGTTAGGGAACTTCAGGAGATTTAGACAAACTCTACTCTTGGTCAGAAAAGTGGCAGATGCAGTTCAATGTAGATAAATGCAAGGTTCTGAAGCTCGGAGTGTCCATAACCCTAGCACTTATAAGTTAAATAATGTAGAACTTAGCCATACAGATTGCGAAAAGGACTTGGGGGTTATGGTAAGCAGCAACCTTAAACCAAGACAGCAATGCCTAAGCGTACGTAATAAGGCAAATAGATTACTGGGATTTATAATCAAGAAGTGTAAGCAACAGAATCCAAGAGGTCTTACTGTCAGCTTTAACACATTATAAGGCCTCACCAAGATTATGCAGCTCAATTCTGGCTCCATATTACTGAATGTACATAAATTCGTTAGAAACATTCAGCGTAGATGACAAATTAATACAACGACTAGAAATCATCCTATGAAAAAGATTGAAGACACTAAGTTACATTCACTTGTTAGACAAGAATGAGGGGAGACCTGATCGAAGTGTATAAGTGGAAGATAGGTAATAATAAGGGGGGATATTAACAAGCCTTGAGATATCTCTCCAAGAGAGAACCCGCACAGTAATGGATGTGTTAAATAGATATAGTTTAGATTTATAAAGGACATAGGAAAGTTGGGTTTGGAAAATAGGGTAGTTGATGAGTAGAACAGTCCTACCTAGTTGGGTATGGAGGCTAGGACTTTGGGTAGAATTCAAGTTTGGAGTTTGGATAATTGCATGGAGTGGGTGGGGGGGGGGGGAGCGGGGTTTGTTATTTTGGGAGGGGGGGGGGGGGGGGGGTGGGACTTTGCACATTTCATCGGAGCTTGTTTTCTTGGGTGGCAATAGAAAATTGGGTTGGTCAAATGTTTGTTTAGTGGGAAGAATTGTACAGACATGCTAGTATGGGCCAACAGGCCTGCTGGCAGTGTTCCTCCTTTCTTATGTTCTTTATGTTCTTATGAATCTTTATTTCGACCTGAACCTCCCAACATCCTGAGTTCTTACTTACCTCTTCTAGGACCTACGTCCCTCACCTCTTGGGGCGCTATATAAGGCTCCATCCTGTCACTCAAATCTCCATCACTGGTAGGACACACTCTCATTCACGGAGTTCCACTTACCTTATCACAGATAGGCACATGGAAAGTGGCGAAATCTAGTGCAGAAGAAGTTGGCGAGAGAAGAGAAGATCCTGCCTCACATTGTAGGCAGATCTGACAGTCCCAACCAAGGAGCCAGCGACCATAAAACAGGTGCGGAAATAAACACCGCCAACCCGCCCGAAAACCAAGAGGGATGAGAACACTGTGGAGAAGAAGAAGCACCGTCCGTCCAAGGAGCAGCAAACCAGCTCAACCGAACCTGGCAAATTCAAGGTGAAGTCGTAGACCACAGAACCCACTATGGGGTTGGATTCATACCTGGAATCACGACACAACCTGAAGTTTCAAGATAAGGTTCAACTTGAGGGGAGAACCAATATTGACTCCTCTCAACAAGGAAATGTAAATACACCTTGAAAGAGATTCATGGGGAGACAGATCGCTCATTCACCCGGAGGAACTGGACTCCGGGCAGAAGAACACAAGGGTGTAGTGATCGCTAACCCGCTGATGATGTCCATCGAGGCAGTAGCAGCTCACCCCAGTGTGGTGTCACTCCACGTCTCAAGGAGGCAATGACGGCAGGCAACGCCAACCAACCCGACAGGTTCTCATTCAAGCATGTCGGACCACTGCATCGCCAGCTGGACCTCGTTCTTGGGCAGGTACTATGTAAGACCATAAGAACATAAAACGAAGGAACACTGCAGAAGCCTACTGGCCCATGCGAGGCAGGTCCAAGTCCCTACGCTTAAGCCAATGCACACCCAACCAAGTCAGGTCCGTCACATTTTGCTTAAGGGAGGAAACAACGGCAACCGACCTGTTTAGCACAAGCTATCAGGTCCAACTCACACCCCCCACATCTATCATGTATTTATCCAACCTATTTTAAAGCTACACAACTTCTGGCCTCTATAAGGTACTGAGTTTGTTTTCCACTCATCCACAACTCTATTACCAACCAGTACTTTCCTATATCCTCCTGAAATCTGAATTTTTGTCCACTAAAAAAACCATTGCTGCGAGTCCTGTCTAGGCTAGCAATATTTCAGCACTCTATTTACATCCCCTTTATTTAATTCCTGTCTCCCACTTATAAACCTCAATCATATCCCCCCTAATTCTACGTCTTTCTCGAGAGTGCAGTTTTCAGGCCCATAGTCTATCCTCATAGGAAGGTTCTGATACATGATCATCTTTGTCCATCCTCCTATGTACATTTTTCCACAGAGAATTTATATCATTCAGTAATACGGGTGACCAAAACTGTGCAGCATAATCTAAATGAGGCCGTAAACCAAGGATGTATAGGTTGAAGAACAACCTGAGGACTCCTATTTATTTAAGCTTCTTGATATGAAGCCAGGATTCTATTAGCATTATTGCGAACGAACATATGCCACTGTTGTCTTGGTTTCAGATTACTGCTAACAGAACTCCTAAATCTATTTATTCGCAATCCGTAATATTAAGATCTACAATATTTAGTTTATATGTGCATGGTTATTGTCCTGTCCAACATTTAGAACTTTGCATTTGTCCATATTAATCGCATCGCCACTCTCCGACCACTGCCATCAGTCTATTCAAATCTTCCTAGGAGTGCACGAATGTTCCTCGTCAGAATGAATTCGACGGCCTAAGATAGGTGTCACGCAAACTTGCCGATTCGCTCTTTATGCCCTCATCTAATGTCGTTTATGTAGATTGTGAACAGCAGGGGGGGGGCCCAACACTGACCCTGAGAACACCGCTCGGACGCTTCCCCACTCTGATCCTCCCCCATATTATGCAAACTCTCTGCTGCCTATTTGTCAAACATGCCTCTATCCAGAAAAAATTTCTCCTCCTATTCCATGTACTTTAATTTTCCTCAATAAGTCTCCTGAGTTGGGACCACTGTCAAAAGCCTTACTGAAGTCCATATACACAAATATCAATTTCATTACCATGATCTACCTCCTCAATACCTTAGGATGAAAAAAGTTATTAAATTCGTAAGGCAGGAACGCCCCTTTGTAAAACCATGCTGAGATCGTTGAATTAATTATGCCTTTTCAGGGGCTACGAACTGCCCTCGGCAATTATTGATTCCATAAATTTTCCCACGAAGGAAGGGTTAGGCTTATGGTCTATAGTTCGAAGCTAAGGACCTGTCACCTGTATATTGAAAATAGTATCACATTTGCCATTTTTCCACTTATCTGGCACCATGCCAGTTTGTAGTGATATGGTTGAAAAGATTAGCCAAAAGGTGTGCATAAGCTCCTCTTACATTCCTTTAGAACCCTGCATACAGTTCATCAGGGCCGGGATTTGTTAGGTTTAATTTATCTATTGCCTAAGGACCATTCCACTTGTACCCTAATAGGCACAGTTTTATTATCGTCCAGTTCTACATAATTTTCATTATAACTGGCATATCGCTGTATCCTCATCTCCTGGTGTAAAAACTGAGAGGAAGTATGGTTAAAAATTCTACACAATTTCCTTTATCACTGGCAGTGAGCTGACCCGAGGAACTTTTGAGTGGGCCCTATCTTGTCCTGATCGTTACTTCTGTACACCTGAAAGATCCTTTTGGGTTATCTCGATTCTCTTGCAACTTTAACCTATCATACTCTCTAATTTGCTTTTCTAATTCCCCCTTTTTTATTTCTCTCTTTTAACTTGAATATATCGATTTCTTAATTGCCCTCTCCTCTTTTGATTTGCCTATATATGCCTCTCTTTTGGACCAATCAGAATTTTAATCTATTGTTTCATCCATTTAGGATCATTTTTGTTTGATCTGATTTCCCTATTGGAACATATAATTTGACTGAGCAGCTAGAACATGCCCTGGAAAGCATCCAATCGGCAACCATCAGACCACCTACCTGACCCCTAGTCAGGTCAATCCAGTTCAGCCCACCAAAGTAAATTTTTTCAGTCCTAATGAAATCGAGCCAAGCGAAAGTCAGGGACGGAGAGACTTGAATTGCCATATATTAGGGAATCGCATGATATGTTAAAACTGAGTGATTTGTGATCACTCTCCCCAAGCACATCATTAACCTCAAATATTAATTATGTTTTCCCTACTGCAAGTACCAAAGTCAAGGAGGTTATTTCCCCTAGTTGGCTCTGCACAAACTGTTTTAAAAACCTTCTGGATCGAATCAAGAAAGTCACCGACTCTAAATCTCCTGTCCAAATTGCTCCAGTCATCTGTCTATAGTTGAAATCTCCCCATTAGCACAACATTTTCGTTGTAGATGCCTTACGAATTTCGTCCCATAGAAGTTTACTGCACTCCCTAATCAAGATTGGGCCCTGTTAAATCACACCCAAAATTGTTTTTCTCGGCCCCTCGAAAGCTGTAACCAAACAGATTCAGTGGCTGAACGCTTCTAATTTAAAATCTGTCTAAAACACAAACACTTTAAATTGTCCTCTGACAAACATCGCTACTCACCACTCACCTTTCCTGTTGACCCTCAGTGTGGAATAATTTTATAGCCTTATAGTGACATTCAGAGGCATCTCTCTATCCTTTCAGATTGAGCCAGTCTCTGTTATAGCCATAATAATCTATGGTTTCCTGCACTTTGCAATTAATCTTGCTTCATCTATCTATTCTAACACTCCTGCTATTAGTAAAGTAAACTTAAGGAGCTATCCCATGCTGCCCCCTGCTGTACCCACTTTGTTTGGCTGACCTGTTCATTGTCTTTTTATTTATAACTTCATGCTGAATGCCTTTTATATTTACATATAACTGTTTTCCAACCCATTGTTGCAACCTCTTGTTCCCACACACCACCCATACCTCTATCTCCATCAGTTAAAATCATAGCATTTCATTCACCAATAGGCCTTCTCAATCGTGATTCTGCAAGTGCTACCACCCCTGCCCCAGAGAGAATTGAACCCCATCCCTTGCATACATATCATGTTGCCATAAAAGTTGTTCCAGTAGTCATGAATGGGATTGCAAGTTCCTTGCAGTATCTGTCTACCGCGCATTTACACCAATTTTTTTGCCCTAGACACCATTCCTTTCCTACTCCCCTTCTAAGGTGCAAGATGCTAACATATGATTGGATCCCTCCCTTAGATAATGAAATCTTTAAAATAGCAGACACTGTACTTATCTAGCAAGCTCTTCTCTCCTACCCTTCCCAATACTCATTTCCCACACAGCACTGAGACAGATAATGGGCTTGTTCCCATTACCTGACATGATATTATCCGTCAGTTGACAATGTCCCCACACCAGGCTCCAGGGAGCACACTCTACCTCTCATCTTCTTATTCCTATTACAAAAAGCACGATCAACATATCTTAACCTAGAGTCACCAACCAAAGAATGGCGCTTACTTCATTACAGGGCAGTAGTACCCTTACCTTCCACGGCCACTGAAGTACATTCATCCTGGAGAACAGAGAAGCGATTCCTACCTTCAATCTGCACTCTTAACATATCCTTACCTGATCGCCTCCCATTACTGTGAACAACTCGCCCACTGTAGCAGGTGCGGGCTGCACCTTCACTGCTGGTAGCCGTTGCTACCACCCCGACCCTACACTCCTCACAGTGCGAGACAGACTGCACCTCACTGCTAGAAGCCTCATTTCCCCACAATCTCCAACCACCTCACACTCTCTCCAGGCCCATTGAGTGGACCTTCAGCCTCCCTAATCTCCCTCCTGGAGAAGCAAGACCTCCTCCTTCAACTTCTCCAACCTCAGTTTTAAAACAACATGTAGAAGCAAGCCATGCTTGTAACCGTCCACGCTAATCCCCAAGCAGCTCAGGCTGTGACTCTCACGTGACGACTGAACACACGAACACAGGAACCTTCACACAAACCAGTTCGCTGTTATCAAGTGTCAGCGTTAAGGCACTGGGTGCACTCTGTCCGAACAGAGTAATCTGCGGTGTCTGCAGCCAGCACCACCCTACCGAGGAATGCATCACCCAAGCTGAAAAAAATGCATCGCCACCCACCCACAATGCCCGAACCTGCAGGCAGAAATACACCATGCACTTGAATCCTTGATGCCCCTGAGAGGCTCGCAGAAAGGGTTTCAAGAATCTGGAAGACGCCAAAAACCTCGGCAACATGCTATGACGATCATCATACCGATGGATGCAAGAAACCCTGCCATAACCGCAGATCTCTCAGCAGCGTAAACCAAGTCAATGCCCAGAATATCCAACCTAAGAAGCCTCAACCAGGCCCGTCCAGGTCAAGAACTCTGCCGCTGCACCCCTACTCAACGAAAAACAGAAACAAGATGAACAGGAGGCGTCACAGGGTGCATCGGGTCCAATGCGTCAGCAGGCTGCACTAAACGAGCCCCCCGCCACCGGCCAAAGCACGACAACGCAGGCACTCCTTACCCTGCACAGGCGCTTTGCAGACTCAACTGGCACCTCACCAGCAGATCCCGCTACTCAACCCTGGTAAACAGCAACAGACCACGGTGCATACAATAAAGAAATCCAACCCTCCAGCAGTCCCTACAGACCACAGCAAGCCCAGATAATACCACTGTTTCGAACCCATCTCCAAGAGCAAGGCCCACCCAGGAGGATCCTCGTTCAACTCATCAAGGTGTTCACGGATCTTATTTGCAACAACAACAACTCCACGGGAAACAACAGAGCGCATTCCGCAGATGGTCAGTACTCCTCCTGAGAGTGTGCTTTCTGAACCGAAGAGGAGCAGTGGATGCATGATTTTGCAGGATCCACAGAGCGGTCAGGACTCAGTCCTCCAGCTCAGGAAACAACAGCGATGAATAACCTCGGTACCAAATTCACACCCTCAGGTCACTACAATGGAACATTCAGGGGCCTGAGGGGCAAGCAGCACCTCTTGCTGGAGGCATTACTTCGGGATCGGGTTGACACCGTCTTGCTACAAGAAAACTCTGACTGTCCCACTATGTGCCCAAGACTACCCGGTTTTTGCTGGTATTATCGGGCACATGACCCGGGCATTCACTGCAGAGGCACAGCTGTATTGTATCCAATACAATACATCACGAGGTTATTCCAACCCTGTGGACTGTGGGGATGATGTCGAGGTACATGCCAACCTTGTGCACATACCTGGGCGCCCATTACCATCTATAACTCTACAAGAACCCAAGACACACCCTCGACATTGCAGACTCCTCGCACTATCTAGCACGTACTGATGTATCATTGTGGGGAGATTTCCAACGCACATCATCCAATCTGCACTCTCACTCAGCAACCAATGCTGCGGCAGACACATAGCAATGCTCCTACCCGATATTCCAGAGATAAAGTTGCTAAACAATGATACCCCACACACCTGTTGGGTGGCTGCCTCGACCTTACCTTGGGTGCAAGACAACTTGCAGCAGGAGCCACATGGGAAACCCATCTCACCATTGTCAGTGACCACTTTGCAGTGATCACCACCTTCACAACAACAAAGGCTCCCCACAGTTGTGCTGCCTCCTCCGCCTCCTAGATGGACTAAAGAGGTGCCAACTGGGAAGTGTTCCAGGATATCCTTCATGACTGTGGTCCACATACCTCTATCTGAAAAGACAGTGATACGGCTGAGACAGGAGCTAATCAACTGTTCTCATCCAGGTAGCAGAGTGCGCAAATCCCAAAGAAGACTCAGGACGCACTCACAAAAGAGACTGTGGTTCAACACAACGACGAGGTGCGGGAGCAGAACCACCGCATCAACTCTTTTAGGAAGCTATACAGGCGGTAACCCTACGGCAGAGAACAGGAATACTCTGAGAGCCATTGGGCAGCATGCCCGCAGAAATCTCTCTCAGAGTAAAAACAGGCTGAGAATGGCTGGAGTGGTGCTCAACATTCGTGCCATCACACCACCTTATCTGAGATATGGGGCAAGTCTCAACATAGCAACTGGCAAGAGCAAGCCGAGGCCACCAGCACCACCCGAACCCATCCCAGGAAGCAGAGGAAACAGTGTAGCATTTCACTCCAGGGGAGCCTCCACTCAACTCCCACAGGACATCCGGAATATACAGACGATCTCTGCCACAGCGCCAGCTAACTGATACAAGCTGCACGTGAGTCGGAAGATGTGACCTGATGTAGAACTCACGGATTGGAAAACCGACGTGCCATTAAGAACACAGTGACACTGCCCCCGGGCATCGATGGTGTGAATACAACCATGATTGCACGGGCCTGGGCAGAGTGGATGGGAGGCCATATCTAGATCGTCATTAACAGTCGGTGGAGGGCCAGGACACTCCCAGCAGCTTGAAGAAAGCTACAATCCTTACCAATTCCATAGCCCAAGGACCCAGGCAGTATGAGACCCCCATATCGCTGACCAGCTGCTTAGCCAAAGACTGCTGAGAGGATGTGTTAAACCGCCTCCATATTGAGAAACTTGGACCCTCTCATCATCACATATTTGGCTTCACCAAAGGAGTGGGTTACAGCAGAGTGCATAACCATCTAACCCGATTGCGACAGTAACAAAAACCTAGTATTGTCCTACCTCGACCTTGAAAAGGCATTTGAGTAGCCAGCCCCAAGAATTTGGCAAACTAGCTCGGAAGGGATCAAAGGACGCTCCTGGCTGGAAATAGAGTCCTCCTTAGGGCGGGCGCTGGTCAGCTTTCAGGGACACTACTTTTCCCTTTAAATCCTGGAAAACGTAGCCACAAGGAGGTGTGCTCAGTCCTACCCTGTTTACATCCTTATCAGGAACGTACCTCCTTAGGCACACTTCAGCTATGCGAAATCTTGCACTCGTAGTAAAAAGGAAAGCAATTTAGAACGACAGGCTCAGAGAGCTTTGGACCTAATTACGAAAGTCTTTGCAAGGAACTGGCCTCAAGATCTCGGCCGAGAAAATCTCTTGCAATGATGTTCAAGGGACCAGATCCCGTGAATAGATTACGTATTCAGGATATAGAACTTGAGTGGACAGGCTCCTACCTGTACTTGGAATCTACATTGATAAAAAGCTGACCTTTCAGAAACAGGCCGAGTATGTTTAGGTCACGTGCTCTACTCAGACTCAACGCCATGAGAGCCATGACGAGGCACCGTGCAGGGGCAAGCAAAGATGTACTTCGCTTGTTACTATATACAAGCTTTACGCTCGCTCATTTACTACGGTGCACCGGCGTTAGCTCATCTCTTCCGCAGAGCAGGCAAAGAGTGGAGGTCGTTTCAAAATCAAAGGCGATAAGAACTATGCTTGGGGCCCCCATCTGACCAACACAGTATGTCTCAGATCTAGCCCGGCTTCCTTCCTTGGGGCTGACCGAGTAAGATACATAAACTCCGCAAAGTGGCCACGATTCTGCACAGCAGCAAGGACCCCACTAAGGAGACGGATATTGAAAACCATGTCACAAGATCCCACAACTCGTTCACGGACTACTCCTGGATTCGTTCGTTTTGTGCTGCTGGCGGAAGCTGCTGCCTAACAACTACTCCTTGAGAAAGTTGTGACCTTCCTGTTGCTGGGTTACCATCCACACCTCCTGCGCCAGAATCCAGCCGATGTTTGCATCATGCACTACCCATCTCTAAGCGGTCTTCTGCAGTCAAGAACACTCTCAGCAATCATGCAGAGCAGCAAGCATGGCACTGCAGAGGGAGGCACATAGTGGCAGTGTATTTCACAGATGGTTTCTGTCGACCCTGTACAGGAAGAGAGCAGCAGCGGACAGTTACACAATGGTCACACACAAGGCTGGCGACTCCCTGCCCACAGCACGATTCCTTCAAGCTGATGGTGGCGATTTCACAGGCATTGCACATGCCCTACCGACATCGACTCCGACCTGCCAAACATGTTTATTCCACCTCTGCAATCAATGCCCTCGTCACCGATCACTCAACCACAGGACATGTTCACGCTCATCACATCGATCCTGACATAATGACAGCTTAGTAAGTTCAGGGTACAGAGTCGACATTGAACTGGATCCCCAGCCATGCTGGCATTCCGTGAAATGAGGCGCAGGATGATGTAGCAAGGGCAAGCAACAGACATCCACATGTTGGGCATTTACTGTCCCATCAGCCTACGACAGACCAAACTGTTGCTCCAGAGCCAAGAAACTATGGGGAGGTTCCTAGGTGATACCCCATCTCAACAGAGGTCCGAGCAGCGACTCAGGGAAAACCCCCTCCTATAAAACATAAGAACATAAGAACGAAGGAACACTTGGGGGCAAAGGCCTACTGGCCCATCGAGGCAGGTCCGAAGTCTCCTACCGGCTAAAGCCATGCACCCAAAACTAGTCAGGTCCAGGACACATGATTAAGGGAGGAAACACGGCAAGCCGACCTGATAGCACAAGCTAATCAGGTCTAACTCAACAACCCAACCCACATCAACTCATGTAATTATCCCAACCTAATTTTTAAAGCTACACAACGTTCTGGCCTCTATAACGGGACTTGGAAGTTTGTTCCCACTCATCCACACTCTATTACCAAACCAGTACTTTCCTATAACCTCCTGAATCTGAATTTTTTCCAACTTAAAAACATTGCTGCGAGTCCTGTCTAGGCTAAATATTTTCAGCACACTATTTACATCCCCTTTATTTATTCCTGTCTTCCACTTATACACCTCAATCTACCCCCCCCTAATTCTACGTCTTCTAGAGAGTGCAGTTTCAGGGCCCTTAGTCTATCCTCATAGGGAAGGTTTCTGATACATGGGATCATCTTTGTCATCCTCCTTTGTACATTTTCCAGAGAATTTATATCCATTCTGTAATACGGTGACAAAACTGTGCAGCATAATCTAAATGAGGCCTAACCAAGGATGTATAGAGTTGAAGAACAACCTGAGGACTCCTATTATTATGCTTCTTGATATGAAGCCAAGGATTCTATTAGCTTTATTGCGAACACTTATCACTGTTGTCTTGGTTTCAGATTACTGCTAACCAGAACTCCTAAATCTTTTTGCAATCCGTAATATTAAGATCTACATTATTTAGTTTATATGTGGCATGGTTATTGTCCTGTCCAACATTTAGAACTTTGCATTTGTCTATATTAAACTGCATCTGCCACTTCTCCGACCACTGCATCAGTCTATTCAAATCTTCCTGGAGTGCTCGAATGTCCTCGTCAGAATGAATTCGACGGCCTATTTTGGTGTCATCGGCAAACTTGCCGATGTCGCTCTTTATGCCTCATCTATGTCGTTTATGTAGATTGTGAACAGCAGGGGGCCCAACACTGACCCCTGTGGAACACCGCTCGTGACGCTTCCCCACTCTGATTTCTCCCCATTTATGCAAACTCTCTGCTGCCTATTTGTCAACCATGCCTCTATCCAGGAAAAAATTTCTCCTCCTATTCCATGTGCTTTAATTTTCCTCAATAGTCTCTGATGTGGGACCCTGTCAAAAGCCTACGAAGTCCATATACACAATATCATATTCATTACCATGATCTCCCTCCTAAAATACCTTAGTGAAAAAATTTAAATTTAAATTCGTAAGGCAGGAACGCCCCTTTGTAAAACCATGCTGAGATTCTTTGATTAATTTATGCTTTTCAAGGTGGCTACGAACTGCCTGGGCAATTATTGATTCCAAAAATTTTTCCCACTATGGAGGTTAGGCTTATTGGTCTATAGTTCGAAGCTAAGGACCTGTCACCTGTTTTGAAAATAGGTATCACATTTGGCCATTTTCCACTTATCTGGCACCATGCCAGTTTGTAGTGATATGTTGAAAAGATTAGCCAAAGGTGTGCTAAGCTCCTTTTTACATTCCTTTAGAACCCTTGCATACAGTTCATCAGGCCTGGGGATTTGTTAGGTTTTAATTTTAAATCTATTGCCTAAGGACCTGTCACTTGTGACCCTAATAGTGCACAGTTTATTATCGTCCTGTTCTACAAAATTTTAAATCATTACTGGAATATCGCTGGTATCCTCCTGTGTAAAAACTGAGAGGAAGTATGTGTTAAAAATTCTACACATTTCCTTATCACTGTCATGAGCTGACCCGAGAACTTTTGAGTGGGCCCATCTTGTCCCGATCTTATTCTGTATACCTGAAAGAATCCTTTTGGGTTAGTCTTCGATTCTCTTTCAACTTTAACCTCATAATCTCTATTTGCTTTTCTAATTCCCTTTTTTTTTTTCTCTCTTTAACTGAATATATCGATTTCTTAAATTTCCCCTCTCCTCTTTTGATTTGCCTATATATGCCTCTCTTTTGACCAATCAGATATTTTAATCTAAATTTTTCATCCATTTAGGATCATTTTTGTTTGATCTGATTTCCCTATTTGGAACATAATTTTGACTGAGCAGCTAGAACTATGCCCTGGAAAGCATCATATCGGCAACCATCACCACCTACCTGACCCCTAGTCAGGTCATTCCAGTTCACCCACCTAAGTAATTTTTCATCCTATGAAATCAGCCAAGCGAAAGTCAGGGGCGGAGACTTGATTGCCATTATTAGGGGAATTCCATGATAGTTAAAACTGAAATGATTGTGATCACTCTCCCCAAGCTCATCATTAACCTCAAGATTATTAATTAGTGTTCCCTACTGGCAAGAACCAAATCAAGGAGGTTATTTCCCCTAGTTGGCTCTGTCACAAACGTTTTAAAAAACAACCCGGATCGATCAAGAAAGTCACCCGACTCTAAATTTCCTGTCAAATTGCTCCAGTCAATCTGTCTATAGTTGAAATCTCCCATTAGCAAACATTTTCGTATGTAGATGCCTTACGAATTTCGTCCCATAGAAGTTTACTGCACTCCCTATCAAGATTTGGGCCCTGTAAATCACACCCAAAATTAGTTTTTCCGGCCCCGAGAAGGTAACCAAACGATTCAGGGGTGACGCTTCTAAAATTTAATGTCTTGT
>NC_069461.1:7010284-7027096 GCF_026875155.1 Cherax quadricarinatus | reverse complement strand
GGCAAATTTGTAAAGCGAAGCGAAACAGAAACTACAAAATTTCCTGCACAAGCTTCACCCTAAGCTCAACCGTTTCTCTAAGTCCAGCTCTCGGACAGGCTACCCATATTACAACCTAGGATTTCAAATGGCCTGTTATCCCAGGTGTAATGGGAGCAAATAAACACAGTAGAAAAAGTTTAGACTTATATTATCCTTCAACCAATTTATAACAGCAATATGTACACTATGTACAGTGATAAATATAGTGCACTCCACGGTAAGCAAGGCAGAAATAGAAGCCACAAGATAGCAGACCGTGCTTCAACCAGCTCTAGAATGGGAATGACAAGGGCAGACAGGAGAGCGGTATCCACATAACCTCTGCGATTGTCAATCCCACCTTCTTATTGGCTAGAACCTGGTCACTAGTTGAACGATGGGGCCCCATCATCAACTCTTAGCAACCTGGTTCGCTGGTTGGGGGAGATAGCCTGTAAATGAGGGTGTGTCCATGCGCCGAATAAAGGTTACGTACTCTTTGCATGCCACAACCTTCAACCTCACTAACCACTGAAGTACACTCGTCTTGGAGAACAGAGAATCGATTTCCTACCTTCACATCTTCTCTATTAACTCTCCTCATCTTCCTTCTTCCTGAACTGTGAACCACTTGCCACTTAGAGCGGCTGCCACTATCACTGCTGGTGACCATTCCTTCCTTACCAGTTAAATCCTTCTCACACTCGCTCCCAAACTCATCTATGTGAAGCTACAGCCTCCTATTTTCCTCCTGAAGAAGTAGAATCTCCTTCTTCAACACTTGAACCTGAGATTCTAAAACACTACAACAATCATGGTGCTTGGTAACAGCCCACGCTAACTCCCAAGAGCTTAGGCAGGTAGGACCGCAGGTGACCACTGACCTTTGCGCACGTGCGAAGACCCCTGCTCTTGGTTCCCTTTTCATTCTTAAATATATTTTAAACCAAGAGCAGTAGACTAATTATGCACATTTACATTATAAAATTTAAACAATATAAATTTGGTAGGGTGTGCAAAAGAAGAAAATTAAAGGTGAATACAGGAAAGAGTAAGGTTATGAGGATAACAAAAAGATTAGGTGATGAAAGATTGAATATCAGATTGGAGGGAGAGAGTATGGAGGAGGTGAACGTATTCAGATATTTGGGAGTTGACGTGTCAGCAGATGGGTCTATGAAAGATGAGGTGAATCATAGAATTGATGAGGGAAAAAGAGTGAGTGGTGCACTTAGGAGTCTGTGGAGACAAAGAACTTTGTCCTTGGAGGCAAAGAGGGGAATGTATGAGAGTATAGTTTTACCAACGCTCTTATATGGGTGTGAAGCATGGGTGATGAATGTTGCAGCGAGGAGAAGGCTGGAGGCAGTGGAGATGTCATGTCTGAGGGCAATGTGTGGTGTGAATATAATGCAGAGAATTCGTAGTTTGGAAGTTAGGAGAGAGGTGCGGGATTACCAAAACTGTTGTCCAGAGGGCTGAGGAAGGTTGTTGAGGTGGTTTGGACATGTAGAGAGAATGGAGCGAAACAGAGTGACTTCAAGAGTGTATCAGTCTGTAGTGGAAGGAAGGCGGGTAGGGGTCGGCCTAGGAAAGTTGGAGGTAGGGGGTAAAGGAGGTTTTGTGTGCGAGGGGCTTGACTTCCAGCAGGCATGCGTGAAGCGGTTTTTGATAGGAGTGAATGGAGACAATGGTTTTTTAATACTTGACGTACTGTTGGAGTGTGAGCAAAGTAACATTTATGAAGGGGTTCAGGGAAACCGTCAGGCCGGACTTGAGTCCTGGAGATGGGAAGTACAGTGCCTGCACTCTGAAGGAGGGGTGTTAATGTTGCAGTTTAAAAACTGTAGTGTAAAGCACCCTTCTGGCAAGACAGTGATGGAGTGAATGATGGTGAAAGTTTTTCTTTTTCGGGCCACCCTGCCTTGGTGGGAATCGGCCAGTGTGATAATAAAAAAAAAATTGGGAAAATTAAATAAAAATTTTCACACCCATTAAGATAACATGAACGTAGACAAGTATGTTTATGGAGGAACTTGCAACGTGAATAAACTGACTGATGTTGTAGTGGCCAGACTAAGGCTTAATTACTAGTACTTCTGGCAGTTTGGGAGAGGGAGATGATGATCATCCTAAATGCAAATTATGTGGTCAGGCAAATGGTCATTGTCTTGAACACCATGTGCTTAATTGTCCACTTATTGAGGAATATAGAGATAGATAGTATAATAACCCACGTGACGTCAAGATATCTTATTTTTTTTTTTTTATTTTATTTAAAATACAATACATAGCTTAACATAAAAACCCTTAAACTAGGGTTGATACACATTGTATATAAACACATTTTGAAAACAATCTCTCAGAACGTACAATAGCAAATAAACACAATATTAACAAACACAAGAGGTTACACAATTATACTAGAAAATATCGCTTGTGACAAAACATAACATTAAGAAGATGGGCAATCTTAACCCTATGTACACAAGAACAACAACAAGAACATAACAATGTAGGTGACCCCTGTAGCAGGTTCAATAATATAAATAAAACCATAACCCTTCGGGTATACACTAATTTACATAATATACTGGACATTGCCAATGCACAATACAATACAATAAGAAGAATAGTATGATAAATATATAAATATATCGGTTACTCACAACCAACACAATAATCGATAACCGAAAGAACCTACATCACAATCTCATGATAAAACAAAGTACATACTCCGCTTACCACAAGTCTTACGAGTCAGCCACATAAACAGAAAAGCCATAATCATTCCGCACTCATCTACAGGCTATACACATTATATAACATAGCAATAAAATGCTCGGTACAAACACACAAAACCCCGTTTGCCAGGCCATAGCCGAAAGGTACATCAAGTACTTCAACAAAGAAAGAAGCAGTAGACTCTGACATTAAGACATCTATAACACATATAACTTCACCACCACATCCACTCACACACCACATTTTCCTCAACCACGCATTACACAGATACACACAGTAAACCAGCCGTTGTGCATACCCAACCCCGGAGACAAGCCCGTTCCATCCCCTGAAATTCACTCCCCCCCCCCCTTTCACAACGTTAACAATGCTCCTCACACTCATACTACGGTACCCTGCTGAAAAAGCCTGGTCCCAGCGACTTCCATATATTTCCCGATTATAACACAACGTTCTATAATATGGTCCCCGCCAACACCCTTTTGCGCACCTCCCAATCCCATTCCTTCTCATTGCCCAGGATACAAAAACAAAATCCGCAATATATACGTGATTGCACGTTGCACAGGCGCCTCGACGCCTCCCACGTCCAAACATAACGCCCTCAATACTAAATCCCGCCTCCTCCCACTGTCCTCAGAACCTTAACCCATCCATTCCCTGATACTCCCCAAATTATCACAAAAATACACTACATGAAACGCAGTCCTCCTCACCCCGCACACACCGACACCGCCCTCCACCATCAACCCTCTTTCCTAAGTGCAGCACCCGACGGCAGTATACCATGGAGAAACGGAAAATACCTCTCGCACATTTGGACGCACGCCATCAACCGTAATCTTTCCCATATATCCTTCCACGCATACATAGGGTAAATACTCTCCACCTTCACGACTACCTTCGCCCTTACAACACGCTCTAAAACACCCACTCGAACTTTATTAGGGTCCCGTACATGCAGCAAACCTCCGCAACACGTCTTCACACACTTTCATCTCCGACCCTCCCCACCACATTCGCACCTCTTCATGCAAGCCATTCACGCCCCTCCCTGCATGACCCCGCACACGGCGTAACCCCCACTTCAAAATAAATGCACTTGACTCTTAACCGTAAATCAATCAACCCCAATCCTCCTCTGTTGACCGGTAAAGTAACCACACTCCTACCAACCATTCACACCCGGAACCCCAAAGAAAATGGAAAACCCATCTTTAACAGCCTCGTAACATCCGGACCTGCTAACGGATAATACCGCAGCCACGTGCCAGACTTTACTGTATAACAACACATTCACAACAATCGCACGCTGATGTACTGTCAAATGAGTTGGTCTCAACCCATCCAATCGCCCACCACTCGATCCACAACAAGTCCAGAATTAACCATCCTCGCCTCTCTCCACTACGCATATACACTATTCCACACAACTTTTATCCTGTCCAACCATATTCCAACGTACATTCCTTCCCCAACTCTCTCTTCCCACCCAATCTCCTAAGACCAGTAATTTGATTTTTCCACATTAACTCTTAACCGGTAACCCCCCGCGAAATTATCAATAACCATCTCCAACCGCACGTAAACTCCTCTGCGTTCGCACAGTATTGTCCGTGTCATCCACATACCCATTATTCCCTGCACTCATCACTTCCTACTCTCCAATCCACCTCCATACACGCTCCACTTTCTATAGAAAGGGTCTTTAAACAGCAAACCAACAATTGAGACAGGGGACAACCCTGCCTAATACCCCGACCCATGGATACCCACTTCCCCAATTTCCCATTTACTTGTACACACCACTCCCACACCTGTATACAATGTCTCTGCCCAACGTACCACCTCCTCCCCAAAACCCTGCCTCCTTAATATATACCACAACACCTCAACGTTCTACACTATCATACGCCGCCTGCCAATCTAACGCTAAGACACCCCCCCCCTGCTCCCCTCCCAACCTTCCACAAAATTCTTTATAATACATGCCCGTCATACATCGTCCTCCCAGACACACCATATTGTCCTCCTCGCAACCACTCTATCCACCACACACCTTCATCCTATTTCCTAAAATTTTTGCAAAAATCTTATAATCACACACACAATGATATTATCCTAAAGTCCCGCACCGGAGTCCTGTTTCTTACCTTTTGGCACTAAAACCACAACCGCAGTTCCTTGCAACCTGCCCATCCTCCCCTCCCTTTCATCGTATTTCATTAGTTCTACTAAGAAGGACTTCAACACATTCCAATGGCTCACATAAAACTCGCAGGGCAAGCCATCCAGACCTGAGCCTTACCACGTGCCATCCCCTCCAAAGCCCTCCACACCTCCCCTTCTCAATATCCCCCCCCAACGCCATGCGATCACGCTACTAGCACACAAGATACATTCTCCCCCCAACCTCCCCGAAAGCCTCCCCATCCACCCCTACACTCAGTAAATTTTTTCCAAACCACCTATCAACGTAATCAATCATTGCCTCCGTTGTTCTTAACTCATGTCCCGCCCTATATCCACCAAGTCCTCATGTACCACCAGCCTATCAATTTCCATAGCCATACGTCGCTGCCTCTGTCCCCTTAACACACAGGCCGATGGTCGGTCACCCCACACCGCCTCTTCAATTCCACCCTGCACTCTCACCGCATCAAATCTACATTCTGCAAATCACGAATCCTTCCTTTTAACAACTCGATTTCCCCATGGATACTGCCCGTGCCCTGCACGCCCCTCTCATAACAACTTTGCAACCTACCCTCGAAATACTGCTGCAACCCGTACGTCATCCAACCCTGGACTTTCCCCATCGCACATAAAACTGCCGGATCCTCTCCCTCTACCTACCCCATCCCACCACCCCAGCAAGTCACCCACATCCCTACCCTCTCCCCACAAATTCTCCCACGTTCTACACTATCATACGCCGCCTGCCAATCTAACGCTAGAACAACCCCCCCCTGCTCCCCTCCCGACCCTTCCACAAAATCTTTATAATACTATGCCCGTCATACATCGTCCTCCCAGACACACCATATTGTCCTCTCGCAACCACTCTATCCACCACACACTTCATCCTATTTCCTAAAATTTTTGCAAAAATCTTATAATCAGCACACAGCAATGATATTATCCTAAAGTCCCGCACCGTGTCCTGTTTCTTTACCTTTTGGCACTAAAACCACAACCCCGCAGTTCCTTGCAACCTGCCCATCCTCCCCTCCCTTTTCATCGTATTCATTAGTTCTACTAAGAAGGACTTCAACACATTCCAATGGCTCACATAAAACTCGCAGGGCAAGCCATCCAGACCTGGAGCCTTACCACGTGCCATCCCCTCCAAAGCCCTCCACACCTCCCCTTCTTCAATATCCCCCCCCAACGCCATGCGATCACTGCTACTTAGCACACAAGATACATTCTCCCCCAACCTCCCGAAAGCCTCCCCATCCACCCCTACACTCAGTAAATTTTTTCCAAACCACCTATCAACGTAATCACTCATTGCCTCCGTTGTTCTTAACTCATGTCCCCGCCCTATATCCACCTAAGTCCTCATGTACCACCAGCCTATCAATTTCCATAGCCATACGTCGCTGCCTCTGTCCCCTTAACACACAGGCCGATGGTCGGTCACACCCACACCGCCTCTTCAATTCCACCCTGCAACTCTCACCGCATCAAATCTATCATTCTGCAAATCACGAATCCTTCCTTTTAACAACTCGATTTCCTCCATGGATACTGCCCTGCCTGCACGCCCCTCTCATAACAACTTTGCAACCTACCCCGAAATACTCTGCAACCCGTACGTCATCCAACCCTGGTACTTTCCCCATCGCACATAAAACTGCCGGATCCTCTCCTTAGCTACCCCATCCACCACCCCAGCAAGTCACCCACATCCCTACCCTCTCCCCACAAATTCTCCCACATGTCCTAAAATCTAACCCCCCGCCTCCTCCACCCCAAGAAGTCTCACATTTAACTTCCAATACCCTGGATACCTCTTAGGTAAGCTGCCCAAGTCAAGTCCGTATAAACAGCTCTATGATCCGTGTAAACCAGCTTCCAACCGACGCACACACATCACTCGCACACTTCTCGTCACATATAACCTATCGAGCCTGGCCGCTATCCCTGTCTATGAAACGTATGCTCAACCATTAGGTCCCCACCTCCAATAACATCCCTTAACCCCACGCCCAGCAAAGAGACCCTTAGTGGCTAACCAAAAAACACCCTGCCCCCCGTGGCTCCACAATCCTTTCTACGTACATACAATTCCAATCACCGCCCATGATTGTTACCGAGGAAGAGATCTCAAATAATAAACCAAAACATCACGCACAAATTCATTCTTCACCCGTACATCACGCTCCGCCGGCGCATACACACAAACCACTGCCAGTCGCTCACCTCTCCACCATCCATCTACCCGGAGTACCCTACCCTCCTCCCCTCCCTCACATCTAATTACAACAACGGGCTTGTCTCCCGAATCAGAATTCCAACCCCACCTTTCAAACGGTCCGAATATGCCACAAACACCGATATCCGTCCACATTCAAATCCCGACCCGCCTTAAAGTTATGCTCCTGCAATGAATACAATATCTATGGCATGACGCCTCAGAAAACCCCTGAGCCACAAACGCTTCACATTCATACACAACCCATTTACATTCACAGTCATACACCTGAAACCTTCTTAAAGGGTTTTACAACGCTGCCCTGTAACTCCTTTCATAGACACGTCACCAGCCTTCCTATTTTTCCCACCATGCTCACCACAGTGAGCTCTATTCCCTCCCCGGTCGAACACCTGACCGGACACACACTGTGGCGCCTCCACTCACCACATCAGCCCCACGGTTTCTTCCCCCGGTCTTTGCGCCGGGGTCAAGACATCATCGGAATCAGAGTGCGTTGCCGCCCTCTTTCCGCCGAACACTCTCTGCATCCATGGTCTGGTCGGGGATGCCTCACAATGCACCTCCGCCGCCACCTCGACCACGGTCACCATTCCCCGTAGAAGAGGCACCTGCAGTCAGCTGGCTGTCTCTCCTCTCGTCCTCACTCTCCTCAGGTCCCACCACCGATTGTACATCATCTCCAGCTCTCTTCGTCTCCAAAAACTTTTCCGTCAACTGCTCCAGAGCCACATCCTCTGCTCGTTCTCCTCCACTCAACTTGGTCTCCCCCTTCCCCACCAAAGCGGAGACTGTAGATTCTACAGGCATCGATGGGCTCGACCCCACCGTCGGGAACTTCTCTCCTCTCCACCTCCTCACTCCAAGACGAACTATGGCCCTTTACAGGCGTCCCGCTGGCAGGCCCCGCCTTCGGGTCAGGCCCTCGCTCCGTCTTCTGTCAGCAACCTGTCGTTGCTGCTGCCTCTCACACTGTGCTGCCATATGGTCATAAGCACCACATAGCCTGCAGGTCTTGCGCTGCCCTGCGTAATACACCATCACTTGCGTCCTAAAGTCGTCCAGGATGACAAACGACGGTATGGGATGCCTCAGCGTCATCTTTAGGTTGAACGTACCCTCCGGCCAGCCGGCGTACGCCCCATCCACCCAGGTACCTGCCATTGCCAGATGCACAGTACCATAACGTTCAAAAACGTTCCGTATATCTGCCTCGTCAGCTTCGAAAGGCACGTTGCGTACCTTCACCCAAGTGTAGTGTCGCGACACGTCATTAAACAACTCGCATTGCTGAGTTTACGTCCACACAGCATCTTGATACTGCTCCACCAGGCGCTCATACACTGCCGTCGATCGTACTTAACGAATATTCGGTAAGCCCCGTTGAGCGATACTCCATACAAATCTTGATCAGCAATGCCGTATGTGTCGCGAATAATCAAAGTAGAAGCACCTGTTGCGGACTGAGGCGTAATTAAAACACCCCGCACTAAATCAAAGACACACAGTGTTGACGCGCCTTCTGACAGTCTGCGCCATCTTGTGAAAATCAATCTGCGCAGGAAGGCCTCCAACCAGGAGCGGTGCCACACAACCTCACGGCAATAAAGCGATGAGGTCAATAAAGATATCTTTTTAATGAAAAATAAGTTTTCCAATATACAAAGCAAACCCAAAAAATTTGTTTAGATATTATATAATCTTAGTATATCAAAATTTTTGCTTGTAACAATAAGTGTTTTTGTAATATAAATCCAAATGTACACTATTAACTTTTTTGGGGCCTAGTTCCTGGGCCTTTTGTATATCCATATGCTCTTGCGCACCATCCACGGGAGGGATTGGGATGCGCAATAAATACCATTCGGGGGCAAAATAAAAAAATCTAAACTTGTTGTGGGCAGGGGTACTAATCCAAAATACGATATCCTCCGTTCAACAGGTCTCTAAACTCGTACAGTGCCGTGGCCTCACAAGGACGCTTGTGAGCGTAGCAACAGCTGGCAATTTCCTCGGGTCAACCCCTGAAGGGAAGTTCTTTTGACGCGGGTGGGGGGCTCTTGATCTGGGGTTTTGGACTGCTGTGGTTCCCTGAATTGACCCTGAATACCTTTCCATCCCCCCCTTGCGCTGTATAATCCTAGGTTTTAAAGCGCCCCCCCCTTGATTATAAATTTTTTTTTTTTATATTTTATTGAAAAGACTCCCGTACATAAAAAAAAACGACAAATTACAGTGAAAACAGTGTAAAAATTCTGCATATACATGTACTTTCCAATTTAACATATTACATTGAAAGACACAAATCTGTACAGTAAACAAGACCACTCCAATCCTTGAAGAAATTTTATGCTGGAACACAAAATCAAACCTAAAGACTCCTTGGCAAGTACACTCATTCTTTTGTACACCTCCAGGAAATGTACACCTTACATCTGAAAACAACCCCCCCCCCCCCCCTTCTTGCATGTCAAGGGCCACCTGACACGTAACAATCTTTATTGGTAACTGTATATTGTAAAATACTTTCATTTTTCCCATATTGAAAAAAATGATACTTCATATCACCAAT
This sequence comes from Cherax quadricarinatus, assembly GCF_026875155.1. NCBI lineage: Eukaryota > Metazoa > Arthropoda > Malacostraca > Decapoda > Parastacidae > Cherax > Cherax quadricarinatus. Next base: position 7,017,317 of record NC_069461.1, on the reverse strand, counting down.
TAGGGAAATAAAAAAATTTCAATTCTACTGATTCATGTACAACGAAAACTACAAACACCCAAACATATCACCTTCCCGGGAAAGGGTATTATATACATATGTTACATACACTTTACAACAAAACCCAGTGAAACCAAATACCTAATCCTATTCATCATTCAATTAAACCCTATAATAATATAAATTTCAAGGGTAACCTGAACCTAGGGGCTCTTAAAGCCCCCATAAAAAACAATATTATTAAAAAACGGGATAAGTAAAGCTTTCAAAAAATTTTTCCGCCCATACATTAAAACCACTACAAGAGAAAATCTGTTAGCACAAAACATAACAGTGCATGACCTTACACGTCGATAAATATGAAGCCTTTCCTACCAAAACCAATATTTTCATGTGTATATAAAATTTTTTCGCATTCACACAGTGCACCCATTTTGTCATTTCATTACACACATACCAAAATTTTCTTTTGCAGAAAATAATTTTCCACACATTACGCGTCGTCGCCTTTGTCATTAGCATAATTAATAATTAAAATTGAAGAACGTTATCGTTCAAACACACGACCCGCTCATCATACAGCCAAAGGCATTTATGTCCATACTATATTCATTCTCTTCCACAAAACCCTTTTTCACACTTCCCTCATGGGGAAGCCAGCCCCGGCCCCCTTACATTGCACAAAAACCCCAAAATTTTCCCTCAACCTAAAACTCCATAGCCCTCAGAAAACCCTTTTTTTCCCTTCCCCAACTCCCTCCATAAATTTCCCTATTGCGACACTTATTTCGTAAAATGTCGCGCTAACACCTTTTACCTCCATCCACGCCCACCCCCCAGGCCCAGACGTATATATAAAATCCGTGACCAAATACGCACCTGCATTCTCCCCCATCTTACTCACCCCCCACCATACCAAATTAAAGCCGCAACCCTGCAATCCCCCCCCCCCCACTAACCTAAACACCTTTTCCCTAACCAACCCCACCACTTCTATACAGCACAAAAAAAACCCATAAAAATTGTCTCCAGCTTCCACACGCTCCATTTCCCCCCCTCCCTTTATCCCCCTATTGAATGGGACAACCCCAGACGGCAAAATCCCAGTAAAAATCTAAACATTTACTCCAACACCCGGTTTTAACACGTAATTGTTTTAGACCGCGCCATATTTCGTTCCACCCATAAAAGGGGTTCCCTTTTAACACACCCCCACTGACCACCTTCCCTCCTTCGGGGCCCCCAAATTTTAAAACACACGACGGATCCCACTGTCATTAATAACCCAACAGGCCTCCCCAAACTATTAAGCCCCCCACCCCCCCACCACCGTTGCATACCTTACGTACTCGCACAAGTCCACCTCCCCTCCCGCACCCCTCCCTTATAAAACTTCGTTTTAGGTACACCCCTCATCATCCTTTTTTCCAGAGGTAAAAGTCCCAGCCCTCCTCGACTGACCCGGGAAATGTTAACACCCCTCTAATTAACCATTCCAGCCCGACCCCATAAAACCTAAAAACCCCCTGTTTTAAACGTTCACCCACTCTCATCACGGTACGACAAAAACACCCAAACTTTCTGTACAATAGCACGTTCGCACATTACCTTTTGATGCAGCGTTAGTTCGCCGCCCTCAAAACCCCCAATCTTTCAATACTCCATTTATATTCTCACCAAATTCCCCTCTTTAGCCACCCGTGTATTTTTCACATAAATTACCCCCAATCTTTTTTGTCCACCACCTCCACCCACCCCCAACCCCCCTCATCCCCATTTTTTACTATCCTTAAGTCTAAAACTTAGTCTTCTCAAAATTAATTTTCAACCTGAAGCCTCCCCAAAAACACCCCCCATTAAACCCCCCCTAAGCAAATCCCCCTTACCTCTACCAAAACAGCGGGGCACCACATAAAACGATAAAACCCCCCCCCCCTCCCCCCTCCAGTACCCCCCCCCCACCCCCGCAACACACCTCCCAATGCCCTATAAAAAGGATCCTGTAACACGCAAAAAATATTTTTTGATAGGGGGACCTTGGGGCAGTCCCCCCCACGTATTTTTAAATCCTACCTCCCAAACCTGCACCCTCACGATGCCCCCGATCAAAAATTTTCCCAAGATATTATTTTTTCCCCAAAACCTTGCCAACGCATAAAAACCCCCATAAAGCTTCCCTTTCTACACTATCATAACAGCCTTCCAATCTAACCCAAACACCTCCATCACCCAACTCCCCCCCGTTTCTCTAAAATCCGAATCATGCCATGCCCTTCATACATCGACCTTCCTGGCACCCCATATTGCCCCCTTTTAAAATTTCCTTGCCTTACCCTCTTGATTTCTGTTTTCCCAAATTTCGCAAACAACTTATAACTCCACACATAACGAAAGTGCCCGAAATCCATTTCCGTTGACTGTCCCCTTTCGGCACCAACACCACAACGGCCGTCCGTTTTCTGCTCCCCATTAATTTAGCCCCTTAAGTATGTTAAACAGCCTTACTAAAAAAAACCTCAGAACCCCCCAATTTTTTACGTAGAAACATTTGGGAGTCCTCTATACCCGGGCTTTTCCCAAATCACTCCTGACAACGCCTGCCAAATCTCACACTCCGTAATTCCGGGCCCCCCAATGTCCCCCGTCCTACCATCAAGCTACACTGCACAATCCTCTCCCATTTTCCCCCAATGCCACCTCACGGGAACCCACACTTTTCGTATAGACTTTAAAACCACGTCACAATCCACTCATACCCTCTTTTGTTCCCAAAGCTTGACCCGTCTATACCTTCCATCCCTACAGTACGTTTAACCCCACATCTCCATCGTCATCCCCCTCTTTCCTGGGCCCTTTAAAACGCAAGCCGACGGGGGTCCCCCATACACTTCTTCCAACCTCCCATAAATTTGCAACAATCAAAACCTCGTTTTTTCAATACCCAATACTCTCCTTTAAACCCCAATGTCCCACTGGATAGCTTCCCTCCTCTTGCATAACAGTCCCCCACTGCCCTTTAAGATACTTTGAAACCCATACTTTAAACCGATTATCTCCCTCCCCCGACAAATAAATATTCTCTGAAACATTTTTAGCCACCGAATCCCACCAATTTCCATTCACACCCCCGGGGCCTCATCCACCAACCTTCCCCCCAATTCGCAAAAGACGACGACATTCCTCCCCTGCAAAAGCTTCACATTTAACTTTCCAAAAACCTGACCCCTTCTAGGCAATCCCTCCCATTCTAGTCCACATTTCCTCTTGGGTCCGAAAAAACCGCGTCCCACCACACGCACTCTGTCACTATTACTGTTCGGGGCACATACAATCGATCCAGTCTTCCGCAAATCCACGTCTAACAAAAGTTTTTCTACAACCCCCCCGCCAACTCCATTAACCCCACTCCATTTAATAATTCCCCAAAATCCCCCCAAAAAAAACCCTGCCCCTCTAGGTTTCCCCATCCACGCCTTTTCACACAATTCCAAAACCACCAAAAAAAAAGCCCCAAAACCCCCGGCAAAGCACGCAAATAATATACTAAGACATCCCTTCACAAATTTTATTTTTAAACCACATCTCCCTGCGACCATACACCACCCAAACCCTCGTACCCTACCCCCCACCCATCTACACGAATCACCCTCCCCTCCCCACCCCCAATGCCTCACAAACGGCTAGTTTCCCTTAAACCAGGATGGGAACTCCCCTTTCAACCCTTTATCGAAATGCTCCCTTTCCCATTAAACCCTTTTTACCTTCAACTCAAACCCTGGCCCTGTAGTTGTTTTCCTGCACGAACCCCAAAACGCCCAACACTTTCCGCACCAAATATTCACAAAACCCATCCCACACTTTTTTTCTCTGTTCTCAATCCTTTAAAATTTTCCCAATTTCCTCACTTGAAGCTTACAGAGGGTTTTTTCCCTTCTTAAATTTTGGCCCCTGCCCTTTGCCACCAGATCTTTTTCGTGACACCTCGGTCCCTCTCCCCCCCCCCCCCTTTAAAAAACGCTTTTAACCAACCCTCCCCCTTGGGGCCGCTTTTTTCCTCTCTGCGTAAAAATCCGCCCAGGACTTTTTTTTGCCAGGGCGCTGAGTCAAATTTTTCCCAAATCGCATTTGGGGCCGTGCGGACGGGCTGCGCAGTGGTTTCCTGATAAAACGGGTTTTTACTGCGCATTTTTTCCTGTTTTTTTGCATACAACATGGGGGAAACCCGCTTTGGGACCCCGGGGTTGAGCACTGTTTGCGGGGAAATTTTTGGTGCGTGGAAACGCTTACAGGAACTACCATGCACGTGTTCCCGGCTTTCCATCATCAGTGAGGTATATGGAATACCAAACCAAAAGAATTATTTTGGAGTGCATAAATGGTGTTTTCCGAGAATTTTATCAATTTTTAAAGACGCAGGATTCTACACAATCATAGTCAACAAATATAAAGAAAAAGGGGCGGGCCCGTAACACTTTTGGTGGAATTTCCCTTTTTCAGTGGTCCAGCTATGTGACTGGGGGGAAAATTTCAAACCGTGCCTTTTGAGGCGACGGAGCATAAAGTGACGGGGTGTTTACAGCTGGGGGAAAATCCCTCACATGAGGGGGGTTGGAAAAATGGCCCTTTAAATAGGGGCAAACCGAAGGTTCTTTTACCGAAAATGACGTTGGGGCAGTAAATTCCCCTTTCAAAACGTTTTATAGGTCTTCCCGAACCAGGTCTACGGTACTATTTCAGGGCAGCGGAAGACCTTGCAGTTTAAAGTTTTCTTTTGAACAAAGGCGGCCCAATGCTATAAAAAAGCGGGAGGGAGGGAACAGGAACCAGGGATCTTACATCAGGGGAATGCTTTTGGAGGTGTCGGGGGAAAGGGAAGTAAGGCCCAAAAAAAGGGTTCCTTCCGAAAGGAGTGACGAAGTGGACGGGCTGAAAGGGACTATGGAAGAAAGGTAACCCCCTACAGTTGATAAGGGACAGACGGGCATCGACGTCCATGAGGAGGGTACGGGCCAACAGGGGGGCTTGCTGGAGGAAGTACTTAGTTCCTTTTTTTTTCAAGACCCTTGAAAGGGGGGGAAAAGGGGGATGAAAAGGGGGTAACCGTGGGGAGGGAACTGTCCCCGCAAGAAACAGGAGGTTTTGGAATACTGGTGCACTAAAGGGTTTAAAAGGGGCCCAACCCTTTTTGGCAGAGGTCCAAAAGGGCAAAAAAGACAGGTGACGAGGTTTTTGTGGGGAGGGGGGGGTTTTCCCCGTAAAGAACTGCAGGAACGTCTGAGATGGACGAAGTTCCCTTTCTTCCCCGGACAAAGAAAAAGGATAAAATCTTGGAGAAAGGGTGTATGTCATAAAGGGGAAAAAGGGAAGGGGTAAATGTTTTAAAAAGGTTCTAAAAAAATAATGAAGGGATAGGGGGGGGTTTAACCCAAGCAACTGGGCAAGAAAGAAAGCCAAACAGCAACGGTATTAAAGGGGGGTGTGCCCAAGAAGAAAAAGGGGAAACCACCACTTTTTTAAAAAAATTCACGAAAGTAAATGTAAATGTAAATGGGGTTTTAAGAATGAAGTGAAAAAAAGATTTTGGATTGGGAAGGTTTTTTGGGGGAATATAAAGTGGAAGTATGCTTTAAACAAGAACATAAATTTTAAGAAGGCTGGCTTTGGCATTAAAGGGGGTTTTTAAATTTTAAATTAAATGGTCCCGGTTTTGGTTAAAAGGGGGGGTGGCAGTGGCTGGGGAAAAAAATATCCCTTAAGTATTAAAAAAAGTGGGAAGAAGGGGGGGGGAGGGAGGGGGTGGATGGTGAGGGGGGGACATCTAGAGTATGTTTCCCCTTGGGGGTTTTTTATTTCCCACAAGAATATAATAAAGAAAAAGAGGATTTTGTGGAACTTTTTAGTGTATTTTTTGGGGGTTTACCTCTAGAATTTAAATTGGGGGGAGACTGAACTTGTTATGGGGGGGGGGGAGTGGCCAAGGGGGGGGGGTTGTGTATTACGGCGTTACCAATGTTTTAAGGTGAGGGGAGGGAGTGGAGGGGATGGGGTTTGGAGAGTGGATTACACTTTTGTTTGGGAAATTAATTTGCGGGTTAGATAGGATTTAAATTTAAAGGAGGCAGTTAGGGGAGGGGGGGAAAAAAGTGGACGTAGGGGTTTTTGTCAAGGGATTTTGTAAACTGGATTGGGGGGGAGTGGGAAAGGTATTTCAAGTTTCTGGAAGTTAAAAGCGAGGTTGGTGAGGGTAGGTGGGGAACACAGAGTTTTTGAGACTGGTGGGGACAATTGGGAGGGCAAGGAGGGGGTGGGAGATTTTTGGTTGGGGAAAATAGGGCTAAAACCCGGTTCGCGGGGTTTTATAAAAATAAAAGGAAGGGAGGGGGCGAGGTGGAGGTACGGGTTTTTTAAAATTATTTGGAACACAGCCAATGGTGTTACCAAGAGATAGGAAATCTTTTGAAAAAATCAGGGCAAGAGGGAGACAAGGGGCAAAATAATAAAGATTTGATGAATTAAGGGTAAGGGGAGGTTTGGGTGCCGGCTATGGGGAGATAAACCGTCCGGGGATTTTAAGAATTTTTTGCATTAGAAACAGGGGTCCACTATAAAACTTTTAGAGGTTAGGGACGTTTGGAAGGTTTTTTTACTAAGGGGGAATTTGGGACAACTGAGGGGATAGTAAAATTTTGCGGACTATTGGTTTTAAAAAGGGAAAAGGGGAAAAAAGGGAATTTGGAGATGTTAATAAAAAAAGAAGGGGTGAAGGTCTTGGGGGAAAAGGTGGGGAGGACGAGGGGGTTGGGGGGAATAAAAAAGTATGGAAAGTGAAAGAGGCAGGTTTTAAATTTTGTAAGGGGGAAAACCCGGGGGAAATTTGGGTTTCCAAGATTTTTTCAGAGTGCAGGGGGAAAACCCTAAATGTTTGTTTGGTTCAGATATTGAATTGTATGTGAAGGGAAAGGGGAAATGGGAAATCAAAAAAGGGCGGGTGTGGTCGTGCTTGTAAAAAAAAAAAGCGAGGGGAGAACACTGA